>LR738710.1:694387562-694410276 GCA_902687465.1 Secale cereale | reverse complement strand
GGGGGGGGGGATTGTTATCCTTCTCACATGATTCTCTTTTCTTGACAATCTCATTTAAGTTTTTGTTCTGCATAGAAACAGCTTTATAGGTGAGAGACATGAGATCCGCCATTTTTGCGCAGAAAAACGAGACGTTGTGCCGTGTGAGAATCAATCAGCCCAGTAGAAAGAGGCATTCAACTACTGTATTATTCTTTTGGTTTGCCATTATGGATCGAATTTGCATTTGAGCTATTTTGACATGGCGCATGCTGAATTTGAAATTGACTTTCTCTGTGATGTGATACACGAATCATTGATGTGGTCTGTTGCCAGCAACCCATGGGCTTACTGTATTCCCCCTGGAGGTCATGCTTGACCTTGACGTCGAGTACCGCTTTGCACAAGTGTAGGATTACAGGCGGGGCTGCTGCAAGCGAGACGTTTGTCCAACGAACGTTTACGACCTACGCTACGACGGTCACTGCTGGAGCAGGGCGCGAGATGGGGCCTCGCCAGGTTGGCGGCGGTCGACGTGCCGGTGCAGGTGCAGGTGCGGTGCGCGACCGTCGCCGTCCCCTGCAGCTTTCTGATAATGCCGTCCGGCACTGCTGCCTGCGCGCGGGTGATGCGGCCCGTGGGCCATCGGGCTCGTGCAATGATAATGATGCAACCGGAGTGGACTTTCGCCCCGTCCCGTCCCGGAGGGACAGCGACATGGCTCGCCATCACGCTGCTTGCTTTGCTCCGCTCCTCCGCCGCACCAGGCTCTGCTCAACCGTTTACAAAGGCAGCAGCCAGCAGTGCGTTGGTCCATCATGCATGCCCCCCTTCCCTTTCCGGCTCTAGCCGGGCCCCTAGCCTAGGGGTTGGGTCGTGCACGGTTCATCAGTCAGTCAGCTGCATGCATGATTCGCGCCGGCACTGCCCGTGAACCGGCCGCTCATGACGCAGTTATAGCCGGGCCGGAGGAAGGTGGCAGCGCCGATTGATCTGGGTCTTTCTTGCTGTGTTAACAAGTGCGTGCGTGCGTGCATGCTATAAAGTCGAAGGCTTTTCGGGTGCAATTTGCCAAAGGCGTGCTTGTGTGGCCGGTTGTGCCCTTTTGGGACGGGCCGCGCCTTTTCGCAGCCCGTAAGTTTACCATCACCAATCTTTACGGCTGAAATGAAATCTACAGCGTGAAAAGGGCAGCTAGCTAGCTACCGTTTACTATGTTGTGGACGAAGGTGCACTGCGTGCTTCGCTCTAAAAAAAACAGCTCGTCAACGCAGCAGGTGCAGCATTATTTTTTCCCGACACACCACGTCCCCCTACGTCCTACGAGTCCTTTCACCAAAGTATAATAAGCGTGGACGTAATGTGCCTTGAGCCGAGTAGCGCACGCATGCATTCGGTGAACCTCGTGCGTCACACACTAATTATATATGATTATATTTCTGTTCGCTAGCTCAGCTCGCTTATGCACGGAAGTAGACGATCCAACAGCTGCATCATCCTAATGGTGTGACGATGTACTCGGTCCGGTGGTGGTTCACCTGCATCGGGCAACTTAACCGGGTCCCAACTGCTGGATCGTCCTCCCTCCCTCGTCTCCTCAATCGGCATTGCTTGTTCCGTCGGTGCAAGGACGGATGACGTGACGGGAAACGCGTTAGGGTTAGGCTGACTGGCACATGAGCACTGCACACTCCAATAGCATGATCGTTCTTCCACGCCAGGAAGTTAGTTCGTTCTCAAAGGGTGAGAAGCCGACTCCGAAAGCATGAGCAGCTTGCCGTTGCACTGCCTGCCAGTAGTGCCGGCCAACTGGACAGCCGTGGAGTGTTCAATAGTCCACCCTCGAAAAAGAAAAGAAAAAGAAGAGTGTTCGGTAGTCTGAACCAACAAGATGTCTAAAAACATTCAGGATGCATACGCCCAAAAAAGAAAATGAAAAGAGAAGAAAAGACCCGGTCAAGATTACCAGTCACCCGAAACAGCAACACTCTAATGACCATCGAAAACAACATCCGGACTATAAAGAAGGTTCTTCAAAAGCAACGTCTATAAAAAAGGAAATAATGCACAAGTGTTGTTGCTGACCGATCAAAGATCTTAGTTTTTTCGAAACGGAAGGATCTTAGATTTTCAACCTGGAGAAAAAATGCATTCACAAAATAATGCCTTCAATAAGACCACTGCCAGGCACAATCAATTAATGCTAGACCTCGGGTTTTCACTCTGGAAATCACGACTCGGTACTCAGAGAAGCATCACCGCAAAGAAGTGCTCCAATGTTGTCGTTCCCCACTTGCGGAGGCCACTACTGCAAGTCACGTACCACCAGGGTCGCAGGAACTCGTGTCCGGTCAGGACAGGATAATATCCCGCAAGCCAAGTCCGAACAACTGCCTGAATCTTTATGGCATCCAAGACCTCGCCTTCGCCACTTGCAGGTCCTCCAATCACGCCATGGCTCTCTCTGCATGTGTTGATCCCTTGGAAATCTTGATGCAGACATGTCCGAGTGTGTCAACAAAAAACGGAGCTTTGCGATACCTCGGTGAAGCTAGTTATGGTGATGTTGCGTGTGCACACGGCCGGCCCCTATCCAATCAAGGTGTCCAAAGAGCGCCATGTGCTAGTCCTTGTTTTCCTTCGAAGAGAAGTCCGAAACTCGCCAATGACCAGATGGAAGAGGACCGACCGCAGGTAGATTGGTGACTTTGTGCGAAGACCACTACGGCCACCGCCTGACCGATTATTCTACAAGACATGAGATCCCGAAATTAACCATATCTTGTTGCCCACCTCCGACGGAAGGAGGAGACCGCCGCCCCTGCGCCAAAGTTATGCGGGTAGAGCCGCATACCGTCGCTACCACGCGCAAGAACCAACAAGGTGCAGGATCGGGGTCCTCTAGGCCCACGCGAGACTAGATCAAGCCCGCCCTGTCGTTGCTGCCAACCGCCTGATGCCGCCGCGCCTCTGGCCACCGTCGCCACGCACCATCGCAGCTGAAGGAGCGAAACCGGGCGCCGCCTGGCCACCACCAGCAGGAGCCCCTCCCCCTACCGCCATGTCGCGCGGGCTTTGCCCAGCAACGCCTCCAACGACAGCAGAGGGAGGGAAGGGGGCCTCGAGCACCGACAGGGGGGGGGGGCACCGCTCGGGAGATCAGGGACGGGTTAAAAACGGTTGTGTAGAAAAAACCGATTTCAACTTTCAGCTTCATGTACCTTTGTGAATCATGTCGCTTCCTTCTAACGCACTTGCAAAACAGGCATGGCGTCTCCTTGATAATCCTGACTCCTTGTGTGCTACTATTCTAAGGGCTAAGTACTATCCTAATGGTGATTTGCTGAACTCTAAGCCAAAGCATGGCGCTTCTTTCACCTGGCAAAGCATTATGGCAGGCATCACTACTCTCAAGCGAGGTTATATTTGACGAGTGGGGGATGGACACAACATCAATATTTGGGAAGATGCATGGATCCCAAATTGTGCCACTAGGAAGATTGTGACCCCTAGGAGGGGGTATTTATTATCAAAAGTCGTAGATTTGATTGACCCGGTCTCCAATAATTGGGATGAGGATCTGATTAGACAAACTATGTGGACAATTGACGCACAACGGATTCTTTCGATCCCAATTTCACAACATAATATGACAGATTTTATTGCCTGGAGTCATACGAAAAATGGTATGTTCTCGGTACGGTCTGCTTACTCTGTGGAGTGGAACTATCAGTATGGGAGCAAACTAAAATATTCCAACGGGATGGGACGGAGCACACCTAACCCTATATGGTGTCAGATATGGAAGTTATCTTGTCCGGCTAAAGTCAATTTTTTTTATGGCGGACACTACATGGTACTCTCCCATGTCGGGCAACACTCACTAATAGACACATGAAGGTCTCGCCCTCTTGCCCTACATGCTCTCAAGGTGTAGAAGATACGAAGCACTTGCTTTTCCTATGTAGAAAAGCGAAGGAAGTTTGGAAAAGGCTAGGGTTGAATATGATTATTGAGAGAGCTTGTGAGATTAATCGTGCTGGAGAGGCAATACTGGAATACTTATTACTTCTTCCAGATCAAGATCTGCGCATTATGGGGTACGAAAATGTTAGAGAAATGATAGCTATCTCTGCTTGGTATCTATGGTGGGAAAGACGAAAATTAGTGCACAAGGAACCCACTCAAAATGCGACTCGGATCTCAATGGGGATCATAGCTCTTACATATAATTTTGTAAATGCTTCATCTTCAAAGGCGTCCATGAAAAAGGGGGATTGGCAATGCCCTCCTAGGGGCTTTGTGAAACTCAACGTTGACGCCTCTTTTGACCATGACTTGCTGGAGGGTACGATGGGGGCAGTTTTGAGAGACGACAAAGGTAGGTTTATTGCAGGAGGGAATGGAAAGATAGACTACTGCGCGGATGTTCTCATGGCGGAGGCCTTAGCTCTCAAATTTGGCCTAAATTTAGCGCAAAGGGCGGGATGTAATCGCTTAATCATCAACTCTGACAATCTGGAGGTGATTGAGACCATGCAGGATGGAGGACAGTCAGCGGGAGCGGCGGCGGCAATCTTCGATGACTGTTATCACTATGCTTGTGATTTTCTCATGACCAAATTCGAACATTGTAATAGAGAGGCAAATAAAGTAGCACATGAACTTGCTAGATTAGCTAGATTTCCTTCGACTTCAGATTGGTTTGAGGAGCCTATAAGTGAAATTGTAAGGTTTCTCACAGACGATGTATTGGTTATTGCAAATGAATAAAATTTCGCTTTATCTCAAAAAAAAAGCATTTGGGTGTGTGTTCAAAAAAAAAATCTACCGGTTCCTTTTTGTGCTAGGTGGTGTGTACCTACTTTTCACCAATCAAAACAATTTATATCCATTTTATAAAAGGGAAAAAGAAAGTGATCTTACATGCATGGGTTTTCTCTTAAGTAAACCCACGGCGGAGACAGGCCTATTGCAAGTAGGGCTGTAGCCCTACGTCTTGGAACAATGGCCCTTGTAATTTTTTCTTAGAAAGTATAAAGAAAACATCAAAGTACATCATTCAAGCTACTTAGCCCTAGGCGTAATCCGATACTAGCTCCGTCTCCGAATCACTAAGAGAATCTTCAGTGACACCAATACAATTGTCATTTATGTGCCTTGCACGCCTCTCTTGTGTCTCCTTTTCTATTACATCTCATAGTTGAAGATTTTATGAACAATGCCTTTTTATTATGGTACCCTTCTACATCTTTGGTCTGCAATTTTTGTGATTGTCATATCTTTTTTTTTTTTGCTTTTTGTGCCCCCCTCCTTCGTCTCAAGGAGAAGATGACATAGAGCATGAAGAAATCATTGACATATTGTTATTGCGATGGTCCCATGTCTTATACATAGACATGTTTTACAAAAAGAGTAAATTTCACATTCATCCTCAGGGTGTTATCTTGTGTAGTCATATCATCCCTTGTTTCGTCTCATGGCAACATTTATCTAACTCATTTTTTCCCAAACTAACAAGAAGGGTCCATTTACTAGGATGACATGGTGGTCGACTAGGCGACAACTCAAATCCTTATGCACCATCTGATAGCTGATATGGCTCGTCAATTGTTGACACAATCTCACATACTCATCTAGGGATGTCAGTTTTGCCCTTGGGTACCCTGCCCGAATACAATGTGCATGGTATGAGACTTTCTACCCATGGGTAATGATATACATACCCGCAAAATATGGCTAGGGCATCGGTATGCAATTGTGTATGTGGGTAACCTAATGGATACCCAAAAGAAATTGATATATGAAAAAAAAACTCCTATGACATGTGGGGTTAACATCAAACCCCGAAGATCCTACCAAAAAACAAAAACCCATGATTCCTAAAACTAGTTGTAGCACACAGGTCTGCAGCCGCCGGCCTACCACTTATCATAATATATCCTATATGATTTATTTCTCTACTTTTTTTAGATGAAATGCGATATATTGTATCCACGGGATATCCATTGGGCGGGTGCATTGGTGTCAATTTGTGCCTACAGATATTGAAGTGGGTGGGTATGGATGATTTCTGTGGGTATGAGTTTGGACAGAAGAGGGTTGTGCCGATCCATACCATATCTATTACCATAACTAGATAATTCCCCGCGCGTTGCGGCGGGAAATGTTGCTCGAATTAATGTTTTACTTAGCAAAATGACTCTAAACAGGTTCTAAAACAAAATGAATATATGAGTCTGCTTACACAACAATTGTTTAGAATGATATATGACTTTAATGGTAAATGTGTAATTATGATCGTACGTCACACAAACACACACACACACACATGATCAGTGCAACTGTGATCCTAAAGAGGGGATTGAAAAACAGAGGCTGCATCGAGTGGATGATCAAATTGCCTTCCTTATTGGTTCAGTAAGATGGTTGAAAAAATCTAGAATTTTGCATAAACTCAATGTATCATGGAAAAATCAAATCAATGGCAATATTTTCCAGACCGTCATTGATTATTGTGGGGATCTCGTGTGTACCTAGATAGCCTTAAACCGATATGCTTTGAAATTAGGGTTAACATGTGACACGAGGGCCTCTTCGGGGCGACTAAGAAAATAAAATGAGAAATAGCAATGTAATGTTCAACATAGTTAAACCCTTTTCTTAAGAGACCATAATGTTCAGAATTCATATCACCGCAAAAATCATAATTTAGGAACACTATTCTCAGTTTCCATTATGTGATATCGACCATATGAAAGATAAAACTCCAAAAGAATCTATTTAAGCATCACAAAAATCATAATTTAGGAACACTATTCTCAGTTTCCATTATGTGACATCGACCATATGAAAGATAAAACTCCAGAATAATCTATTTAAGCATCCATATATAGTACATGCTCTATCTGAAATCTAGACAAAAAACTTACAGAGGGAAGTATGAAGAACCAAGTAACACATCTCTTCGACGATGCCACTGTAGGGCACATCATAGCTAAAAATCAATGGTGGTAGCTTGTTTCTGTTTAACTTAAGACATGGAAAAATGAAGGTGTGCTCATGCATATATTTTCTTGGATGTTACCTCGAATCAGAAAATTTTGGTAGCTGCATAACATTCTAGCACCTCAAATGAGGATGCACAATACTGGAATAACACTCAAATAAGCCAATTTTAGTAACAATCAAGGGATAACACACGAAAACCATGCTAATCCAATTATCTACAGCCTAGGCAGTCGTTTTAAAGAACAGAGAATTAGGCCAACCTCTTGAAAAAAACAATACTAACATGGATCTCTCACCTTATAGAATGCAGAGGTTCACGATTCCGTAACAACCCGCACATTTAGGATCAGATCTTGCATTGTTATTGTAGAAAACCAATATCTCTTGTATTTTCTTACCTTTCATTGGCTGCATCTAGGTGACATTTAAATATGGGAAAGGGAGCAAGGGCATAGCCCGATGGTAGAAGGGGTTGGCGCAACTCCTCATCGTCGCTGCCAGGGCAGCAAAGGGGTGAAGGACTCAAGGTGTCTCCATGGATTCGAAGATGGGGAAGGGAGCGAGGGTGGCCGAGGTCGGTTTCCTCACCACTGAATCTAGTGGAGGCAGGGGTCATCGCAACTGCTCGCCCTAGAATCCCGTGGTGTCCGTGATCGGCGAGGTCGTCAGATGCGTCTTTGCCGTATGGGGTAGCGAAGAGGTCGATCTGCTGCACCGATTCATGTAGAAGTCCAAAAGATGGTTTGTGGTTTGGATGCAAACTATACATGCGAGAGAAATATATAAGGTGGGAAGAGCAGCAGAATTGGAGAAGATGGGAGATGAGATGCACGTCGAGGTGGGAGATGATGGGCTTATTCCAGTTAGACTGATTCATCTGTTACGAAGAGGAAGCGACAGCGACGACTCGCTTCAGCTACCGGGATGGCTGTGTAGCAAAAGTTTAACTCATGGTCCGGCATTGCAGATTCGATGGGGCCACCAACGTGCGGGATGGGTGGAAAGATTGGGTTAGAATCCTTTGTGCGGGATGAGCGGTTGTTGTCGCAGAGGGAAAACATGTTTTTTTCCACCACCGTGACCATAGGGGGTAAAAGACTGATTGGCTGCTTTGAATGATGACATGGCACAAAGCTGATGTGGACAATGTGCATGGTGAGAGAATAGGTAGAAGTGAGGAGCAACTTCTTAAGAATGTTAGATTCGTCCTTACAAGTGGATCCAACTGTCTGTTGAAATTAATTTATTCTCTTCGTCCTTACCTCCTCATTTTCCGTGGTTAAACTTTGACCATTATTTTCATCGGTAATATATTAATGATCCATTAATAATTAAAATGAAGATGTCAAGAGTACATTTTACCTTGAATTGAATTGTAGTATAATTTTTGTGATATATAGTAACATACATTTTGTTAGTCAGATTGATGGTCAAAGTTGGACCTGGCAATATGAGTGCATCATATATTAATAGGAACATGTGGAGTAAAAATACGAAGTTGCCTAGTTAAAGCCTCCTTTGGTTCGTAGGAATTTTGTATAAATTTTATAGGATATGATTCCTTATAATCAAAATTCCTTTAGAGCCTTAGTTTGCAAAATATTCCTGGTTCATTAGACCCCCAATATATTTTGTGTCATATTTTGCTTATGATATTGACTGTTAAAATATAAGATGTATGTACCAAAATAATATCATTGTAAAATATATTTAAATACGAATTCAACAATATATTTTTTGTTGGCATGCATTAACGTTTTGCTAGCCAAATATATAGTCAAATTTCAACCCAGACATAGTAAAATGTAACAAAAATATATATTTAAATACAGCCGTCCCCGTTCAACTGCCCCACTGGCAGGGGCGAGCCAGAATTCAATGCACCGCCTCCGGCGTCCTGTGACCTCCAACTAGGGAGTGCGCTCCCCCCTCACCGCCGTCTCTCCCGGCGACTTGATTGCTTGCTGTAAAAAAAAGAAAAAAAACGCCGTCCCGGAAAGGAGCCAAACCCCCGTCGTCACTGGATTTAAAACCCCACGCTGACCTCTGCTCCGCCTCCCTTCCCTTCCCTTGGCATCCCTTGCACGTTTCTGCTCTCCTCCCGCGGGTCAAACCAAAGCCAAAGGACACAAGAGAAGAAGCCGCACCCAAACGCTCCACCTCCGGTCCCTAATGTCGTGCCGCCTCCCCTCCAATTCCACCAAAGCCGCAGCCCTCGTGGCCGCATAGCGGCGGTATAAGAGCCCGGGCGGAGAGAGCTGGGTTGGTTTGGGCTTGGGAACTGGGAACTGGGATCGCGGCGCGCGGCGGCAGGCGATGGAGAGCGCGTGGAGGAAGGTCAAGCGGGCGCTGGCCCTCCGCCTCTGCGTGCTCGTCCCCGCGGAGGGCGACGGCGGCGCCACCGGCGACGCGAGGCCGGCGGCGTCGGGCGCCGGCGGATGCCGGGGTGAGGCAGCCGTGACGGTGGGGTCGGCGCCAGAGGAGCCGGCGGCTGGCGGCGGCGCGTTACGGCGGTCCAAGTCCGGGAGCAGGTCCTCCTCCAAGGTGAGGCAGTTTCTGTTTGCATTCTCTGAATAATAATAATACCTCGTGTTTCTAATGCAAAATTAAATCAAATCAAATCGGGAGCTCTGCGTTTAGTGAATTACTGTAGATTTGTAATGCTGGTTTATAGCGAGATGCGTATCCGCGCGAATTCCGGGTTCTCCTGGCCTGACTAAGATTTATTACCAGTAGACGATCAATTTTCTGCATGCTCAAGATATTTTAGACTTGGTTGCTTTTAAAAGCGTTTTACAAATTCGGTGCTCTTGGAAGAGGATACTTGTGTGGATAACCCCCTGTAGACTGCAGCTGATTCCGACCTCAGGCGATCTCCTCGTGATTGCCGTCGTTGCTTGTCTCGTGCGTCCCTTCCGAATCATACTACATGCCCCTGTTTTTAATTCTGTATATTAGTAGTATTGTTGTGGCTTTGGACCATTCACTTCTTTCCTTCGGCAGCAGATCGCAAACTTCCAAAACAGTCTTGTGCTAGCCGTGATCTGCTCGATACTACTATATCTTTTAAGCTAATCCATATTTGACTTCGCATTGGATATGCATAATTGCGTACAAGGTGGACCACTTTCCTATTGCATCCCACTATTAATGAATTCCACTTGCCCCCTCCCCTGAAAAGGACCGGGAAAAGTTTGCTTCCTTTGATCATCACCTGCCCGTGGCGCCATCACGTGAAGCAAATCCCCAACTCTTTCCTCCTGCCACCAGCTTTCCGTCTTTATGGCAAAACGTTCCAAGTTGGCACCAGCTATGCAAATTGATGAAATTGTTTCTCGTTTATAGTATCGTTTTTCTGTGGTGAATGGGCCTTGACTGCCAACTGCAACTGCAACTGCATGCATGGTTTGACCATACGATGCTATGACAATTCAACAAGCAACCTCACGAGGATTGCGCCTCTTTACTTGACATTTTGTTGTGCGCTTTTCCACATAGTAACAAATAGACTTTTGTAGAACAGGAATTGACTTACTTCTGATGGATTTAATCACACATTTATGTTTGTGTGTGTTTTCTTTTTATAAGTTGGACCGGAGCACAGCCTGCACCTAGTTTAGTTTTGGTTCTTTTGTTATGTATTGCATTCTTGTAGGTTATGTTCTTTGAGTTGGTGGGTTTACTTTGTATGCGAAGGTAGCCTTTACCATTTGCAAAACCATTGAACTTAAATATATGGGTTTGAAACTTATGGTGGTGATAATATATACAAAGTGATTAGTCAATTGCTTCAGTATAACAACATGTGGGGATAAGACCAGATCTTTTCTTTGCTTTGAAAGTTGGTGGTAGGCGGCTGGGCCCTGTTCATGAAATAGGATGTACTTGGTTTGTACTTTCGTTTCGGCAAATTCATGAAATAGTTAACCTGGTTTTTTTGTAAAAGTTGACACAAACATTTACCTCCGTATGCTTGTAGTAGTTGGTTTGGCAAATTCATGAAACAGTTAACCTCTTTATCTTTGTGAAACAGTTAACCTCTTTATGTTTGTAATAGTTGACACAACCAATTACATTTTCTCGATGATGACGGACCCATCAAAAACAAAGTGCTAGACTTGATGTTGGTTTACCCTGTTTCTGTAATGGAGTTTGATTTGTGGTTCGACAGAGTTGTGCCTTTGTCTTCTCTTTTTATCGTGTATGTAAGTTGGTACCGGACCCAGACACAGGAAAAATGGCCTTTCGTAGGCTAGTGTTTGCAGGGTCAAAATGGAACTGAATGTTTGTCCGTTCCATGCAAAATGGAAACGGTGAGCATTTTCCGGAAACAGAAACAGAAAAGTTCAGAGCGGAAGCGGAAACTTTGCCCCGGAAGAAGATACATAGTCGGAATAGCTGTTTCTGCTGGAAACAGAAATAGTGCCGGAATTTTTGTTTGTGTAACTGTGTCTAGTTCATACTCATCTAGCCAAAGGCCCATCCACAATAGTCCTAAATTATTTTTCTGCCTAGCTCCCGATCTCTTCTCATAGAACACAATGCTACCCTCTAGGCTCTCACGACTCGGAGAACTTGTGATCATGCTGATGCATTTTCTTGTTTTGCTGCCAAAGGTGGAAATAAATACTCAATTTCAAAAAAATAAAAATAAAAATCCTCACTTTTTCATCCTACTATCAGAGTTCTTTCTTCAGGGCGAGCGTTCCAACTTGGCACTATGCACTATCCATTGGAACATATATGCAAATTGATGAATAGTTTCTTGTTTAAATTACTTTTGTATCTTGACTGCCAACTGCATGCTTGGTTTGACCATATGTTTGCCAATTCAACAAGTAACCTCGTAAGGATTACCTCATTGAGCTGACTTTTTGTTGTGCATGCTCGCCGACTTTTCATAAAAGAAAACTGAACTTTTTACAACAGAAATTGAAGTACTTCCGATGTCATGTCATGTATATTTAGTAAGGTTTATGTATTTTGTTTCTTCTAATTTGATCAGGAGCACAGCCTGCAGTTTGCATTTTTGTGTAGGATATCCTTTGAGTTAATGAGTTCACTTTGTATGCAATGTAGCTTTGACCATTTGCAGAACAACACATATATGTGCCATCCAAGAAGCTGATTATTTCTGATTTCTGTGTTGATTTTGATGGAATCATATTGATCTCTATTTTGTTTTGTATTTGAACAGAGGAAATGTGCAATATGCTTTGACTCTATGAGATCAGGCCATGGTCAAGCCTTGTTCACTGCAGAATGCTCTCATAAGTTTCATTTTCACTGCATCTCATCCAATGTGAAACATGGGAATCATGTCTGCCCAGTCTGCCGGGCAAAGTGGAAAGAGATACCCTTGAATCGCTCACTGTCTTCCCACATTCCTGATGGAAGACGTGGAATTAATGGAGTCCAATTGCCACAACAAGATGCCTATGTGGCCCTTCTCCATCAAGTTCCAAACCGTCAGCGAGGAGTTCGTCGATTACATACTTCTGAGCCAACAGACTTCAATGACGATGAACCTTTACAGCAGACAGAAGCTACTGACAGTCTTAATTCTCGGTCTAAGAGGACTGCAGAAATCAGTACATATCCAGAATTTTCATCCATTCCACAGTCATCATCGCAAGATGGATTTTCTGTCTTGATCCATCTGAAAGCTCCCAGTGCTAGCTCAGGCCAGGCCACTGGCAGATTGGTCAATGAAAGCTCAGTTAGATCCCCAAGTGGACGTGCTCCTGTTGATCTTGTCACAGTGATTGATATTAGTGGCAGTATGGCAGGCACCAAGCTGGCACTGCTAAAGCGGGCAATGGGCTTTGTGATTCAACACCTTGGTCCATCTGATCGCCTATCTGTAATTGCTTTCTCATCTTCTGCCCGAAGGCTGTTCCACCTTCAGCGCATGTCGCATTATGGCAGGCAGCAGGCCTTGCAGGCTATTAACTCGCTTGGCGCTGGTGGTGGCACAAACATTGCTGATGCACTTAAGAAAGCTACGAAGGTGATTGAGGATCGCAGCTATAAGAGTTCAGTGTGCAGCATCATTCTTCTGTCTGACGGGCAAGATACCTACAACCTTAGCTCAAATGTTCGAGGGGGCTCGAAAGATTATAGCACACTTGTCCCGCAGTCTATTCTGAATGATACACGGCGTACGCTGCCTATTCATGCTTTTGGATTTGGATCAGACCATGATTCGGACTCCCTGCATTCAATTGCTGAAGCTTCTGGTGGCACATTTTCCTTTATCGAAGATGAAGGCGTGATGCAGGATGCGTTTGCTCAATGCATTGGTGGGCTTCTTAGTGTTGTCGTACAGGAGATGCGACTTAACATGGAATGTGTTCATCCTGGTGTTCAACTCTGTTCCATCAAATCTGGTAGCTACCCAAGCATGATGGCAAGGGATGGGCGGAGCTGTTCGGTTGATATTGGTCATCTGTATGCTGATGAGGAGAGAGACATTTTGCTGTCAGTGAACATCCCACAGTCTCGCGAACAGACCTCACTGTTAAAGGTTGCTTGTTCTTACAGGGATCTAACAAATGAGACCATCAAGCTTCAATTCGATGAGGTGAAGATCAACAGGCCGACATCCGCCATTTCTGAAAATGTATCCATTGAGGTTGACCGCGAGAGGAACCGCATACAGGCCGCTGATTCTATCGAATCTGCGAGGGCTGCTGCTGAGAGGGGTGCTCTCGCTGAGGCTGTGACCATTCTGGAGGACTGCCGGAGGAGATTATCAGAGTCCTTTGCTAGCAGGAGCGGGGATCGTCTATCCTTGGCCCTTGACGCAGAACTGAGGGAGATGCAGGAGAGGATGGCAAGTCGCCAGCTCTATGAAGCGTCAGGGAGGGCGTACATGCTATCTGGATTGAGTTCGCATTCCTGGCAGCGAGCGACGACACGCGGGGACTCGACGGAGAGCAGCACCATTGTTCACTCCTACCAGACACCCTCCATGGTTCAGATGTTACAGCATTCACAGAGCCATATCCCTTCGCCCCCAGGCCAGCAGGCACAAGCCCGACCACCCAGGCCGTCGGCAAGGTAGTTGAACCGTTTCGTCTTGGCAGCCAAATGCGCTGACGATGGTCGAGGATGTCGCCTTAGCTTTCATAGTTGTTTCCTTGATTGTTGGTACATAGTACCTGTTGATTCTTCTGCTTATTTGTTTTAGTTGAGACTGTGGTGGTGGGTTTATACCGAAGAGATTGAGCTGGGTAATGAATACCGGGTACATTCTGGGATATCAGTATGTATTACCTTGTTCTGTCAGGAATAATATTTGGGAAATGAGTCTGGAATTGTAAATAGTCTGGCATGCTAAATCGTTTTCCTTGAATCCTAAAATTTTCTGCCTATTTTGCTTATCTGGTGTCAGCGTGTTTTATACACTGCATTCTAGAAACGTGCTGGCATATTGCTATGGTATGCTATTGGAGTGTTTATTTTCCCTTGCAATCTGAGTGCATATCATCTCCTACATATGATTTATAAGGGCATCTCCAATGGCGACCCCACAAATTTCCTTCCGCATCCGTCCATGGACATACATTTCAAACACTTTGGCAATAAACCAGATGAAATTCGTATAAATACGACGGATTTCATACGTACCGGACGACATTCATGCAAACATGGCGGGCATTCGTTAGATTTTGAATATTTAGAACAAAAAAAAAGTTATGGCGTGAAGTTTTGACGCGACCCTAAACCTATCCTACGGCGGCGGCCGGCGTCGAAGCCCTTGTCGTCCTCCATCCGCCGCCTCCATGACCACCGGCAATATGACCGATGAAGTGAAGCCGCGGTCTCCTACGAGCAAGAGTACAACACGGAAGGCAGTTCGACGATGCTTGACGCACCATCAGAATGAGGACTAGGCGGGGAAAACCTTATTCCATCTTCAGAAAGAGCCCTCCCGCTAGCAAGGGCTGGGATCCACCACGCCGTCATGGCCCTAAGGTCACTAGAGACGAGGCGGACTGGCGGCAAAGCCAACGGGAGAGATAGAAAACCTAGCCTTTTATTTTATTTTGGGAGAGTAGGAGTAGATCTCTATCTTGTGTTTTTTTTTTTGCGGGGATCTAGCTTGTGTTGTTTGATCCCTTTGTATTTACGCGAATCCAATGATCAAATTTCATATTAAGCTAGAAATTGTACAATTTCTAAAACCAAATAAGTAGAATAAGACAATTAGTGTTGTAGTGCATATCAACGGGCATGCACTTATTGTAATTATCTCAATATCTAATACTTCCTTTGGTCTTAAAATAAATGACTCTACTTTGTACTAGCTTTGGAAGTACCATACTGCATAGCTTCTCGCTGAAAGAATTACAACCACACGTCACGGTATCCTTAAAACAGACTAAAATAAAATAAAAACCAATGTTCTAAACTACTTCTAGTGTCAAGAACGTTCTTATATTATCGAACGGAGGAAGTATTTTCTTTCACACCCGCAAAATAACTATCCTTTGGTAGTCATGCCGCTGACAGTCTCCGTAACAAAACACCGGGATGGACCCCCTCCGATCTTGGCCTTGCAGATAAGCACCTTGTCCAGGCATCCGTTGATGTAACACCCGTCGCCCGCAGGACTCCTCACCGTCACGTCCACCACCACCTGGCCCCTCTCCAGCTCGCCGGCCAGCCGGTCCCGCAGGAAGTGAGGCAGGTGCACGTCCATGCCCCACGCCATGGCGGCCACCTCGCACACCCCTAATTTCTCGGCGCAGAAGGACGGCACGGTGCCCCTGCCGAGCAGCACGTCCCCGTACGACACGACCGCGAAGGAGTCCACGCCGACGCACGATCGGCTGACCTTGTCGCGGGTGTTGTCGATGCGCACGGTGATGCCGAACACCGGGCTGAGCGCCGGCCGGTCGCCGTGGAGATCCCGGGACGGGTCCAGGCCGTCGACGCTGGTGATGGCAACGGTATACTCCGGGCCTCGTGACGACACTATTGGCCACATAATAAGAAATAGTGCCGCTGCCGTGCAGCCGAAAAACAGCACCAAGATTCCGACAAGCTTCATGAACGACGACCAGAACAACTGCCTTCGCCTTGGGCCATGGCGTTGAGGAACAATGACGTGATTTTTTGATCGATAGTATGTTGTGTTTGTTTGGTAAGTCGTTGGGGAACCATATATGATATGAAAGCATCTCGGCCGCGCTACGCGCCGCGCCCAAAAAATACATTTGGCGCGCGCTGGTCGTCTGGTTTGCCGCGCCGCGCAGCGCTGGCTCCAGCAGCAGCTTTAAAATGCAGCGCGCGCGCTCCGCTCCAGTAGCGCGCAAAAATTCAGCGCGCGCCGCTCCAGCAGCGTCAAATATGGTATTTGGACACAAAATAGTTTGAAACATTCAATCAAAATGCAATGAACATGTGAAATTTAACACAAACAAGTTGATAAATAATAAAAGTCAGGCCCACAAGTTCATCCAACCAAGTTCAAAATGCAAACCAAGTTCAAAATACAAGTTCATCCAACAAAGTTCAAGACATATAAACACATTAACCATCTTCCTCGTCTTCTTCCTCTTTTTCCGCCGACGATTCTTCCTCTTCTTCCGCCGACGATTCTTCCTCTTCTTCCGCCGATGAATCTTCCTCCCTAACTTCATCACGCACCGCATCACGTGTAGCTCCGACGGTCTTGGCAAGTTCTTCAACGGCATTTTCATGGGTATGTGTGTGAGGCACATCGAAAGACATTCCACTTCTCATGGCCGGAGGTGCACCCATGCCTCCCATGGCGGCCGGAGATGCACCCATGCCTCCCATGAGAGAAGCAAAACTCATGCCACCCATGCCTCCCATAGCGTTGGAGGGTGCTCCAAAGCCACCCATGCCTCCCATAGCGTTGGAGGGTGCTCGAAAGCCACCCATGCCTCCCATGACGGCCGGAGGTGCACCCATGCCTCCCATGGCTCCGAAGCCACCCAAGCCTCCCATGGTGCCGAGGCCCATGCCTCCCATGCCGCCGAGGCCACCGCCACCCATGCCGCCGAGGCCACCGCCACCCATTGTGCGGATCATGGCTCTTATTTGAATCAAGACTTCTTCACGGGCAAGGTTGACATATTCCATTTGCGCTTCATTGAACAAAGATGTGTCCAAGAAGAACAAGTGCTTTTCCCATTCCAACAACTTAGCTCGCTCCTCCATGCCCACCTTCCTCTCCTCCAATGCCACTTTCCTCTCCTCGGCGGCCACCCTCCTCTCCTCGGCCGCCAACCTCCTCTCCTCGGCCGCGACATCTTGGTTCCTTGCCATTTTCCTCACCTCGTTCGCTTCTTTTCTTGCCTTCACAATAGCTTCCATAGCATTTGTGAGCTCATCATCTCCTTTCCTCTTCTTCTTTTCGGTTTTGTCCTTCTTGCACCCATCCGGTCGTTTTGGTTTCGAGTATGAAATCGAGTTGGGTGTGGGGCTTCTCTTGCCGTCCTCACTTGATGCATCATCCTCCTCCTCATCATCATTCAACTCAATTGTGCGCTTGCGTTTGTTGCTCAAATGCAAATCATCCAAATCTTCACGCTTCTTCCATTTCTCATCATCCTTCAACACTTCATAGCAATGAGGCAAGGTAAAGATCTTTCCTTTCTTGATCTTTCCCTTCTTGGTTGTCCTCGTCTCTTCTTTGAACAAGTTTTGTGCAATGTTGTACTACAAGAAAAACAAAACAAGTTAGCACTTCGGACACCAAAAACAAGTATGATGAACATGCATGAGATGCCACTTACTCTATCATCCTCATTTGTGCCATTTGGGTTAAGCTTGTCAACTGCCTTTTGTGCGGCCGCCCACTTTTGACAATCCGAGTTGATTGTCGACCATCGGGACCGAAGTGATCTCTCGGAGCGGTCAATTCCACTCATGTTCTGAGCATCAAAGTGTTCTTTCATTCGCCCCCAATAAGCTGAAGGAAATATGCCCTAGAGGCAATAATAAAGTTATTATTTATTTCCTTATATCATGATAAATGTTTATTATTCATGCTAGAATTGTATTAACTGGAAACTTAGTACATGTGTGAATACATAGACAAAACAAAGTGTCCCTAGTATGCCTCTACTAGACTAGCTCATTGATCAAAGATGGTTATGTTTCCTAACTATAGACATGAGTTGTCATTTGATCAATGGGGTCACATCATTAGGAGAATGATGTGATGGACAAGACCCATCCGTTAGCTTAGCAACTTGATCGTTTAGTTTTATTGCTATTGCTTTCTTCATGACTTATACATGTTCCTATGACTATGAGATTATGCAACTCCCGAATACCGGAGGAACACTTTGTGTGCTACCAAACGTCACAACGTAACTGGGTGATTATAAAGGTGCTCTACAGGTGTCTCCGAAGGTACTTGTTGGGTTGGCGTATTTCGAGATTAGGATTTGTCACTCCGATTGTCGGAGAGGTATCTCTGGGCCCTCTCGGTAATGCACATCATAATAAGCCTTGCAAACAAATGCCTAATGAGTTAGTCACGAGATGATGTATTACGGAACGAGTAAAGAGACTTGCTGGTAACGAGATTGAACTAGGTATGATGATACCGACGATCGAATCTCGGGCAAGTAACATACCGATGACAAAGGGAACAACGTATGTTGTTATGCGGTTCGACCGATAAAGATCTTCGTAGAATATGTAGGAGCCAATATGGGCATCCAGGTTCCGCTATTGGTTATTGACCGGAGAGATGTCTCGGTCATGTCTACATAGTTCTCGAACCCGTAGGGTCCGCACGCTTAAACGTTTGTTGACGATATAGTATTTAATGAGTTATGTATGTTGATGACCGAATGTTATTCGGAGTCCCGGATGTGATCACAGACATGACGAGGAACTCTGGAATGATCCGGAGATAAAGATTAATATATGGGATAATAGTGTTTGACCTCCGGAAGGGTTCCGGAATTCACCGGAAGGGGTTCCGGATGTTTCCCGAAGTGTTTGGGTACGAGAACACTTTATTTGGGCCAAAGGGGAAAGCCCACGAGGCTTTAGGAAAGTGCAAAAGGAAGTTTTGCGGAGACCAGAGGCTAGACGCCAGGAACCCTGGCGTCTAGGGGGTAGACGCCGGGAACCCTGGCGTCTAGCCCTGGAGTCCGAGTGGGACTCTTTCCTTTCGGGCAAAACCGACTTTGAGGAGGCTTTTGCTCCAAGTTTCGACCCCAGGGCTCAACATATAAATAGAGGGGTAGGGCTAGCACCCAAGACACATCAAGATACACCAAGCCGTGTGCCGGCAACCCCGACCCTCTAGTTTATCCTCCGTCTAGTTTCTGTAGTGCTTGGCGAAGCCCTGCAGAGATTGTTCTTCATCAACAACCGCCACCACACCGTCGTGCTGCCGGAACTCATATACTACTTCGCCCGTCTTGCTGGATCAAGAAGGCGAGGACGTCATCGAGCTGAACGTGTGCTGAACGTGGAGGTGCCGTATGTTCGGTACTAGATCGGGACGGATCGTGAAGGTGCACGACTACATCAACCGCGTTGATAAACGCTTCCGCTTTCGGTCTACGAGGGTACGTAGACACACTCTCCCCTCTCGTTGCTATGCATCTAGTAGATAGATCTTGCGTGATCGTAGGAAAATTTTGAAAATACTACGTTCCCCAACAGTGGCATCATGAGCCAGGTCTATGCGTAGATGATATGCACGAGTAGAACACAATGAGTTGTGGGCGATACTAGTCATACTGCTTACCAGCATGTCATACTTTGCTTCGGCGGTATTGTGAGATGAAGCGGCCCGGACCGACATTACGCGTACGCTTACGCGAGACTGGTTTCACCGTTACGAGCACTCGTTGCTTAAAGGTGACTGGCGGGTGTCTGTCTCTCTCACTTTAGCTGAATCAAGTGTGGCTACGCCCGGTCCTTGTGAAGGTTAAAACAGCACATACTTGACGAAACATCGTTGTGGTTTTTGTATGCGTAGGTAAGAACGGTCCTTGCTAAGCCCGTAGCAGCCACGTAAAACTTGCAACAACAAAGTAGAGGACGTCTAACTTGTTTTTGTAGGGCATGTTGTGATGTGATATGGTCAAGACATGATGAGTTATACGGTTTTGTATGAGATGATCATGTTTTGTAATGTTATCGGCAACTGGCAGGAGCCATATGGTTGTCGCTTTATTGTATGAAATGCAATCGCCATGTAATTGCTTTACTTTATCACTAAGCGGTAGCGATAGTCGTAGAAGCAATAGTTGGCGAGACGACAACGATGCTACGATGGAGATCAAGGTGTCGCGCCGGTGACGAAGGTGATCATGACGGTGCTTTGGAGATGGAGATCAAAAGCACAAGATGATGATGGCCATATCATGTCACATATTTTGATTGCATGTGATGTTTATCTTATTATGCTTCTTATTTTGCTTAGAACGACAGTAGCATTATAAGATGATCCCTTACTAAATTTCAAGGTATAAGTGTTCTCCCTGAGTATGCACCGTTGCGAAAGTTCGTCGTGCCGAGACACCACGTGATGATCGGGTGCGATAAGCTCTACGTTCAAATACAACGGGTGTAAGCCAGTTTTGCACACGCAGAATACTCGGGTTAAACTTGACGAGCCTAGCATATGCAAATATGGCCTCGGAACACTGGAGACCGAAAGGTCGAGCGTGAATCATATAGTAGATATGATCAACATAAGATGTTCACCATTGAAAACTACTCCATCTCACGTGATGATCGGACATGGTTTAGTTGATTTGGATCACGTGATCATTTAGATGACCAGAGGGATGTCTATCTAAGTGGGAGTTCTTCAAGTAATATGATTAATTGAACTTTAATTTATCATGAACTTAGTCCTGGTAGTATTAGCATATCTATGTTGTAGATCAATAGCTCGCGATGTAGCTCCCCGTTTATTTTTTTATATGTTCCTAGAGAAAACTAAGTTGAAAATTGTTAGTAGCAATGATGTGGAATTGTTCCGTGATCTGAGGATTATCCTCATTGCTGCACAGAAGAATTATGTCCTTGATGCACCGCTAGGTGACAGACCTATTGCAGGAGCAGATATAGACGTTATGAACGTTTTGACAAAAGCTCGGTATGATGACTACTTGATAGTTTAAGTGCACCATGCTTTACGGCTTAGAACCGGGACTTCAAAAACGTTTTGAACGCCACGGAGCATATGAGATGTTCCAAGAGTTGAAATTAGTATTTCATACTCATGCCCGTGTCTAGAGGTATAAGACTTCTGACAGTACTTTGCCTACAAGATGGAGGAGAATAGCTCAACCAGTGAGCATGTGCTCAGATTGTCTGGGTACTACAATTACTTGAATCAAGTGGGAGTTAATCTTCCAGATAAGAGAGTAATTGACAAAGTTCTCTAGTCACTATCACCAAGTTAGTAGAACTTCGTGATGAACTATAATATGCAAGGGATGACGAAGGTAATTCCCGAGCTCTTCGCAATGCTGAAATCGGCGAAGGTAGAAATCAAGAAAGAACATCAAGTGTTGATGGTTAATAAGACCACTTGTTTCAAGTAAAGGGCAAAGGGATAGAAGGGCAACTTCAAGAAGAATGACAAGCAAGTTGTCACTCCCATGAAGAAACCCAAAGATAAACTCAAGCCTGAAACTAAGTGCTTCTACTGCAAAGGAAATGGTCACCGGAAGTGGAACTGCCCTAGATACTTGGCGGATAAGAAGGATGGCAAAGTGAACAAAGGTATATTTGATATACAGATTATTGATGTGTATTTTACTAGTGTTCATAGCAACCCCTCGGTATTTGATACTGGTTCAGTTGCTAAAGAGTAGTAACTCGAAGTGGGAGTTGCATAATGAACATAAACTAGTTAAAGGATGAAGTGACGATGTGTATTGGAAGCAGTTCCAAGATTGACATGATCGCACACTCCCTATACTTTCGGGATTAGTGTTGAACCTAAATAAGTGTTATTTGGTGTTTGTGTTGAGCATGAATATGATTTGATCATGTTTATTGCAAATACGGTTATTCATGTAAGTTAGAGAATAATTGTTGTTCTGTTTACATGAATAAAACCTTCTATGGTCATACACCCAATGAAAATAGTTTGTTGGATCTCGATCGTGTGATACACATATTCATAATATTGAAGCCAAAAGATGCAAGGTTAATAATGATAGTGCAACTTATGTGTGGCACTGCCGTTTAGGTCATATTTGTGTAAAACGCATGAAGAAACACCATAATGATGGACTTTTGGAATCACTTGATTATGAATCACTTGGTGCTTGCGAACCATGCCTTATGGGCAAGATGACTAAAACTCCATTCTCCGGAACTATGGAGCGAGCAACAGATTTGTTGGAAATCATACATACTGATGTATGTGGACCAATGAGTGTTGAAGCTCGCGGCGGGTATCGTTATTTTCTGACCTTCACTGATGATTTGAGCAGATATGGGTATATCTACTTAATGAAGCACAAGTCTGAAACATTTGAAAAGTTCAAAGAATTTCAGAGTGAAGTGGAGAATCATCGTAACAGAAAATAAGAGTTTCTACGATATGATCGTAGAGGTAAAATATTTGAGTTAGCGAGTTTGGCCTTCAGTAAAAACAATGTGAAATAGTTTCACTACTCACGCCACCTGGAACACCATAGTGTAATGGTGTGTCCGAACGTCATAACCGTACTTTATTAGATATGGTGCGATC
>LR738710.1:694348736-694371484 GCA_902687465.1 Secale cereale | reverse complement strand
GGGGGGGGGGTCGCGGCTGTACAACGGGGTCAGCGGGGTGCCGGTGTGCGCGTCCATGGTGGCAGGGGCGCGGGCGCCGACGCGCGTGGGTGCGAAGGAGGAAGAAAGGGCGAGTTCGCGTGCGCGCTCGAGTCTACCGCGCGCGGAAGTGGACGCCCCAAATTAACCGCGTGGGATGGGGCTTTCGCCAGCGCGTCCAACTCGTTTTAGCGCGAGCGCGGTTTTTGCGCGCCCGCTGGAGCTGTCCGCCGCGTTGCGCGCGTGCTATAATTGTCTTTTTTGCGGCGCGACGCTAGTATAGCGCGGCTGTTGGAGATGCTCTGAGTAGTACGT
This sequence comes from Secale cereale, assembly GCA_902687465.1. Classification (NCBI taxonomy): domain Eukaryota; kingdom Viridiplantae; phylum Streptophyta; class Magnoliopsida; order Poales; family Poaceae; genus Secale; species Secale cereale. Next base: position 694,371,151 of record LR738710.1, on the reverse strand, counting down.
ACCGGAGAGGAGGGGTCTCTTTGTTTTGTGTTATGGACGGAAGGATCCGTGCTGTAGGCGGACACGGCTTGCGTGTCTGAATCGTGTGGCGGCGCGCAATCGCCCGGCATTGGTCTCCAGCTCGCGACCGCTCATCCACAATCCTAATCGTAACGACCGAACGAGCTGCCTATAGCTACCGAGGGCTCAGTACGGAGGCACAGTAGCTACTCAACATGGAATAATTATGCCTTAGGGCATTTTCAACGGCAATCCATAAATTTTCTTTCGCATCCGTTCACAAACAGGGGACTAGTCTGCGGACAGGCATAGTGAATACATCTCCCCTCCCTCGCGTCGCCCCTCGCGCGACCGAGGGGAACCCTAGTCTCCGCGGCCACCCAAGAGCGTGAACGGGCAAAGCCCGGTCGCCGCTGCCGCCGTCGTTGGGGATTCTCTCGTCCCCTCGTTCGGCGGACTCGACGCGGGTCTTGGCGGCGGCCTAGGGTACATCGCTGGTTGGCTGGCGGTGCAGCGCAGCAGCGCGCCGGTGCCGTTGGGTGGCGGCGGGTGTCGGCCCCGTGTCGGGCGTCCTGGTGGTGGGGTACTCGCGGTGGCCGGATGCGTCGTCTGCGGCTTGGGGCGCTCGGATCTAGCCCTCGCGAGGTGCGGGCTGCGCGCCGCCGCCCCTGCCATGGCGGTCGGCTGGTGGGGGATGGCGGCATAGTGGTGGTGGTGGTGGTGGTGGTGGCGCTGGTGGAGGTGTGGGCTTGGGCTAGCCCTTGCGTGCGGCGACCTTCGGGGCGAGGGTGGTGGTGCTCCTGCTGTGGGACGGCTAGGGGCAACCCCTCGGGGTCCCGACGTGGATGTGGACTGCCACGACATGGTGGTGGAGGTCTGGGTCGTTTCACATCGGCGGCTGAACTTCTTCAACGTCGGTCGGTCGGTGAGCGCCCTTGTCGACCTTCGATTCCTCTCCTCGTCGTTCTGGCGCTACCTTCGTCGAAGAGTTGGGCCACTGTCAGCTGCGGTCCATTGCTCGTCTCGCGCCTGGTAGCAGTACCTGACTCATCTCGCGCCCGACAACAGTACTGAGTTCGTATCACACCCGACAGCAGGACCGGACTCATCTCGCGCCCGACAGCAGGACCAAGCTATCGTCTCGCGCTCGGTGGCAGGAAGGGCAGATGGAGGCCAGTTCTGACCGGCCCATTGGGTCCCGGCGTTGGGGGCAACTCAGGGGTGCAAAAGGCATGGCCTTTCTGAAGGAAATATGCCCTAGAGGCAATAATAAAGTTATTATTTATTTCCTTATATCATGATAAATGTTTATTATTCATGCTAGAATTGTATTAACTGGAAACTTAGTACATGTGTGAATACATAGACAAAACAGAGTGTCCCTAGTATGCCTCTACTAGACTAGCTCATTGATCAAAGATGGTTATGTTTCCTAGCCATAGACATGAGTTGTCATTTGATCAACGGGGTCACATCATTAGGAGAATGATGTGATGGACAAGACCCATCCGTTAGCTTAGCAACTTGATCGTTTAGTTTTATTGCTATTGCTTTCTTCATGACTTATACATGTTCCTATGATTATGAGATTATGCAACTCCCGAATACCGGAGGAACACTTTGTGTGCTACCAAACGTCACAACGTAACTGGGTGATTATAAAGGTACTCTACAGGTGTCTCCAAAGGTACTTGTTGGGTTGGCGTATTTCGAGATTAGGATTTGTCACTCCGATTGTCGGAGAGGTATCTCTGGGCCCACTCGGTAATGCACATCACTATAAGCCTTGCAAGCATTGCAGCTAATGAGTTAGTTGCGGGATGATGTATTACGGAACGAGTAAAGAGACTTTCCGGTAACGAGATTGAACTAGGTATTGAGATACCGACGATCGAATCTCGGGCTAGTAACATACCGATGACAAAGGGAACAACGTATGTTGTTATGCGGTTTGACCGATAAAGATCTTCGTAGAATATGTGGGAGCCAATATGAGCATCCAGGTTCCGCTATTGGTTATTGACCGGAGACGTGTCTCGGTCATGTCTACATAGTTCTCGAACCCGTAGGGTCCGCACGCTTAAGGTTTCGATGACAGTTTTATTATGAGTTTATGAGTTTTGATGTACCGAAGGAGTTCGGAGTCCCGGATGAGATCGGGGACATGACGAGGAGTCTCGAAATGGTCGAGACGTAAAAATCGATATATTGGACGACTATATTCGGACATCGGAAAGGTTCCGAGTGATTCGGGTATTTTCGGAGTACCGGGGAGTTACGGGAATAGAGGAGAGAGGCCAAAAGGAAGGAGGCGCGTGGCCCCCTTTTGGTCCGAATTGGACAAGGGGTGCAGCCCCCTTTTCCTTCTCCCTCTCCCCCTCTTTCCTTCTCTCCTACTCCGGAAAGGAAAGGGGAATCCTACTAGGACTTGGGAGTCCTAGTAGGACTCCCCACACTTGGCGCGCCCCTTCTAGGGCCGGCCTCTCCCTCCCTCCTTTATATACGGGGGCAGGGGGGCACCTCTAGACACAACAGTTGATCTCATGATCTCTTAGCCGTGTGCGGTGCCCCCCTCCACCACAGTTCTCCTCGGTAATATTGTAGCGGTGCTTAGGCGAAGCCCTGCGATGGTAGAACATCAAAATCGTCACCACGCCGTCGTGCTGACGAAACTCTTCCTCGACACTCGGCTGGATCGGAGTTCGAGGGACGTCATCGAGCTGAACGTGTGCTAGAACTCGGAGGTGCCGTAGTTTCGGTGCTTGATCGGTCGGGCCGTGAAGACGTACGACTACATCAACCGCGTTGTTCTAACGCTTCCGTTTCCGGTCTACGAGGGTACGTAGACACACTCTTCCCTCTCGTTGCTATGCATCTGGTAGATAGATCTTGCGTGATCGTAGGAAAATTTTAAAATACTATGTTCCCCAACAGTGGCATCATGAGCCAGTCTATGCGTAGATGATATGCACGAGTAGAACACAATGAGTTGTGGGCGATACTAGTCATACTGCTTACCAGCATGTCATACTTTGCTTCGGCGGTATTGTGAGATGAAGCGGCCCGGACCGACATTACGCGTACGCTTACGCGAGACTGGTTTCACCGTTACGAGCACTCGTTGCTTAAAGGTGACTGGCGGGTGTCTGTCTCTCTCACTTTAGCTGAATCAAGTGTGGCTACGCCCGGTCCTTGTGAAGGTTAAAACAGCACATACTTGACGAAACATCGTTGTGGTTTTGTATGCGTAGGTAAGAACGGTTCTTGCTAAGCCCGTAGCAGCCACGTAAAACTTGCAACAACAAAGTAGAGGACGTCTAACTTGTTTTTGCAGGGCATGTTGTGATGTGATATGGTCAAGACATGATGAGTTATACGGTTTTGTATGAGATGATCATGTTTTGTAAAGTTATCGGCAACTGGCAGGAGCCATATGGTTGTCGCTTTATTGTATGAAATGCAATCGCCATGTAATTGCTTTACTTTATCACTAAGCGGTAGCGATAGTTGAGGAAGCAATAGTTGGCGAGACGACAACGATGCTACGATGGAGATCAAGGTGTCGCGCCGGTGACGAAGGTGATCATGACGGTGCTTTGGAGATAGAGATCAAAAGCACAAGATGATGATGGCCATATCATGTCACATATTTTGATTGCATGTGATGTTTATCTTATTATGCTTCTTATTTTGCTTAGAACGACGGTAGCATTATAAGATGATCCCTTACTAAATTTCGAGGTATAAGTGTTCTCCCTGAGTATGCACCGTTGCGAAAGTTCGTCGTGCCGAGACACCACGTGATGATCGGGTGTGATAAGCTCTACGTTCAAATACAACGGGTGTAAGCCAGTTTTGCACACGCAGAATACTCGGGTTAATCTTGACGAGCCTAGCATATGCAGATATGGCCTCGGAACACTGGAGACCGAAAGGTCGAGCGTGAATCATATAGTAGATATGATCAACATAAGATGTTCACCATTGAAAACTACTCCATCTCACGTGATGATCGGACATGGTTTAGTTGATTTGGATCACGTGATCATTTAGATGACTAGAGGGATGTCTATCTAAGTGAGAGTTCTTAAGTAATATGATTAAATTGAACTTTAATTTATCATGAACTTAGTCCTGGTAGTATTAGCATATCTATGTTGTAGATCTATAGCTCACGATGTTGCTCCCCATTAATTTTTTATATGTTCCTAGAGAAAACTAAGTTGAAAGATGTTAGTAGCAATGATGCGGACTAGGTCCGTGATCTGAGGATTATCCTCATTGCTGCACAGAAGAATTATGTCCTTGATGCACCGCTAGGTGACAGACCTATTGCAGGAGAAGATGTAGACGTTATGAACGTTTTGACAAAAGCTCGGTATGATGACTACTTGATAGTTTAAGTGCACCATGCTTTACGGCTTAGAACCGGGACTTCAAAAATGTTTTGAACGCCACGGAGCATATAAGATGTTCCAAGAGTTGAAATTAGTATTTCATACTCATGCCCGTGTCGAGAGGTATAAGACCTCTGACAGTACTTTGCCTACAAGATGGAGGAGAATAGCCCAACCAGTGAGCATGTGCTCAGATTGTCTGGGTACTACAATTACTTGAATCAAGTGGGAGTTAATCTTCCAGATAAGATAGTAATTGACAAAGTTCTCTAGTCACTATCACCGAGTTAGTAGAACTTCGTGATGAACTATAATATGCAAGGGATGACGAAGTTAATTCTCGATCTCTTCGCGATGCTGAAATCGGCGGAGGTAGAAATCAAGAAAGAGCATCAAGTGTTGATGGTTAATAAGACCACTTGTTTCAAGTAAAGGGCAAAGGGATAGAAGGGGAACTTCAAGAAGAATGACAAGCAAGTTGTCACTCCCATGAAGAAACCCAAAAGCTAAACTCAAGCTTGAAACTAAGTGCGTCTACTGCAAAGGAAATGGTCACTGGAAGTGGAACTGCCCTAGATACTTGGCGGATAAGAAGGATGGCAAAGTGAACAAAGGTATATTTGATATACAGATTATTGATGTGTATTTTACTAGTGTTCATAGCAACCCCTCGGTATTTGATACTAGTTCAGTTGCTAAAGAGTAGTAACTCGAAATGGGAGTTGCATAATGAACAGAAACTAGTTAAAGGATGAAGTGACGATGTGTATTGGAAGTAGTTCCAAGATTGATATGATCATCATCGCACACTCCCTATACTTTCGGGATTAGTGTTGAACCTAAATAAGTGTTATTTGGTGTTGAGCATGAATATGATTTGATCATGTTTATTGCAATAGGGTTATTCATGTAAGTTAGAGAATAATTGTTGTTCTGTTTACATGAATTTTTTTTTCTCTGGTCATACACCCAATGAAAATAGTTTGTTGGATCTCGATCGTGTGATACACATATTCGTAATATTGAAGCCAAAAGATGCAAGGTTAATAATGATAGTGCAACTTATTTGTGGCACTGCCGTTTAGGTCATATTGGTGTAAAACACATGAAGAAACTCCATAATGATGGACTTTTGGAATCACTTGATTATGAATCACTTGGTGCTTGCGAACCATGCCTCATGGGCAAGATGACTAAAACTCCGTTCTCCGGAACTATGGGGCGAACAACAGATTTGTTGGAAATCATACATACTGATGTATGTGGGCCATTGAGTGTTGAAGTTCGCGGCGGGTATCGTTATTTTCTGACCTTCACTGATTATTTGAGCAGATATGGGTATATCTACTTAATGAAACACAAGTCTGAAACATTTGAAAAGTTCAAAGAATTTCAGAGTGAAGTAGAGAATCATCGTAACAAGAAAATAAAGTTTCTACGATCCGATCGTGGAGGAGAATAATTTGAGTTACGAGTTTGGTCTTCATTTGAAACAATGTGGAATAGTTTCACAACTCACGCCACCCGGAACACCATAGTGTAATGGTGTGTCTGAACGTCATAACCGTACTTTATTAGATATGGTGCGATCGATGATGTCTCTTACCGATCTACCACTATCGCTTTTGGGGTTATGCATTAGAGAGAGCTACATTCACGTTAAATAGGGCACCATCTAAATCCGTGGAGATGACACCGTATAAACTGTCATTTCTTTAAGGTTGGGACTGCGATGCTTATGTGAAAAAGTTTCAACATGATAAGCTCGAACCCAAATCGGAGAAGTAAATCTTCATAGGATACCCAAAAGAAACTGTTGGGTACACCTTCTATCACAGATCCGAAGGCAAGATATTCGTTGCTAAGAATGGATCCTTTCTAGAGAAGGAGTTTCTCTCGAAAGAAGTGAGTGGGAGCAAAGTAGAACTTGATGAGGTAATTGTACCTTCTCCCGGATTGGAAAGTAGTACATCACAGAAAATTGTTCCAGTGATTCTTACACCAATCAGTGAGGAAGTTAATGATAATGATCATGAAACTTCGGATCAAGTTTCTGCTGAACGTCGTAGATCAACCAGAGTACGTTCCGCACCAGAGTGGTACGACAACCCGGTTCTGGAAGTCATGTTACTGGACCATGATGAACCTACAAACTATGAGGAAGCGATGATGAGCCCAGATTCCGCGAAATGGCTTGTGGCCATGAAATCTGAGATGGGATCCATGTATGAGAACAAAGTATGGACTTTGGTTGACTTGCCCGATGGTCGGCAAGCCATTGAAAATAAATGGATCTTTAAGAGGAAGACTGACGCCGATGGTAATGTTACTGTCTACAAAGCTCGACTTGTTGCGAAAGGTTTTCGACAAGTTCAAGGTGTTGACTACGATGAGATTTTCTCACCCGTAGCGATGCTTAAGTCTGTCCGAATCATGTTAGCAATTGCCACATTTTATGAAATCTGGCAAATGGATAACGAAACTGCGTTCTTTAATGGATTTATTAAAGAAGAAGTTGTATATGATGCAACCAGAATGTTTTGTCAATCCTAAAGGTGCTAGCAAATTGTGCAAGCTCCAGCGATCCATCTATGGACTGGTGCAAGCATCTCGGAGTTGGAATATACGCTTTGATAAGTTGATCAAAGCATATAGATTTATACAGACTTGCGGTGAAGCCTGTATTTACAAGAAGTGAGTGGGAGCACTACAACCTTTCTGATAAGTATATGTGAATGACATATTGTCGATCGGAAATGATGTAGAATTTTCTGGAAAACATAAAGGAGTGTTTGAAAGGAGTTTTTCAAAGAAAGACCTTGGTGAAGCTGCTTACAAATTGAGCATCAAGATCTATAGAGATAGATCAAGACGCTTGATAAGACTTTCGATAAGTACATACCTTGATAAGATTTTGAAGTAGTTCAAAATGTATCAGACAAAGAAGGAGTTCTCGCCTGACTTGTAAGGTGTGAAGTTGAGTAAGACTCAAAGCCAGACCACGGCAGAAAAATATAGAGAGAATGAAAGTCATTCCCTATGCCTCAGCCATAGGTTCTATAAAGTATGCCATGCTGTGTACCAAACATTTTGTGTACCTTGCCATAAGTTTGACAAGGAGGTACAATAGTGATCCAGGAGTAGATCACTGTACAACGGTCAAAATTATCCTTAGTAACTGGATGACTAAGGAAATGTTTCTCGATTATGGAGGTGATAAAGAGTTCGTCGTAAAGGGTTACGCTGATGCAAGCTTTGACACTAAATCCAGATGACTCTAAGTATCAATCTGGATGCGAATTGAAAGTGGGAGCAATTAGCTAGAGTAGCTCCATGCAGAGCATTGTACACATAGAAATCTGCAAAATACATACGGATCTGAATATAACAGACCCGCTGACTAAAATTCTCTCACGAGGCAAAACATGATCACACCTTAGTACTCTTTGGGTGTTAATCACATGGCGATGTGAACTAGATTGTTGACTCTAGTAAACCCTTTTGGGTATTGGTCGCATGGCGATGAGAACTATGGGTGTTAGTCACATGGTGATGTGAACTATTGGTGTTAATCACATGGTGATGTGATCTAGATTATTGACTCTAGTGCAAGTGGGAGACTGAAGGAAATATGCCCTAGAGGCAATAATAAAGTTATTATTTATTTCCTTATATCATGATAAATGTTTATTATTCATGCTAGAATTGTATTAACTGGAAACTTAGTACATGTGTGAATACATAGACAAAACAGAGTGTCCCTAGTATGCCTCTACTAGACTAGCTCATTGATCAAAGATGGTTATGTTTCCTAGCCATAGACATGAGTTGTCATTTGATCAACGGGGTCACATCATTAGGAGAATGATGTGATGGACAAGACCCATCCGTTAGCTTAGCAACTTGATCGTTTAGTTTTATTGCTATTGCTTTCTTCATGACTTATACATGTTCCTATGATTATGAGATTATGCAACTCCCGAATACCGGAGGAACACTTTGTGTGCTACCAAACGTCACAACGTAACTGGGTGATTATAAAGGTACTCCACAGGTGTCTCCAAAGGTACTTGTTGGGTTGGCGTATTTCGAGATTAGGATTTGTCACTCCGATTGTCGGAGAGGTATCTCTGGGCCCACTCGGTAATGCACATCACTATAAGCCTTGCAAGCATTGCAGCTAATGAGTTAGTTGCGGGATGATGTATTACGGAACGAGTAAAGAGACTTTCCGGTAACGAGATTGAACTAGGTATTGAGATACCGACGATCTAATCTCGGGCTAGTAACATACCGATGACAAAGGGAACAACGTATGTTGTTATGCGGTTTGACCGATAAAGATCTTCGTAGAATATGTGGGAGCCAATATGAGCATCCAGGTTCCGCTATTGGTTATTGACCGGAGACGTGTCTCGGTCATGTCTACATAGTTCTCGAACCCGTAGGGTCCGCACGCTTAAGGTTTCGATGACAGTTTTATTATGAGTTTATGAGTTTTGATGTACCGAAGGAGTTCGGAGTCCCGGATGAGATCGGGGACATGACGAGGAGTCTCGAAATGGTCGAGACGTAAAAATCGATATATTGGACGACTATATTCGGACATCGGAAAGGTTCCGAGTGATTCAGGTATTTTCGGAGTACCGGGGAGTTACGGGAATAGAGGAGAGAGGCCAAAAGGAAGGAGGCGCGTGGCCCCCTTTTGGTCCGAATTGGACAAGGGGTGCAGCCCCCTTTTCCTTCTCCCTCTCCCCCTCTTTCCTTCTCTCCTACTCCGGAAAGGAAAGGGGAATCCTACTAGGACTTGGGAGTCCTAGTAGGACTCCCCACACTTGGCGCGCCTCTTCTAGGGCCGGCCTCTCCCTCCCTCCTTTATATACGGGGGCAAGGGGCACCTCTAGACACAACAGTTGATCTCATGATCTCTTAGCCGTGTGCGGTGCCCCCCTCCACCACAGTTCTCCTCGGTAATATTGTAGCGGTGCTTAGGCGAAGCCCTGCGACGGTAGAACATCAAAATCGTCACCACGCCGTCGTGCTGACGGAACTCTTCCTCGACACTCGGCTGGATCGGAGTTCGAGGGACGTCATCGAGCTGAACGTGTGCTAGAACTCGGAGGTGCCGTAGTTTCGGTGCTTGATCGGTCGGGCCGTGAAGACGTACGACTACATCAACCGCGTTGTTCTAACGCTTCCGTTTCCGGTCTACGAGGGTACGTAGACACACTCTTCCCTCTCGTTGCTATGCATCTGGTAGATAGATCTTGCGTGATCGTAGGAAAATTTTAAAATACTACGTTCCCCAACACTTTCCACTTGTCTCTTTGGTTGGGGTAGCGGTGGATGGCAGGTGAGGTGGCGTCGAGGTCTTGGATGCCGGGGCGACGGCCCTGGTGGTTGTGTCGCGGTGCTCAAGGGCAGATCATGTGGCTTGATGCTGCCCGGTGACCATGGCCGTGTGGGCGACATGGTTGCCGGGTTTTGGTGTTCGATGGCGGTGAGTATTGGTCGGGGTGAAAACATGTTCTATCTATGGATGGACCGACGGTGGCGAAGCTCGTTCCCTTTTTGAAGGCGTCATCGCGGCCATCATTGCCCGTCGTGTACCTTTGGGCCCACGATTCGTCGTATGCTGCTTCATCTCTTCGTGGTGGCCCGTGCACGGTCAAGGACCCGACTGCTTTTGTAGTGGTTGGGTGGTGTTGCTGCACTCAATGTCTATATATCTTGCCTTGGGTGTGTGCGTGTGTTATGGTGGTGTCCCTTTGTATCGGGTTGTTGCTCGTTGCTTTATTGTATAATAAAGCGGGACCATTTTTCGGTTAGTTAGTGAGGTGGCGCTGACATAATACTTACTCCCTCCGTTCCAAAATATTTGTCTTTCTAGACATTTCAAATGGACTACAACATACGTATGTACGTAGACATATTTTAGAGTATAGATTCACTCATTTTGCTTCGTATGTAGTCAATTGATGAAATCTTTAGAAAGACAAATATTTGGGAACGGAGGAAGTAGATGTGAGGTACATCCAAATATGACATAGTAGGACCATTGTATTTAATGCAATATCTTTACGTAGAGTACTACTACCTCCGTCCTGGAGTCTCCAACCTTTGATCATAGATTTAACTAACAAAATGATACAATGCATGCCACATGTATTGACATTTTATTATTCAATTCTATGGTCAAAATTTGATACTAAATACGAGGGGACTAATAAATCCAGACGGAGATAGTAGTAACTCAAAACATATCATACTTGTACATATTAATTGTTGCGGACTCTGTCCAATTTTTTTTTTTTTTTTTTGTTGCGGACCGTAATGTGTAGACACTAGTATGACACTCGGACGATACCTAACAGATGGTAAGTCGACATCAACGTAGTACATTTGTGACCGTCATCGAGCACGGAGAACCCCCTCGAATCTTGGCCTTGCAGAGAAGCACCGTGTCGCATGCCAAGATGTAACATCCAATCGGCATCTTCACCGCCACGTCCACCGCCGCGTCGCCTCGCTTCAGCTCGCCGGCGAGCTGGTCCCGGAGGAAGCGCGGCACCGTCACGTTCTGTCCCCACGCCCTGACCCGGCCCTCTCGGTCCCCATTCGCCTCCACGCAGAACGACGGCATAGAGCCCTTGCCGAGGAAGGCGTCCCCGTACGACACGGACGCCGTCGAGAGAAGCGGGACGCACGCCTGGTCCATGCTGCCGGAGTTGTTGACGTGCAGTGTGAGGTTGAACACCGGGGAGAGGGTCGGCCGGTCGCCCGCGACGTCGGCCAGGTCCAGCCCGGCCACGCCGGTGATGGCCGCCGAGTACTTGGGGGGCTGGCTGTAACTGCGATCATAATCATGCGTGTTGAGCTCGTAGATCAACGCTACCACGCCGGTCAAGATCGCGACGAACATCCCGATGGCGAGCAGGCAGCATCCTCCTCTTTCTTCGTCGTCCTGTTCCGCTATGCAGGAAGAAAACATATTTTCCTGATCGATCCTCACGTGCTCTTTGATCGGGAACGTGGTTCGGCGATATATAAAGGAGAGGATGAATCGATGCCGTTGCCCTGGCAAGTTCACCGACGGGGCGTGGTCGTCCCGAAATCTCAAAGTTGTTTTGCGGAAGGATTCGTGGTCGTCCCGGATTCTTCTTCTTCTTCTTTTTTTTTTTTTTAGGTGAGTCGTCCCGGATTCTGCAAGGCGGGCTAGCTCTTCCGGATTAACCCGAGGAACTATATAAGGGCATCTTCATTAACCCGAGGAACTATATAAGGCTACACAGACGATAGTTATCAGCTGAAATTCAGACGACATGCTATAGCCAACCATCCATGGACAAGTCTACACAGCAGCAGACGGTTGATTTACCAGTCGTGCGAGTGTCGTTCAGCCTAAGGTCGTCTGTGAAGTACTTCCGCTTCATTGATGACCCGCAAATTATCTCACGCATCCGTCTGCGGATGTGGATCAATCCGCGAACACGGATGCGAGAGACCACCATCCAACGCTGCCTCATATACCCGGCAAACAATTTAAATTAACCGAACAAAATTTGTTCAAACACGATCAGATTTCATATAAAAATGATGGAATTCATTACATTTACATCAACTAATCGGTGAACGTCCAGCGTTGGAGGTTTAATTAATACACTTAATCTATGGTCGTCGGCACATGTTCCTCGTGTCCGGCCATGAGTCCCAAGAACTGAAGCTTTGTCTTCTCCAGCTCCGCATCAGCCGCTCTCCAGTTTCGAGTCGGCGCTCTCGAGATCTGCCTCCGTAACGTCCGCCTTCGGAGCCCCCGGAACTAAAGTTGCCGCCCCTACGTCGCCTCCAAGCGACTAATCGGCCGCCGATGTTCATCCCACCAAGCTTGGCATCGACGGGACGAGTGGAGTGGTGGCCTTCCTGGAACCTGAGCGGCGGTGACCTACCGTGGCTGCCGGCGGCTCCCGTAGACGTGTTGGCTTCGTGGTCGTGGCAGCGGGGCGCGGCCTCGGCGGGACCGACGATGTCCTCCTCCTCGTCGGTCTCGCCGAACACTGCCTCGCCCGCCTTGTCACACTCCTTATAGGCGGCCGCCACCTCCGCCGCCCGATGGCGGTACCTCCAACGGGCGAGGTAGATCTCGCGAGCGAAGCGGTAGGAGTCGAGCAACACCGCCTAGTCCGCTAGGTTCGTGTCCGGCGCGATCGCCCTGCCGGCAATGACCTGCTCCTCCGCCTGCAGGTGCTCCTGAAGGAGCTGGTGGTTGTGGGCGGCGTCAACATGTGCCTCCCAGAACTGCTCCTCCGCACCATGTTCATGCAATGGGCACAGGCCTCGCCGCTGGTCATGGTGCAATGCCCTGGTGAGGGTGGCACGGAGGAGGAGGTGGCGTCAGCTCGTCGTCAGCCGCATCCTCCATTGGGACGTCGTCGTCCTCCGACTACCTGTCGGCCAGCCGGCAGCAATGGCAGACATCTCCTTCTTCTGGTCCAGCAACAGGCTGTCCCAAAGAGCTTTGGCGGGGGAGGAATCCATGGTAGGAGTGGTGCAGAGAGGATCGGAGGCGCATGACTATGGCTATGGTCGAGAGAAGTTTACATAGCAATGGTGGACAACAGAGGAATGGATAGGTCGCGCCGGAGTAGACTCATCGGCAACCGCGTGTCATTATTATGGGCGGCGGATGGAAGGACGGGCGGTTGTCGTGTTGTTTAAACACGAAGCAGTCTCCTGCACCGGGAAGCTGCACGGGCAACACTCTCTCGGTCGGCGTGATGCTTCAATGTCGGCGCCCGTGAGCGGTCGTGTCCGCTCTGACCGGGCATGAATACGGGCACTGACGCTCTGGAGCGGCGCTAACTGTTTCGGGCAAGAAGTGCGCGGGGGCGAGGGAGGAGGTTGGTTGGACCAGGGTGGTAAGAAGCGGTCGTGGGTGTTGTCTGGACGCCTGTAAAGCCCCATCATGTTTGTCACTGGTTTGCGGGAGAAAGTACGTACGTACCGCGCCGCAGATCGATACAGTACCACATTGGATGGCTTCCGCGATCCGGACAGCACTGCCTGGATGGATGCGCGAGATTTGTGGGTCGGCGTTGAAGATGCCCTAACGCCTCTTGACTGATTGTCCCCTCTGCCAACAAGGATGGCATGAGGTGCCCTCGGCCATGACAAACCCCCACCTGACTATTCATTCTAGCATGTGTGATATTAATATATGATGTAAATATGCATAATGTGATATGTGCATGATCACACAACATCTATTGGAGAGGTAAAGTTTCAACATCGACGAAGTCACGCTAGAGACATCTCACTACTGATGAAAGATCGTCTCCCATTGAAAACTAATTTGTTAAATAATTTTTCTAATAATATATGGAGTGTTAAATCTAGGGTTTGATCTCGCTGATGGGATGGAAGTACAACCACCGTCTTCTCTTTAAACCAGTGGCTGATATTTAATGTACGAATCTTGCTGATATGATAAGCGACTCCCGACTAGGGTTTCCCCTCCTTCCGTCGATGACGCCAATGGTCTTCCCGCCTTGGATGGCCTTTGGGTTGTGGAGGTCTAGAGGACCCCGTCCCCTCGCTGACGGGAGGGACCCTGCTCACATTCTTCTTTGGTTCATCATCTCGGTTGGGGCTATGTGGTGACGGCGTCCCCTAGTAGGAACAATGCCTCATGTATCTGATCTCGTCCTCATGGTGCGTCTAGCGTCTTGAGAGCGTGTAGCGGTGTATCTCCGTCTGAGCTCGAGAGATTCAGTCATAGCTGGTCTTTGGTGGATTTGTTTGGATCCAATCTTCGATCATATGTCTATTAGGTTTGATCCTTCCGATATGCCTTTCTCTTCATTGATGATGGTTATTGTTCTGCTGCGTTAGTCCTGTGGGGTCTTAGCACGACGAGTTTTAGACTATCTAATACAACATGGTTTGCCTGACTTCTGTGAGGGAGTGGCGATGACAGTGGCATACCTTCCGCTCGCTCGAGTGATCCACAAGCATGATTGAATTACTATATTTGCTACTTCTAGTGTTATATGTATTGTCATGACAGATGATAAATATATTGAAAGTTTCTTGGAAAAAGGACAACAAGTTCAATCTTCATAGTGCGTCATACTTCAAATAGTGATGTTTATTCTCTAGAAGTGACTATTTTGCCCGTTGACTTAAAAATAGTTATTTCTCAACCAAAATTCATAACCGCCAAACGCATATCTTCTAATCATATTGTACTTGCATGGATTACAATTTCCCCTAAAAAAGATCGCCATTAGTAAATTAGATACTTCTTAGCGCTGATTATGAAAAGTGATTTGCAGTGGTCGAGAAACAGAAAACCGCCAAACGCATATCTTCTAATCATTTGTGAAGTATGTTGCATATATCAATATCGGGATTTGAGATTGCAAGAATGCTAATTCTTGGGCTGTATCTATGGCTTTGGTTTAAGTAACTAGCTTGTGGGCGGTTGGTTAGTTATGTTGATCCAATTTGGTAGCAAAGCTTACTTGTATCTTTTTTTCTTCTTCTTTTTTTTTGAAAAGGAGAAAACCTCCGGCCTCTGCATTTCATGATGTACACAACCCTCTTTTTAAAAATCCAAGTTCAACATAATATCTCAAGTTCAAAAAAGCAAAGTGAGAAAAATGCCACACATGGCTAAAATGGAAAATGTGGCCACAACCGGCACATATAGGGTAATATGTCTAAACACCTATCCTAAGAGTGGACCGTCATCCAAATCGGTTGTAAGTATCCCGTGCAATCATTTTCCATCGGCTGCACCCAGAAGCCATATGCTCCCTGTGGTCCGCATGACTGAGTAATGACCACATATGAATCCCGGTACACGCCCTGAAGATAACCTGCAAAAAGTTGGATTAAGGTTTGTCTGTTGATGGCAATATCACCCCTACAGTTTCATATGGCCCAAAGCAGTGCACACACTCATACTCAAATGTGTGCCGCTGTCTTGGGTTCAATGCCAAAAAGCTAATCCCCATAAAGATGAGGTAGTGAATCGGGTGAAGCAACATTAAAAGCTACATGAATCATTCTCCACAAGAGCCTAGCCGATGGACAAAGATGAAACGATGTTGTATAGATTCGTCTCGATCACAAAAAACAACATCTTTTACTGCCTTTCCAATTACGATTTGCCAAGTTATCTTTCGTTAAGATTACTCCGTTATGCACAAATCACATAAAGACCTTAATCTTCAAGGGCACTTTGATTTTCCAAATATGAATCGACCTCGGAATGGGTTCGGTGTTGATCAAGTCTGTATACATAGACTGAGCATGATATATTTGCTTGCCGGTCAGAGGAGGAAGAGGACCGAGTTGTCGAAAAAGCACGGAAGGTAAAAACGCAATACATAGCCAAAGAACCAAGCACCCTAGCAAGCTCTGAATCCTTTAAGAAATGGTTTATGGTTGACTTCATTCATTTGTTTTTGCATCGATCCCCCATGATCAAACTGTATGTATAACTTTCATGTCTAACAAGAAATACTTCCTCCGTCCCACGATATAAGAACGTTTTTAACACTAGTATAGTGTTAAAAACGTTCTTATATTATGTGACGGAGGGAGTAGTTATTTCCAAAATTGAAAATTAGTCGGACACCTACCATTGTACAGTATGTATAGATGACACGCACTTACTGTGATCAACCCAATCCCTTCCCCATTTATTCTAAAATGGCTCCTAATGCAAACATTCACATTATCACATCACCCTAACAAGAATAGTCATCAATCAAAGGACGAGGCATTTTGGGGTGAACAGTAAAATCAAAGAATAGTCATCAATCAAGGGACCTACATCAAAATTTGTCATATTTTCTACAGATAAAAAATATCTAAAAAATCATGGGACTATTTTTTTTCAATAATTTTTATGCTGTTATATATATATGATTTTCTATCCAAACAGGCGGCATTTTTATGCTCTATATGGTGGTAACTTTGCATGTTTGTTTTGCTTTTAGTTTTCTATATACGTCGAAATTGTGTTGTTCTACATCATGGCAAATTTCTATTTTATGTCACAGAAATCTGTTATGCTCTACAACATGCCAACTTTTGAGTACATTTTTATCTATGCAAAAAAAATACGTTGTATGGTATAGCAAAGTAAAACTGTGTCTACAACAGCTTGTCACAAAACAAGTTAAGATTCGCTAACCTTTTTAATGGTGTAAATATTATGAAAAAAAATTGAAATAAATAGTGGAGCACCACTATAATGTAACAAGATGATCCAACGGTGTGATTATGAAAATATGCATTTATGTGTTCTTGGCAAAAAACAATCATTTCAGCTCATTGCGATATATATATACTGAACTATTTGTTTTTTTTTGTCCACGACACATACAATCATAATTTGTCAATCCCTTCGTTGGATCTTGTTATATTATAGGTATGTTGCTTCAGGAAGTGCAATTTGCACCTGGCCCGTGTCGCTTTGCTACCATGAGTGCGAGGCGCGCTTGTTGAATGTGGCTCGAAATAGTTTTTCTAGGGACAAGGGTACCTGACGGTGAAGAATCCATCGTTGGTTTTGGCATTCAGATGCGTGCATGCCTTGGACGTATAAAGTGGGAAAGATTCGTTTATGCAATGCATTTCTATGTACGGCTGACAAATACCTGACTATGTTCCCACTAGTCTTATACTCACAGTCCTCTTCAACATAGAGAAACTAGCATTTATTTTCCTGTGAGATATTAATTCATCTATACATTTTAAACAAAAAACTGATTATTGAAACATTTTATATATTTGAATTCCTGGCAATAAGATCTTTTAAAAAATCGTGCCAAATTAGTTCATATATTTCAAACATTTTATAAAACTAGCACTTTATATATTTTATAAAACTAGCATTTTATATATTTCAAATTAGTTTCGAAAAACTGATTTCACTCATTAAAAAATGATTTCACTAATTTCAATAAATAGAGTTTACTCATTCCAAACCAATTATTTCACTAATTTGAAAATACGGATTTCACACATTTACAAAATATTTTACTCATTTCAAAAGACTGCTTTCACTCATTTCAATACATATTTCACTTATTTCAAACCACTGATTTCACTCAGTTCAAAAACTTATTTCACTAATTTCAGAAAACACATTACACTCATTTACAAAAGATAGATTTCACTCATTTTAGAAAACATATAGACTCACTCAACTGAAATACTATATTCCGTTCGTTTAAAAAAATGGATTCCAGTTATTACAAAATATAGATTTTAGAACTATTTTTCATTGTGTCAAGAAACTAATTTCACTTATTTCATAGAACACATTACACTCACTCAATTGAAATACTACATTAAACTTGTTTCAAAACAGTGATTTCTCTCATTACAAAAGATAGATTTCACTCATTTCACTAGTTTCAGAAAACACATTACACTCATTTAAAAAATCAATCATTTTAGAGAACACATTAACTCATTTAAAAAAGATAGATTTCACTCATTTCAGAAAACACATTACACTCATTTAAAAAAGATAGATTTCACTCATTTCAGAAAACACATTACACTCATTTACAAAAGATAGATTTCACTCATTTTAGAAAACGCATTGCACTCATTTACAAAAGATATATTTCACAAAACGCATTACACTTACTCAATTGAATTACTATATTTCACTCGTTTCTAAAAAAATCTATTTTCGCACATTACAAAAGATACATTTCAAAAGTATTTTCATTGTGTGCGTGTGAAACTGATATTTCACTCGCATAAAAAATGATCTCAGTCATTTCAATAAACATATTTCACTCATTTCTTATGAAATTGGTTTATTTCACATATTTTTTATGAAATAGCTTTGTTTGAGATATTTCTTTTGAACTAGGTTTCTTTTGAATATTTCTCTACTTGTCTTCATAAGTATAAATTTCAGTTTCAATAAATTCATTTCACTCAAGAACAATTTTCACTCATTCGTTTTGTTCTACATAGTCCCCACACACTGCACTCACTTACAAATGGTAGATTTCGCTCATTCCAGAAAATACGATACACTCGTTTACAGAAGATAAATTTCACTCATTTTAAAAACACGTTACACTCAATCTATTGAAATACTACATTTCACTCCTATCAAAAAGCTGATTTTCACAATCGTTTGAAATGTAGGCATAACTGATTTGACTTGTTTCAAAGTTTTTACTCATTCAAAAGTTCCACTCTTCTGAAAAAACTAATTTCACTAAAATAAACTTTCACTCCTTTTCAAAAATAAGTTTAGCTCATTTCAAATTTTAATAATTTCACTAAAATCGAAAACAGATTTCCCACACTGAATTAATAAATGGAGCAAAATAAGTGAATTAAAACATTGAATTTAAACATTGTTGAAATATATCCAAGAATGGTCTTGCTGTAAAGGTCCTGACTCCAGGATTCAAATATATAAACAGTCTCAAAAATGAAACTATAGATTAAAAGATATGAACGATTGAAATTGTCAAAGCAAAAACAAAATGCGCGTACGCTTGACACGTACTTGTATGTCCGGAAGAGATGGTCATGCATGTGTCCTTTATCTGACATAAAAATAAGTAGAATACTCTCCATTATAGGAATGTTTTATGCGGTGCCATATGCTCATTGGCTAGGTGGTGACTTTGATTTGCAAAGTTTGTGATACTACACACGACAACCCCAATCCCGCCCTCCTGACCCCGCCCCAGCGCCGTCTCCCCGGGAGGCAGCCAGGGCGGCTCCCTCTCCCTTCGTCACACGTGCTCCTCCCTCCCCCCCACCTCCACCCCACCCCCGTCATCGCCAGCGGGTGCCCCCAGATTTGGCCCGGGTGGTGTTGGCGGCGGTGGGATCTTCTGTACCCACGCGCGCAACCATTCTTCCCAAGGCAGCGGGTCAGCAACAGTGAGGCTCGGCTAGTGGCGGTGTCCGGCAGGGAGCGTAGTGGTGGCACTGGTCCTTGGCGGCGGGGCGGCCTGGTGGTGCGGGGAGGCCCGCGGCGGGCCCACGTCCCAGATCTAGGCCCTTAGGGCCCCATCTGGGTCCTAGCGGGTCGGCTCCAACGTGGCCTTGTTATCTACTGTGCGGTAGAGGAGGAGCGGCCCGGACGGGGGGCGGCGACACCGACGGCGTGCCTTCTGTAGAGAGATGGCGAAAAATTTACGTGAATCACAGGGCCCGGGCGGGCCTGTGAGTCCGGTATGCACCTGTTGTTGCGTCCGATTAATTACTGTCGTTGACAGTGGAGGTCGGGCCCTCCCGCGTGCCGACGGTGTTGCTGCCCCAGTGCTGGTTCTTCTTCTTCGCTTTGTAGGCCCCCCCTTCTCGATGTTGTGGTGAGACAGCAAGGGTGGCTTCGAGACCGTGTTGGCGCAGGGTGGTGGACGGTATGCTCCGGAGCGCCCGGGGATGGTTGGGGTCGAGAGAAATCTTTTTTGGCATGTCCGACACTGAAGCGATGGCGCCTAAGGGTGTCGCCGAACCTTCATGGAGAGCGTCGGGTGCTACCCTCTCTTTCTGCTGGTCTCCTACCGGGGGAAACCCTTGGCAGCAGCGTTGAGGGAGTCCTGGATCGAGGGGTCCTCATGTGGCCGGATAACTCGTGGTGGGCCGGACTGGTGGGCCGTGAAGATCATTGCTGAAGATCGTCTCTCGTATCCATATAGGACTCATGTATGTGTATAATGGCAGGTTTTAGGTTTGGCTGTAATCCTTCCTTCCTCTGCAAGATGGTTATGTACAAACCCTAGGACCCTCCGGTACATATATAAACTGGAGGGTTTAGTCCGTAGAGGCTAAGGTAGAAGAGAAACAACAGAATCGATGAATTGTCGCTGAGACCATCAGTCACCTCCTCATCCACTCCTTGGTTTAATGATGAACTATTGTTTAGGGAACCCGCTCCCATAGTTCATTTCTCAAGAATCTTGCAATGTCATTTCGTTGATTAATGTTGCATCGTTTCTTCTTGAACATCCCGAGTCTGAGGTATCATGACACCACTCGGATCTGAATCTCGGTCAGATAAGATGGCTGGGACAACTTTCCAGGAGTTATAATATTGGTCCTTTTGATGACTCGGTAATATGATGCCATGTCTAGCACCCCTGGCTGGAGGACCTATCATTATAATCTCTTTTGCAAGGATAACCATTCTTCCAGGAGGAAATTATAAGACTTATTTTATAAGTTGTTCCCGATGAATCCTTTGTGTATCCAAGTCCGCTTTGCTTCAAGACCATGCCAATGCTATCTCGAAGCATGTCTGCAATACTCCGATTTTCAACAAGAGCATTTGAAGCCCAATGCTAAATGTTTCTTGGTCAGTTATCCAAACATCATTGTATGGTAACATCTTGATTAATCCTTGCCTCTTTATCTGAATGGTTGGGTACTTGCTCTCCTACCATGTATGCCATGTTCTGCTTGTCCATGGGAAGGATATACTCCTAATAATTGTGTGTGATCACATTTTTCCTTTCCATTGTTGTGGGCCCATAACCCACAGGTCCACTGGATCGAAACATGACTCTTCTTTACAACCCGGATTCTAATGTATCCTTTGCACCTGGCTTCGTATGTGATTCACGAGCTAAATTCTATACCAATATTTTTCCTGGAATCAAACACCATGTTATTCTCGTTGTTCAATGCCCCCACACCAGCTTCTGTCTAGGCATCGAATGATTGTCTACCCATTTGAAACTTTGGTACCATCGTATATTGCACTCAATGACTTCACTGAAATACAACTCGTGGGGTACCTCGTGTATTTCCCATTGAGTTCACCGTAAGGTGCCCAGCTTTGTGGAGATGCGTTCTTCCGGAGTTTTTCCCCCTAGTAGATTTCGTAGAATGTCTGAGATCTCGAAGAAAGGATAACGACTTGATCACGTTGACCTGAAACAGAGAAATGAAGACATCAATGTAATGGATCGACCACTTCGAGAAGAGCTACTAAGACCGAGAAGATTCGTTAGAATTTCGTAACCAGATAATTCCCCCTTACTCCACCTCTTAAAATCTCGGGACGAGATTTCTTGTAGTGGAGGAGAATTGTGACGCCCGGATATTTAGACTACAGTAATTCCCTGCTAATGATGCCATTTTGCCTCGGTTATTGTTGATAAACTCGCGTTCGTTTGAAACCGATTCAAATTCATTCTTCAAAATC
The DNA here is from genome assembly GCA_902687465.1 of Secale cereale. Lineage (NCBI taxonomy): Eukaryota > Viridiplantae > Streptophyta > Magnoliopsida > Poales > Poaceae > Secale > Secale cereale. The sequence goes on along the minus strand of LR738710.1, from coordinate 694,349,548 downwards.
AAGTCAAATAATTAAAGTTTTCAAATGTCAAATCTAAAAGTGTTTGAAATTTGGCAAATAAATCATAAGTAATATTGGTGGAGAAATCATCTATTTATATAATGGATAAATGCACTATATTAATTATAACAACGATAAAATAATTAATTAAAATGCATATAAAATAATGAATAAATACAAATACTTTAATTAAGGTGTCAAAATGTTTGTGGCACTAGCATATTTATTAACACTAGCTTATGTGCTACTTTTGAAAAAATAAATATAAAACTAGAGTAAAAGAGAACTAAATTAAAACAGAAAAGAAAAGGGTAAAAGTAAATAAAAGGAAAAGGAACCCCCCCTAGTGGGCCAAACGGCCCAGCTGTCCAACCGGGCCCAACCGGCCGGCCCATCCCCCTGGCCTGGCCTATAACTCTGCCCCGACTAACCCTAACCACACCAATCCCCCACTTCCCCCGATCCCCACTTCTCCCCCCCCGTCTGGATCGGATCGGACCAGGAGGGCCCGATCCCGTCGCCAGCGCCCGACGTCCTCGCCGGCCACTGGCCGACCGCGTGATACGTCCAAAACGTATCTATAATTTCTGCTTGCTCCATGCCACTTTTGGGTGATATTGCTATGATATTCATACACTTCCATACACTTTTGATCATATTTGGACTAACCTACTAATCCAGTGCACCCCGGTGCCAGTTTCTGTTTTCGGCTGTTTTTGTATTTCAGGTTTTCACGTTACGAGAACTGCCAGGAAAAATCCAGAAAAATTATATAAAAAATCAGCGTTCCAGAACCTACCTTGCGCCTGAAG
>LR738710.1:694325971-694348726 GCA_902687465.1 Secale cereale | reverse complement strand
GGGGGGGGGGCGCCTGGGCCCCCCGAGCCCCGTCTGGTGCCCCCCTTCGGCATATATTTAGAGCGTCCTTCGAAACCCTCGGGACGGGAACTCTTTTTCGCGATCTCATCTCTGTTCTGCCGCCGCCGCCGCTTCCAAGATCGGGAGCACCAGGAGAACTCTTCCCGGCACCCTGCCGGAGGGGAGGATCACCATCGGGAGCCTCTCCACCACCATGGATGCCTCCCGGATGAGTTGTGAGTAGTCTCCCTTGGACCATGAGTCCATGACCAGTAGCTATGTGATGTTCTCCTCCCGTTCTTGTGCTTCACTATTTAGTCCTCGTGAGCTGCCCTACATGATCGAGGCACATATGTAATCCTTATGCTGTTGCTATGATGAGTTTGCTGGGATCTGATGGATTATGAGATTATGTTCAGATTGTTCTTGAGTAATATATTTGATCTACCTCTTTTATATTTATGTTCATAAGTAATTCTGGCATGTTCTCCGTTGTTATTTATTGCTTTGGCCAAGTAATACGTAGTGACTCCAAGAGGGAACGTTATGCTTGATTGTGGGTTCATGCCCCTCGATGACTAGCTTGAGTGACAGAAACATGAGTCTAGGGGATGTGCTGTTGCCACAAGGGGGAAAACAACGGTGCTTGTGCCCACGGGTGCAAGGATTGTTTACTTTACGCAAAGTTCTTTTAATGCAGTTGTCTGTTGCATTGAGTTTACACTATGGGTGGGGCTCGCAACTTAATACCAGCGAGATGTTCTGGATAGATATCTCAAGGTGGATGATTAGTAGTAGATATTGATGGATTTCGGTCTACTTACTTTGGCGTACCGCCCATGCTTTGAACCTCAACCTTTCTTGCAATGTAGTCAGCATTGGTTTGCGTTCGTGGTCCTGTCAATTGCCCAGCTGTATTTCGTTTACCTCACATAGCTGTTTTATCGTCTTTTGGGAGAGAGACATCACTAGTGAACATCATGAGACTCCGGTCCATATTACCATCATTGATCACATCCGCTATTTACTTTTCGCTTTTACTTACTATTGCAAACATTATCTATCACTACTATCATTTGCGTTTAATCCTTTGTGAACTACAAGGCCGGAGGGATTGACAACCTCTCTGTACTCGTTGGGAGCAATGTTATTTGTATCTGTGTGCAGGTCCACGTTGATTGCTAATCCGGCGCCGTTAGCAGTTGACACCTACTTGTTGAACCTAGGAGTCTCTGGGGATTCGATCCTTGGCATCTTTGCTAAGGGAAAAACTTCCACAACACTGCATCTTACACCTTCCACTTAGGGTAACCAACGAGGGGTTAGAGGCCCATCAAGGAGTTTTTCTGGCGCCGTTGCCGGGGACTCCACTCTTCAGGATAGGGGAGTTGCATGCTATCTTTTACCTTTGATTTTTAGTCTTATTAGTTTACCTTTCAGTTTTCTTCATGTATTTCACTAGTTATGCTTATGGAAAACCTTGCTATTGGATCGTTGCTTGCGGGAAGACGCCCCGCACCTGTGGTGGTTGCTCCTCCCCCCACTGAAATTGTGCCCTATAAAATACCAGCTGGTATTATCAATTATATCTTGGCTAATCGTTATGCAGGAGACAGACATCCCGGTGAACACTTGCTATATCTGTCACAACTATGTTCATTATTTAAGCTTGCAGGTGTATCAAGGGAGTTTGTCATGAGGAAATTGTTCGCCGTATCACTTATAGATAAAGCTTCAGATTGGTATAAGCTTCTCGATAACTCGCACTTGCTTGATTGGCAAGAGCTTATGTCTCTCTTTTATAATAAGTTTTATCCTCTTCATGATGCTTATGTGGAGAGTAAGAGTACCTTTTTGCATGTGGATCATGGTAACAATGCTTTATGTGATTCTTATATTGTTGACTTCATCCATGATGCCACTGAAATTTATAATGAGAGAGGGAGACGTGGTTCTAAATATCTTAATAATATCAAGTTCCCTCTCTTTATGTTGAAGGTTTTGAAGTTGCACTTGTTTTGTCTTCCTATGCTTATTGCTTTATGCTTCAATAATTTATTTCTTTACAAGATTCCAATGCATAGGAAGAGGGGTAGACTTAAATATGATTTATATGTTCTTCTTGATGCTCTCTTTTGTTCTTCAACTCTTATTCCTACGAGAGCATCATTTTTGCATTATGCCTAGCTTAAAGGCATAAAAGAAAGCGCTTTTGGGAGGCAGCCCACATGAATAAATTTTTTATTTTACTTGATGGTGTTTACTACAGTAGCATCATCATTATATCTTTGCTTTTTATATTTGTGCCAAGTATAGCCTCTGATTGCTAGAAAGTTCAAAAGTTGTGAGGTGCTGTCCAGGAAACAAATTCTGTCCTTGGATAGAAAAATTCGTATAAAATCACCAGATCATCTTTTTGTTCTGAATTTTTTCGACAGCGTTCTATATATAATTGTCTTTCGTGCATCTGTTCTGAGTTTTTTGATTTGAGTTGCAGAATTGCCCCGAACAAATCAATTACTACCTGCTGTTCTGTTTTTCACAGATTCTGTCCTGTTTTGCCTTTCCTTCATTTTGCAAACCAAGAGCTTGCTTTTTCTTTGCAAAAACCTTTTGGCAATCTTGAGAAACAGTAGAACTTCAAGAATATCTTTATTTCCAGCAAGGTATTATTATTATTTTATTAAGGGTACTAACCTCGCTAATCAGATTATGATGAGTTATGTATGAAGGGAGTTTTCAAGTGTGCGAGGGAAGATGATAAAAAGATTCAGGAGTGTCAAGCGTTCAAGCTTGGGGATGCCCCCATGCACCCCCAAGAAATATTCAAGGAGACTCAAGCGTCTAAGCTTGGGGATGCCCCCGTGCATCCCCTTCTCCATCAACATTATCAGTTCGTCTTTCGTTCCGCTATATTTTTATCACTTCATGTGTTAAGTGCTATGCTTGGAGCGTCTTGCTTTTAGTTTTCTTTTTAGTTTTTCATAACGAGTCGGAACTCAGCATTCTTTATGTGGGAGAGAAACACGCTCCACTTCTACCTAGAACATAACATAGAATTTTCATGTCTATCTTTGCTGTGTGTGTTCTTCATCTTTTAAATAGCTACTATCATGCTCTGCTCTTAGTATTCATGCTTATCTTTTCAAAGAGCTTTTGTTTAGTTGGTTGCTTGAACTCTCTTTAATTATCATGCTTATCTTATTAAGAGAGTTTGCTTCCATTGCATTGGTTAATATGTCTATGATAAAGATGCTACGTGCATAATGGTGCTTAGTAGTTCAGGTTTCTTATGGTTAGTCTCAAATAGCTGGGGGATTCCCAATGAGTAATTGGAGTACCAACTTGATTTGTTTGCCTATGATGTGGTATGGTTTAGTAATATCTTCCTTTGAGAATTTATTTTGATTGACTTGGCGTATGCTCACGCATATTTAAGACTATAAAGAAAGTCTGTCAAGCCTTGATGATCTTTTATTTCTGAGTAGCGATATAACTTCCATGCCTGATTCAATATTGCTTTGTCGCTCTGCATGATTATGACCGTCATTGCTCTCTTAGTTGGTCGCTCCCAGTCTTTTGCTAACCTCCACCTGTACTAAGCAGACTAACTTTGCAATACATAGCTCATGGGAAAGTAGCTTAAAAACTATTGTGGTAAAGAATATGTTGCTTATGTATCTTATTTCTTATAATTTGCTTGCTGAGCGGTAACCATGTTTCTGGGGATGCCATCAACTGTCACACTTTTGTTGAATATCATGTGAGTTGCTATGCATGTTCATCTTGTCTGAAGTAAGGGTGATTTGCCATGGGTTGAATGAGTATGCATATTGTTAGAGAAGAACATTGGGCCGCCAACCAAAGCCATGTATCATGGTGGAAGTTTTAGCTTGGACATTAATCGTCAATCTCTTATGAGAATATGCTTATGCATTAAAGAGGAGTCCATCATCTATTTTCTATGTTGTCCCGGTATGGATGTCCTCAAGTTGAGATCTATCAAAAACGAGAAATCAAATGCGATTTATCTCCTTGGACCTTTGTACAGGTGGCATAGAGGTACCCCTTTGTGACACTTGGTTGAAACATATGTAATGCAATAACCCATGGAAATCCGAGCTAATTAGGACAAGGTGCGAGCACTATTGGTATTCGATGCATGAGGCTTGCAACTTATAGGATGTCTTATGCATGACACATATGAAGTACTACTACCGTTGACAAAATTGCTTCTATGTTTTCAAAATAAAAAGCTCTAGCACATAACCATTCTTTTATTTTTTTGAGTCTCCACCTTCTTTCTTCAAGCACCAACTACTGAGAGCATGATTGTCATTCTGAGTGTAATGTGCATTGTCCCAAAGTAGCATTGTCTTTTGCATGATTGTGATATCGTTTATTTTGATATCATTGTATCTAGTCATCACTTAAACCTTGAAGGTGCCCCTCCATTTATGTTTTGCTTCACTAAAGGGGGCAAGCTAGATATCACTTTATCATATTTGCACATCATGTTCATTGCAAATCTTTTTGATGCTTCAATGTCATGTTGTAAAACTTTCAGTCATTTGTGATTTTCTCATGAGGCAACTTAATTACTACAGAATCATTGTCTCACTAAGCTTTTGTCATATGACTACGAAAAAGTCCTATATGGTTAATAGCATGTCACCACAGAAATTATTCTTGTTATCATTTACCTACTCGAGGACGAGCAGGAATTAAGCTTGGGGATGTTGATACGTCCAAAACGTATCTTTAATTTCTGCTTGCTCCATGCCACTTTTGGGTGATATTGCTATGATATTCATACACTTACATACACTTTTGACCATATTTGGACTAACCTACTAATCCAGTGCACCCCGGTGCCAGTTTCTGTTTTAGGCTGTTTTTGTATTTCAGGTTTTCACGTTACGAGAACTGCCAGGAAAAATCCAGAAAAATTATATAAAAAATCAGCGTTCCAGAACCTACCTTGCGCCCGAAGTACAGCCGGGGGGGGGGGGGCACCAGGGCTCCAGGCGCCCTGGCGGCGCGCCCCCCTGGGCCGCGCCGGGGCGGCGCCTGGGCCCCCCGAGCCCCGTCTGGTGCCCCCCTTCGGCATATATTTAGAGCGTCCTTCGAAACCCTCGGGACGGGAACTCTTTTTCGCGATCTCATCTCTGTTCCGCCGCCGCCGCCGCTTCCAAGATCGGGAGCACCAGGAGAACTCTTCCCGGCACCCTGCCGGAGGGGAGGATCACCATCGGGAGCCTCTCCACCACCATGGACGCCTCCCGGATGAGTTGTGAGTAGTCTCCCTTGGACCATGAGTCCATGACCAGTAGCTATGTGATGTTCTCGTCCCGTTCTTGTGCTTCACTAATTAGTCCTCGTGAGGTGCCCTACATGATCGAGGCACATATGTAATCCTTATGCTGTTGCTATGATGAGTTTGCTGGGATCCGATGGATTATGAGATTATGTTCAGATTGTTCTTGAGTAATATATTTGATCTACCTCTTTTATATTTATGTTCATAAGTAATTCTTGCATGTTCTCCGTTGTTATTTATTGCTTTGGCCAAGTAATACGTAGTGACTCCAAGAGGGAACGTTATGCTTGATTGTGGGTTCATGCCCCTCGATGACTAGCTTGAGTGACAGAAACATGAGTCTAGGGGATGTGCTGTTGCCACAAGGGGGAAAACAACGGTGCTTGTGCCCGCGGGTGCAAGGATTGTTTACTTTACGCAAAGTTCTTTTAATGCAGTTGTCTGTTGCATTGAGTTTACACTATGGGTGGGGCTCGCCACTTAATACCAGCGAGATGTTCTGGATAGATATCTCAAGGTGGATGATTAGTAGTAGATATTGATGGATTTCGGTCTACTTACTTTGGCGTACCGCCCATGCTTTGAACCTCAACCTTTCTTGCAATGTAGTCAGCATTGGTTTGCGTTCGTGGTCCTGTCAATTGCCCAGCTGTAATTCGTTTACCTCACATAGCTGTTTTATCGTCTTTTGGGAGAGAGACATCACTAGTGAACATCATGAGACTCCGGTCCATATTACCATCATTGATCACATCCGCTATTTACTTTTCGCTTTTACTTACTATTGCAAACATTATCTATCACTACTATCATTTGCGTTTAATCCTTTGTGAACTACAAGGCCGGAGGGATTGACAACCTCTATGTACTCGTTGGGAGCAAAGTTATTTGTATCTGTGCGCAGGTCCACGTTGATTGCTAATCCGGCGCCGTTAGCAGTTGACACCTACTTGTTGAACCTAGGAGTCTCTGGGGATTCGATCCTTGGCATCTTTGCTAAGGGAAAAACTTCCACAACACTGCATCTTACACCTTCCACTTGGGGTAACCAACGAGGGGTTAGAGGCCCATCACCGCGCCATCGCCGGACCGTCGGACCGCCACCGCACCACGCCGACCTCCCCATCCCCTTCCTCGACGACCTGCCACGACCTCCCCCGGGCACACGGACCTCCCCTACCGCTCGATGTGAGCACCCCCCCCCCTCGACCCCTCTGTCTCCCGCCGTAGGAAGCCATTAGCTCCCAGTCGTGCGCGTGCTGCCACCCTGCATGCCCCTCATCCTCGCGGGCCTGTCGTCGACGCCGTACTATCGCCGCTTGCTGCACTCCGCCGCTTGCTCCATGCTCCAGTGCGACCTGCCCGCACCCTCGCGAGACCTCACATCCTCCTCCCAGTTCTCGCTCGTCGCCCGCTGCTAGCTCGTGCTCCGGCACCGCTGAGCTCGACGCCTTTGGCCATCTCGTCGTCAACCACCACCACCACGGGATTCACACGAGCCAGGGCTTCGCGTAGAAACCCTCCGCCGCTAAAATGGTCGCCGGCGACCACTTCTCCGTCCACCGACGCAGTTCCCGTGGTCGTCGGGGTTCTGCCGCCGGCGGCCACCCGCCTGAGGCTGCCACTGGCCGTGGCCGCCGTCACCTTGCGCCCACTGCCGCCGCTTTCGCTAGCCCCGTCGTCCCGCCTCTGCCCGCATGCTCCCGCCCCGGCCGCCGCATCCGTGCTCCTGCCCCGGCCACCGCATCCACCGTGGCCCGCTTCCCTGCCGTTGGCCGGCCACGCCCTGGCCGCCCCTCGCCGCCGCCCCCAGCACAGTGCTCTGCGCCCGCCGGCGACCACGGCGCCAAGCGCCGGTGCCACGATGGCTTCCTGACGCGCCCGATCGGGCGAGCGCCCGCATCACCGCACGCCCGGCGCCCGCCCCGCCCCATTACGCCCGAACCGCTACGGGCCCTGGCCCAATGATAGCCGGGGCCCACCCCAGGAACTTTTTTTTAAAAATAGATTAAAAATAATAAGAATAAATAAATAATAAAATATTAATTAAATAATTAATTAACTTAATCGATACTGCTAAATTAATCTAATTAACCATGTTAATTAAACCTAATCATCTAATTAGCTAAACAGTCAATGACATGCGGACCCCACATGTTAGTTTGACCAATCAACTGACTAGTTGACTGATGACGTCATGCTGACGTCATGCTGATGCAATAAATTAGTTTTCGAATTTATTTAGTAATTAATAAATAAGAAATTGTTAAATCTTTAAAAATTAATGTAAAATAATCTGTAACTCGGATGAAAATACTTTGTACATGAAAGTTGCTTAGAATTTCGTGACAAATCCGGATACGCAGCCCGTTCGTCCGCCAGACGTCCCTAGCATAGTGAACACGCAACAATCCACCCCCATTTCATTTGTCCGAAAACACGAAACACCGGGAATACTTTCCCGGATGCTTCCCCCCTTCGCCGGTATTGCCTACTATTGCGTTAGGTCACCTCTAGCACCGCGTATTGCCATGTTATGCTTTGTGTTACTTTGATTGCTCTGTTATTTATTGTCTTCTCCTCCACTACTTTCCGGTAGACCTTGAGACCGTTGTCGATACCCGTGTGATCGACTACATCGACGACGACCCTCCTCCTTGCCAGAGCAACCAGGCAAGCCCCCCCCTTGATCACCAGATATCGCCCATTCCCCTCTCTCTTATTCTTGCATTAGGTTTGCTACTCTTGTTGATTCGATAGCTCCTATTCTGTCGCATAGCCTGTCATTGTTGCTGCAACTGTTGACACCTTTACCTGCTATCATAATGCTTAGTATAGGATGCTAGATTTCCATCAGTGGCCCTACCATGGTATTCTATCGGGCCGTGATCACTTCTGGAGGTGATCACGGGTATATACTATACTATTACATACTCATGTTGATGATTCAGAGATGGGGGCTGAAGGGGCAGGTGGTTCCACACAGGTAGTGGTGGGCCTGGGTTCCCGGCAGCCCCCTGATGGTTACTTTGTGGTGGAGCGACAGGGTGGGTTGCGACCACCTAGGAGACAGGTGGGCCTGGCCCTGGTCGTTGTCCGTGGTTATTTCATATTAACACGTTTAACGAGATCTTGGTATTTGATCTGAGTCTGGCTATTGGCCTATACGCACTAACCAGATACGTGGGAATAGTTATGGGCACTCGATGTCGTGGTATCAGCCGAAGACTTCTTGACGTTAGCGACTTAGCGGCGCGCGCCGGATTGGACTGGAACACCACTCTGGTATTAAGAGCGGCTAGTTCTGCTTACTATCCGCCCTCGCAACGTGCAGGTGTGCATTGGGCGATGGGCCCAGACCCTCGTGTGCTTAGGGCTTAGACCGGCGTGCTGACCTCTCTTCTGTGCTTAGGCAGGGCTGCGACGTGTTGATCTTCCGAGGCCGGGCATGACCCAGGAAAATGTGTCCGGCCAAATGGGATCGAGCGTGCTAGGTTATGTGGTGCACCCCTGCATGGAAGTTAATCTATTCGAATAGCCGTGTCCCTCGATAAAAGGACGACCCAAAGTTGTACTCTGACCTCATGACAACTAGCACTTGAGACTTAATAAAACACACCCAGACAAGTTCCAGATACAACCCGGTGATCACTTTCCCACAGGGTGACAAGGGGAGGATCGCCGGGTAGGATTATGCTATACGATATTACCTGGTGAACTTACGATCGACTCCCTTCTACTGTTGCAAGACGGAGGCTGCGAGAAGCGAGGATACTTGTTACTTTCCAGCTACTCTCATCTACTACTGCAAGATGGAGGTGGCCAGAAGAGTAATCTTCGATTGGATTAGCTATCCCCCTTTTATTCTAGCATTCTGTAGTTTAACCCACATATATTAGCCCTTTACACAGATACCATTGCATATGTAGTGTAGATCCTTGCTTGCGAGTACTTTGGATGAGTACTCACGGTTGCTTTGCTCCCCCTTTTCCCCCTTTTGTCCCTTCTTCTCGGATGATGCAACCAGATTGATGGAGTCCAGGAGCCATAGGATCCCGAGGATGTCTCTACATGGAGTTAGGCTTCGAGGAGTAGTTAGGAGGTCCCACGCAGGAGGCCTTGCCTTTTCGATTGTTGCTATTTTTGTGCTAGCCTTCTTAAGGCAAACTTGTTTAACTTATGTCTGTACTCAAATATTATTGCTTCCGCTGACTCTTGTGTATTCGAGCCCTCGAGGCCCCTGGCTTGTAATATAAAGCTTGTATTGTTTTAATTTGTGTCTAGAGTTGTGTTGCGATATCTTCCAGTGAGTCTCTGATCTTGGTCGTACACATTTGCGTGCATGATTAGTGTACGGTCAAATCACGGGCGTCACAACTATGCCCCTGGCCATCAGGTCAGGTTTGGAAGCTTGAACTATGTTGCTAACATCAGCGGAGACTTGATTTTCGACGGATTCGAGCCCACGGCAATCGCTCCCTACCACCACGATGAACATGACCTAACTCTGTCGTCGTGCCACCTTCAGGGAACAACACCTGTAACTGTTATGGCCTTAGCTCCCGAACAGATCGCGTCACCCGAGGACGGGAAGCTCAACCCCGCCGCGGAAGCCGCAGACTCAGCGGCACTGGAGCCGCACACAGACCCAACTCCGAGTGGGATCTATGTTACCGGAACTCCGGAATCGTCTCCGACTGCAGGTTCCGAACCGTATGCATCTGCGCCCTTCGAGCTTGATCAGGCGCCTATCGCCGAATTCAGCGCTGCAGAGATCTTCGTGCACTCCCCTTTTGGCGAAGTGATAAATACATTAAAATCTCTCGCCTTAGCTGGGGACACACAACCAAATTATGTCAAGTTTGAATTGGAGGCTGATGATGGAGAATTTCACTTCCCACCCACCACCCACTTGGTAGCCACGGTGGAAGATCTAACTAATCTACTAGACTAGGCTTCCCAAGACTTCGAAGGGGTGGACCTCAAAGCCGAAGCAGATATAGACAAAAGTCCGCCCGTAACCGGGTGATGGACAACTACGTCTTCATACGACGTGTATATGGTGGATACACCTAAGGAGAAGGAGGGCGGCGGAGAAAACGATCCCACAAAGGACAAGCCTGTCGATGAACCTCCCAAGCATCGGCGCCCGAAGCGCCGATCTAAATCCTGTAAAGGGAAAGGTAGCAACATTATCACTAACGACGATGACAGTCCGGAGCAAGCCGAAAACCCCGCAGATCCAGCGATGGAGCAGGATGAGCGAGAGGACAGCGAACATAGCCTGAGACCGCTGTCTAACGACAACGATGGCAAAGGAAACAATTATGAACCTGTCTCCGAAGAGGATGTTAGCCCGGGCGACGATGAATACATCGTCCCAGAAGAACCTTTAGAACAAAAGCTTTTCCATTGGAGGCTTATTGCCACCGCAAGGAGCCTGAAAAAGCAGCAGCGACGGCTTCGAGCTACAGAGGATACACTGAATGATAGATGGAACGAAGTGTTGGATGTTGAGCAAAAATATGGTTGTAATCGCCAAACCAAAGGCTATCCTAAGCGTAAACTGCTGCCCGAATTCGACGGCGAGGCTACTGTGCCTATACAGCCGAAGAATAACACCGCCGACAAGCCGAACCGATCACCTCGTGGACGGGACAGAGTGGCTAGCAACGGCATACACAAGCCCGCACCCCCGCCCCGTAAAGGAAAGGAGGATGCGGCTCAGGGCCGGAAACATGATCTGCATGATGACCTAAACAAAAAGGCTGGCAAGACCAGATCCATCTACGGATCTAGGGATCGTCCTCCCGCACAAGACGACGACTATCAAGCCAACCATGCCGGTCATATACCAGTTCGGGGTCAATACCGAACATCACAACCATCGGACATACGCCACGACATAGCAAAATATAGGGGCACCGCACACCCTATGTGCTTCACCGATGAGGTGCTGGATCACGAATTTCCAGAAGGGTTTAAACCCGTAAATATCGAGGCGTATGATGGAACGACGGATCCTGCTGTCTGGATAGAAGATTTTATTCTTCACATCCACATGGCTCGCGGAGATGAGCTCCACGCCATCAAATACTTACCCCTCAAGCTGAAACGACCAGCTCGGCTTCCCAGAGAACTCCATTGGAAGTTGGGAAGAACTTGAGGATGCTTTTCGGGCCAATTTTCAAGGGACCTATGTCCGGCCCCCGGATGCTGACGACCAAAGTAACATCATCCAACAACCCGGGGAGTCAGCCCGCAAGCTTTGGAATTGGTTTCTCACTAAGAAGAACCAAATCGTCAACTGTCCGGACGCCGAAGCCTTAGCGGCCTTCAAACACAGTGTCCGAGACGAATGGCTAGCTAGATACCTCGCACAGGAAAAGCCGAGGACAATGGCAGCCCTAACTACACTCATGACCCGTTTTTGCGCGGGCGAGGACATCTGGCTAGCTCGTAGCAGCACCAACGACCCTAGAACATCTGAAGTCAGGGACGACAATGGATAGCCACGACGTAATAAAACAAACATCGAAATAATGCTGGAAGCCCAGATGATACAGCGGTAAATCCCGGATTCAGTGGCACAGACCCGGTCAATGGAAGAAGCCATTTAAAGGCAACAAAGACGGTCCATCTAGCATGGACAAAATATTAGATAGGCCCTGCCAGATCCATAGCACCCCAGATAAACCTTCAAACCATACCAACCATAATTATTGGGTCTTCAAGCAGGCCGGCAAACTCAATGCCGAACACAAGGGAAAGGGACCTCAAAGCGAAGACGAGGATGAACCTCACCAGCCAAACACAGGGGGATAGAAGAAATTCCATCGGAGGTCAAAACAGTGAACATGATCTACGCCACTCATATCCCAAAGAGGGAGCGCAAGCGCGCACTCCGAGATATCTATGCCATCGAGCCTGTTGCCCCCAAATTCAACCCATGGTCGGCTTGTCCGATCACTTTTGATCGCAGGGATCATCTAGTATCCGTCATGGGGGTTTGGCTGCCCTAGTGCTCGACCCAATAATCGATGGATACCATCTCACTCGAGTCCTTATGGACGGCGGCAACAATCTTAATCTGATTTATCAGGACACTGTCCGCAAGATGGGGATAGATCCGTTATGAATCAAGCCGAGCAGCATGAACTTTAAAGGTGTGATGCCGGGCGTAGAAGCCCGCTACACGGACTCTTTAACATTGGAGGTCGTATTCGGCTCTCCCGATAACTTTCGAAGCGAAGAGCTAATCTTCGACATAGCTCCATTCCGAAGTGCCTATCATGCACTACTCGGAAGAACGACCTTCGCCCACTTTAATGAAGTACCACATTATGCTTACTTAAAGCTCAAAATGCTAGGACCACGTGGCATCATCACGGTCAATGGAAATATGGAGTGCTCTCTCCGTATAGAGGAGGACACTACGGCCTTAGCAGCTGAAGTCCAAAACGGCCTATTCAAGCCGGACAGCCTATCGGTCATCAAGACCGCGGACACAACTAAATGTGTCCAGCATACGCCTCAGTGTGGCAGCTCGGATGAACCTGAGCTGGATTAGTAGTTACGCTCCCACCGACTGCCCCATAAGGTGGTAGCATACATGCCTCGTGCACACAATTATGCCATTAAAATTCCTTAGGCGGCGCTGGGGGCACACTGTAGACAAATGGTCCATAGTTTGGCTCGACCCTATTCGGACTTTAAAATTATCCGTCAAGGTTCATTAAACGAACCGGTTTTGTTTACGGCCACACTGACTTCTTTTCTTTTCCAGGTTTTTTCTTTCTTTTTTACACAGGGCCATCACACTCCCCCTTCAAGGACACATCACAAAAGAGAAAACGGCGTAGACGTGCAGCAGGGACCCGCATTATGGTTTTTTAGATTAAGACACTATGTAAACCTTTTTTTCTCTTTTTGTATTATACTTTTCTGGCATGTAAAATTTCCAACGAAGTTATCAGCATTATCTGTAAATATACGGCTCGTCGTACTATAACGGGATATTATAGAAACAGCTTGGTTTATATTATGTTTGGAGTTTTATTCTCTCACCACCTGTGTTCTCTCCCCATGTCAGATTGCCACATGTGCCTTGATAACAGAGCCATTACCAGGGGATGTATCTAGCCCAGTATATGTTGAAAAGTCCGAACACATATAGGGAGTGTTCGGCGTCCTGGATATTTGATTTATATCCATCAGTTCTGAATCATGTCTTGGGTCAATAGTTGGGTTGGCCGGCTCCTGTGCTTACCCGACGTTCCCGATTGTTTGGCTAGGGTGTAAAGGGAGAACTACTGCGATTGTACTTCTGGCTTGTCCTGTCAAGTACCTCAATAGAGAAAGCCGAAAACTGACTGTCATGATATGCGAGAACCTAGTCCGCAATTCAGTGACTAAGTGTTATACTATGATCGATGGAGATCTACCCCGTGTTATACGACGGGTTGGTTTTTGCCCAGCCACGTACAAATGGATACCCTAAAGCCGACGACTGGAAACTTTCAGAGTTAAATAAACGGCCGCAGAGGAGGTAAAAGTCGCTCACATTATAATAGCGCAGAAGTTATATACATCGGTTCATAAGCTCAAGTCTTTACAACCGGATACAATTACTCAAAGATAATATTTTTTGAGCACTGGCCTGCTACAAGGCATGCGCCTTCTATGACATCCTCGAAGTATCTCTCTGGCTTGTGGTGCTCCTTGCCTTCGGGCGAGCCAGCAGTAGCTATATCATGCGCCTTCATCTTCGCCCAGTACACTTTTACACGGGCGAAGGCCATCTGAGCACCCTCTATGCAGGCCAGATGCTTCAACGCGTCGACCCACGAACTCGCTTCGACGAGCCACTTCACCAATCCGAAGTAGCTACTTGGGACTGTCTCAGCGGGCCATAACCGGACTATCAAGCCCTTCATGGCCGAACCCGCCATATTGTGCAGCTCGACCAACTGCTTCATCTGGTCGTTGAGGGGCACCGGATGTTTTGGCAGATAGAACTACGACCAGAACAACTTTTCTGTGTCGTTCCCCTCCTGGGCTTGGAAGTATTCGGCGGCATCAGCATTGCTCCTCGGAAGATCAGCAAACACGCGTGCAGAACTCCATAACTGTGTCAGCCCAAGGTACTTCCGCCCTCCAAAGATGCTCTGTAAGAGAAAAGTCTTACCAGATGCTATCTCTCGCGCCTGCTTGATTTATTCACAGGCGCTGCGCGACTCGCTTCGCGCATCCTGGGCAGCCTTAACTGCTGAAGCAAGCTCGGATGCTTGTTCTGAAGCCTTCAACTCCAATGCCTCGCAGTTGCGAATAGCATCTTTGAGTTCATCCTCGAATTCAGATACCCGAGCCACGTGCTATTGGCACGCGGCCTTTTCGGCCTCTAGATTGGCAACCGCTTTGTCAGCGATTGCCTTTGTCTGATTCAGGGCTCCGCAAAACCCGTTAAGTTCGAACACAGGGGCGTGAACAAAGATCTCTCCCACTCACGTCTACCTAGCGCCTTGCTCTCGTCTCGATGGAAGGATTCAAGCAAACAACGAACAAAACGCACAAGAGTTTATCCAAGTTCGGGCCACCGTGTGGTGTAAGACCCTACTTCCTGCTTTGGTGGATTGGCTCCGGGCGAGCTAGAATATGAACTAGTACAACGGTTCCTGGGCTCAGGAGGCGAGCTCAGGAGGGTCAGGAGGCTAGTGTTCTTGCTCCTTGTGTGGTGGCGGAGTGTGTTCGTCCCCCCTTTTGCAGTGGGAGTCCTAGCTACTTATATAGGCGGCCACGGTCCTCTTCCACCAAAATTTTTAGGCGGGAAGGGATCCCACAACGGTTATTTTTGAGCGGGAACACAAGGACGTTCCTACCCTGAAAAAAGCGGTCTTCGCCTGCAAAAGGATCAGGCGGTAACACGGTGGTGGGCTCGACGGTGACGTCCCCCTTGTCGTCCTTGTGGTCTTCGGTATTGTTGCACCAAAGAGGAAACCTTTGCCCCGCTCCTTGGGAACCAACGGCTGCGCTGTCCCCTTTGCACCGAAATGGCAACTGCGTCGCTGGCGGACGCTAGCACCCGCTGGCGCGGTGCGTCACTGCTGACATCACTGCCTCCTCTTGAGGAAGGATCGGCCTTGGATTCTCCGCCCCTCCGGAACACCTTGCTGAGGCCGCTCCCGAGGAGGTCTTGACGTCGTTCTCCTCGCGAGGCTTGGCCCCCTCACAAGGGTCTTGAGCAGCTGGTCAATTAGCTGTGCTGTACCAGGCCGCTTGTAGGAGCGCGTCACGGCCCGCAGACAGGCAAGTCTGGGTACCCTGGTTCCCAGGACGCCGACAGTAGCCCCCGGGCCCAAGGTGCGCGCGGAGTTGGCTTCAGGGCGAAGCCTTAGTCGAGGATGAAGCGCTGTGGGCCCCAAAAAGGTTGCGGGACAGGCTGGCGCGTGACGGTTGGATGGGGCGTGGGCGACTCCACATCCCACACAATCTTGGCAACCGTGCGACTTGACAACTCCTTGGCGCGGGCATCGGGGCCATTATGGCTGCGTGTGAGTGGCCGCCGGTTGATCTTCTTGGCTTATAAATGGGGGGTGAGGCACTACGCCTCTCATTTGACCGTTGTAGGCCGATCCCCACGTTTACGTTGCTCCCAGGGCTCCATGGCGCTGATTCGCAGGTTCTCGGCCGCAGAGAAAGGGAAGAGCCCGATGGTAGAGCCTTAGCGGCTCCCCCCGAAGAAGAGGCGCCGTAATTCTCCGAGTGCGTCCCAGAGGCCGTCGGACGCCAGCATGTGGTGCACGCGGGCACCACCAGGATTTCCGCTTCCCTTGTACGCTCCAGCGGCAGGCAGATGGAGCGGGGGTGACGATAGGGGTGGCGCCGTCAGTCGCCCGAAGAGACGGGCGTCTCCTCGCACCATGCTGCTGTCCCATTCTGAGGATGATGCCCGCAAGTTCATAGTGTGGGTGGGGGCCCCTCCGCATTCATGGATCATTCTTCCTCCATTCCTGAGGGAGGTGCTCCCGGCTCGTGGTCGGGTGACGATGGAGCTGAGGCACGAGGGGTTTCGCCTTCCTCCTTCGCATGCCGACGTGGAGGTGGTTTCTTCTGGCCAGGTCTTCATGACCTGGGGCTGGGGTGTGGTGTGCCGCGCCTGTGCCCCCGCCGGGAGGCACATTCTTCATTTTGTGCTGGATATGATGCGCGCGATGACCTTCAAAGTCTTCGGGGCGGACGGCCTCCGGCTGCCGTGTGGCGCAGGAAATGGGCTCGCTGGCGACCATTCCCCATGCCGTCAGGGCAGCGAGGCGCTCGCCGTTCGCTACGTCTCCTAATCTCCTGGTAGTAGTTACGCTACCCCTGAGATGGCCTTGAGCTCCGACGAGAGCTATGAGCCGCCAAGTCGCCGCCCCTATCGCCGGAGGGAAACGGTGTCCTCCCGGCGTCGCCGTTGTTGAAGGAGTTCAAGCCGAGTTCCTTGGGAGCGTCTTCCTTAGTTTAGTTCCTTCGGGACATCACAGAGGGCTCCACAAGGACATGTAAATTCTTGTAATACTTTTGTTATAATCTGGTGTTATAAACTTATGTCCTGCATGAACCCCTTGTTAGAGCATGATTTCCCCTTTCTTCCATTCCCGCGGTAGCCTAAGGCCCTACGCCTGCGAGACCTAGTCCCGGAACCAGCCTCAGCATGTGATGGTATGCCAGGTCACGACGCCGTGGCCAAGGCCAGGAGGTGAGGGGTCCAGGGTCCGGTAAGAGCCCCCGAGGCGCGATGCTCAGGAGGTCCCTCTTGGCGTGCAGGCAGCCACCCACTGGTCCATCGGGAATGGTTTTCATGCCTTAGCGGATCCGTAACTATAGTAGGTGGCGGTGTAGGTATGCAAGTGGTTGCGGTGTTGAAAACTTATCTTAGCAATTCCTGTGGTCAGGTGGTGCTTGATTCCTGTTGCCCTTCCCTTGAGGCAAGGTTTTGCGTCCATGTGCCTTCGTGAGGATGCGGCGATGATCCCTCCCGAGGCCCTGGGGACAGAAGTCACGTGGCGGTGGAGATGTTTCTCCTGGCCGCTATCATCGTAGCCGATGGGGAGACGACCGGTACTGCTGCACCCGGCGATGCCTAGTCCATTCCTGCTTAGTGAGAGAAGTGTGAGTGCCTCGGCGAGGCGTAAGAACTCTGGTTGAATTTGAAAAACTTGACATTATTGTAATAGCTAGATGATTCCATGCTTGCTTCCTTTCACGTTTGCTTTAGGTGCTCTGCGTCGGCAGGGCCCAACCCCGCGCATACCTCGACCGCCATTGAGCCCTCTGGATGACCGGGGTTACCGTAGTAACTAGACTCGCCATTGAGCCCTCCGGATGACCAGGGTTACCGTAGTAACTAGACTCAAGGGACGAGGGGCTACGTGGCTAGTGGGGCCCTTGGGTCGCGATGCCCAAGGGTCCCCCTTGACGTTCAAGCGATCCCTTTTCGTTCTGCGTTGGCAGGGCCCAACCCCGCGCATACCTCGATCGCCATTGAGCCCTCCGGATGACCGGGGTTATCGTCATAACTAGACTCAAGGGATGAGGGGCTACGTGGCCAGTTAGGCCCCTGGGTCGTGATGCCCAGGGGTCCCGCTTGACGTACGAACGGCTCTCATGAAGGAGAATGAGCACCATACCTTGCCCACAAGCCTTCGCCTGGGATGGGGGCACGAGAAGGCCAGGTGTCTGGGCACCTGGTAGGGTGGCGTCTGCCAGGCGTGACCTGAGCATAGCCCCCGTGCCTAGCCCCCCTCGCGACACCCATCCAAGAAGAAGTTGTGAGCATCGTGAGCTGAAAATCTCCCTGAGGTTGGTGCGACCACTGGGGGCCACCCTCAGTTGTTTATAACTACCGCGGAGAATAGAGCTACCAAACTTGCGCGGAGTGTGGGCATAACCGTGCCTCGGTCGTAGCGGCCAGCGCGGAGCTTGGTGCTTCCACTGGTTCGTGGGCATAACCGCTCCTCGGTTGGATCTGCCAGCGCAGAGTTTGGTACTTCCACTGGACCGTGGGAGGGAACCTCCCACCGGGAGAGACTCCGGGGCGTGTACAGCCCCGTCCTGACACGTGGCTTGAATGATAGGACAGCCAAGGTGTATATGGGCCCTCCTCAGGACGAGCTGAACGACTCTGAGGATGTTCTCGTGAGCTTACGCATCACTCATGAGACCCTACCCTGAGGCGGGTTGCGCCTGAGTCTTCTTCTGCAAAATGTGAAAAGAGAGGTGTTGTGTCGACCTGCGCCAAGTGCATCTCTAGGGGATATTGCATGAGAAGGCCGCAACACCAGCGACCCTAGGAGGTGACTTCACGGGAATAACTCGCGAGATAGAGCTCAACCACTGGATTTGTCGACGCAGCAGGGACGAACCTGAGCACAGACGTCGTGCCCAGTCTTCTCATGCCACGATCGGAAAGAAAAACATCCGGCGCGCGGTTCCCGCGTGAGCGAGGCACCTGCCACGGGCCCCTACTTACCCATCCACGATTAGCCCATGCGAGAACAAGGCACCAAGGACCATGGGATATGCCATCACGGGAATGGCTCGCTAGACAGAGATCAGCCCTTGGGTTTATCTACGCTGCAGGGACGGACCCGAGCACAGACGTCGTGCCAGTCCTTAATCATGGGGCGGTCGCGAGTGGGCTCAGAAGGGCTCATGACCTTACTGGCGGTGAGGACGCCGAGCATATAGATAATGCGAATGGAAAGAAATATCTGGCCTTGATCATGCAAAAATGGAGATAACCGCGGGGGATCAGCCCCCAGCGGCCCGAGGATGATGCAGCCCGAGAGGCGCCCTCGTTTGGATACCTGAAGTGTCACCTGATACTTGCTGAAGGAGAGTTGGGGTAGCTGAAGACGCGAGCTGTGCGGGTCACTCCCGAGGATTGTCGGGCTCCTAAGGCCCAGGGACTCCGGAGGCTCTCAGTGGTCGCGCGGGTCCGACTCTCGCTCCGTCCGGACCGCCTGCCACTAAGCCTCCCGAGCCCGCAAGGCTTGTTGCGTGAGATGCTGGAACGTGGCAGCTACGTTGCGGAAGTCGAAGAGTGTGTGGACGTAGCTGCTGGGGAGGGCCCTCCTCCGGCCGACAGCCGTCGGCCAGAAGGGCTCCTGAGAAGCAGCTCGGTTGAGACCCGCGATGTCGACGTAGACGCGAAAGCAGTCGCTTGGGCTGCGAGCAGGTGAACTTGGGGTTGTGCGGTTACGCCCACCGCGGACGAGTCTGGCGTACTAAAGTTCCTCTGTAACTTGGTCGATGAAGTCCCGAGCCCCCAGCGCGGAACGGCTCACGATGGGCTCACAAAAACACGCATCAAGATACGCTTGCAGGTGGTGCTCGAGCACCTCCCTCGAGGCACGGGTCAGCTCGGGGACACTCCAGAAGAGATCCCCCGAGCCCGTCACGAGAGGGGCGTTGAGCGCGCCTCCCTATGCGAGGGTGGAGGGCGCCTCGTCAGCAGGCGCGCGTCCTGAGGCCTGGCCATCGGGAGCCCTCGTGTCCTGAGGTCCGTTGACGGGTAGGTTCTTCTTATTCTTGGGGGCGGTCTACAGGGCGAGGATGGCTCCATCCTCATCGGAGCACTCGACCACCATGGTTTGGTAGGCACGCTCCAGGGAACGCACCGCTTCCTTCTCGTCGGAGGCGATCGTGATGACTCCACCACTCCCGGGCATCTTGAGGACGTTGTAGCCGTGATGGGTCGCCGCCATGAACTTGGCGAGGGCAGGATACCCTAGGATGGCGTTGTACGGGAGGTGGATGTTGGCGACGTCGAAGTCGATGAGCTCTATGTGGTAGTTGTCACGGTCGCCAACGGTGACGGGGAGACGGACCTGCCCCATCGGGAGTGTGGAGCCATCCGTGACTCCGTAGAATGGCTTGGTTGGGTGGAGCTGATCATGGGGAACCTGGAGCGTCTCGAAGGTCTGGACAGAGAGGACATTGAGCCCTGCTCCACCGTCGATGAGGGTCTTGTTCACGAGGACGTTGCTGATGGTTGGAATGCAGAGCATCGGGAGGGCGCCTGGGGCCGCAGTACACTTGAACTGGTCCTAGGGGTCGAAGGCGATGACTTGCTTGGTCCACCTGAGGTTGCACGTGGCGTCAGGCCTGGGAAGCGCCGCGTTCAACTCACGGGCGAACTGCTTGAAGATGCGGTAAGAAGCCGGGGCATGGGCTCCTCCCAGAATGCATGCAACTGCACGCGGCTCCTGGAAGCCCCCTGCCCCGTCTCCCTGGCGGTCGTCGTCGTTCCTCCTTGGCGGTGGTGGCAGCGGAGGCAGGCCTCCGTTGCCCTGAGGGCGACCGTCACGAGGCTGGTCGCGCCAGGGGGCGTCACGAGGCTGCTCCTGCCAGTGGTCTTCACGAGGCTGCTCACGCCACCCTTGGCGCGAGTTCCTGCCGTCCCAACGTCCTCCTCCTCGGCCTCCTCCACGACCGTAGCCGCGGTTGTCGCGCTCAGGGCGCTGCCCGACGCGCCCGCCGCGCATCGCCCTGAGCTCCTAGGAGTCGTTGGTGTTGTGGCTATGGACGTTGTGGAAGACGCAGTATGGTCGGTTGTCTCTGGGGAGGTCATCGTAGCTGCAGCCACGCTTCACTTCTGGCTCCGCAGCCAGCACGGCGGGTCCCTTGCGCTTTGACTCCTTGGCCTTGGTTTTCTTGTCGTCCGCCTCCGCCTCAGGCAGCTCCTGAATTGAGAGGCGGCCTTCCTTCGCCCTAGCGCACTTTGCCGCGAGCTTGAACATCTCGAGGGCTGTGCATAGGTCTTCGTGAATGGCGAGCTCTTCCCTCATCCTGACGTCGCGGACGCCATCGGAGAACGCGGAGATGATGGCCTCATCCGAGACCCTGGGGATACGGAGGCGCATGGTGTTGAAGCATTGGATGTACTTTTGCAGGGTTTCTCCCAGCTGCTGCCTCATGCGACGCAGATCAGCAGCTGTCGGGGCTCGGTCGCGGGTGCCTTGGAAGTTGGCGACGAAACGCTCGTGAAGCTCTTCCCAGGAGGAGATGGATCCCACGGGGAGGTTCAGGAGCCAGGAGCGCGCGCCGTCCTTCAGAGCCATGGGGAACCAGTTCGCCATGACCTGCTCGGTGTCGTTGGACGCCTCGATGCTCAGCTTGTAAAGTTGGAGGAACTCTGTGGGGTCGGTGGTGCCATCGTAGCATGGAGCTAGGTCCGGCTTGAACTTGCCGGGCCAGACGAGGCGCCGTAGCTCAGGAGCTAGGGCGCGACATCCAGCCACGTTCATGAGCCCCCTGCGCTTGTGGTGCTGGTTCTTGAGGTGCTGGCGCCACCACCTCCTGTGGCATGCGGTCTGGGCGCTCTGGGCCAGGAGGCCCACGAGCCCCTGCATGATGGTGCGGAATCACCTGACAGCTCTCCTCGTCGTGCGCGTGGGCTCTGCGGGGTTGCTCGCATCGAGGGGCCTCGCGCGGGCCCTCCTGGCCGGCGTGGTGGAGTGGAGGCGGAGCCGGGACCCCGTGGCCCTCGTTACCCGCCGAGGGCGACAGAGGACGTGAGGAGTATGTTGGTGCAGACGCTTCTCCAGTGGCGTTGACGAGCTCGGTGATGCGGTAGAGCCATTCGTCGTAGAGGTCATCTGTTGGGTGGTAGCGCAAGAGCTCCCGCGCCATCAGTAGTGCAAGCTGCTGGTAGACCGGCCCGCGACGGACCAGCGAGGACGACGCTGCGGCCGGTGAGGGTGAAGGTGTTGCTGTGCGGCCATCCCGCCGCACAAACAGCGGCATCGAGGAGTCTTTCTGCTCGTGGACAGCCGGGTCGGTGGCGGCGTTGGCGACCGGCGAGTTGGAGCGGAGCGGTGCGCCGTTTGAGCGACGTTCGGAGCGCGCGGGCGGCGCGAGATCGACGTGTGTCCACCATGGCTGTGGAGAAGGGTCGGTGACGAGAACGCGACGAGGTCGTCGGAGAGGCGAGATTTTGACACGCCCCCTACCTGGCGTGCCAAATGTCGGATTCCGGGCTCCGCAAAACCCGTTAAGTTCGAACACACGGGCGTGAACGAAGATCTCTCCCACTCACGTCTACCTAGCGCCTCGCTCTCTGATACGTCCAAAACGTATCTATAATTTCTGCTTGCTCCATGCCTCTTTTGGGTGATATTGCTATGTTATTTATACACTTCCATACACTTTTGATCATATTTGGACTAACCTATTAACTCAGTGCACCCCAGTGCCAGTTTCTGTTTTCGGCTGTTTTTGTATTTTAGGTTTTCACATTACGAGAACTGCCAGAAAAAATCTAGAAAAATTATATAAAAAATCAGCGTTCCAGAAGCTACCAGGCACCCGAAGCACAGCCGGAGGGGGGCCACCAGGGCCCCAGGCGCCCTGGTGGCGCGCCCCCCATGGGCCGCGCCCGGGGGGGGGGGGGG
>LR738710.1:694281865-694325764 GCA_902687465.1 Secale cereale | reverse complement strand
GGGGCGCCTGGGCCCCCCGAGCCTCGTCTGACGCGGGGGGGCGCCTGGGCCCCCCGAGCCTCGTCTGACGCCCCCTTTGGCATATATTTAAAGCGTCTCCCGAAACCCTCGAGACAGGAACTCTTTTTCGCGATCTCATCTCTGTTCCGCCGCCGCCGCCGCTTCCAAGATCGGGAGCACCAGGAGAACTCTTCCCGGCACCCTGCCGGAGGGGAGGATCACCACCGGGAGCTTCTCCACCACCATGGACGCCTCCCGGGTGAGTTGTGAGTAGTCTCCCTTGGACCATGGGTCCATGACCAGTAGCTATGTGATGTTCTCCTCCCGTTCTTGTGCTTCACTAATTAGTCCTCGTGAGCTGCCCTACATGATCGAGGCACATATGTAATCCTTATGCTGTTGCTATGATGAGTTTGCTGGGATCTGATGGATTATGAGATTATGTTCAGATTGTGTTTGAGTAATATATTTGATTCACCTCTTTTATATTTATGTTCGTAAGTAATTCTTGCATGTTCTCCGTTGTTATTTATTGCTTTGGCCAAGTAGTAGGTAGTGACTCCAAGAGGGAATGTTATGCTTGATTGTGGGTTCATGCCCCTCGATGACTAGTTTGCGTGACAGAAACATGAGTCTAGGGGATGTGCTGTTGCCACAAGGGGGAAAACAACGGTGCTTGTGCCTGCGGGTGCAAGGATTGTTTACTTTACGCAAAGTTCTTTTAATGCAGTTGTCTGTTGCTTTGAGTTTACACTATGGGTGGGACTCGCAACTTAATACCAGCGACATGTTCTGGATAGATATCTCAAGGTGGATGATTAGTAGTAAATGCAGATGGATTTCGGTCTACTTACCTCGGCGTACCGCCCATGCTTTGAACCTCTACCTTTCTTGCAACTTAGTTAGCATTGGTTTGCGCACATGGTCCTGTCAATTGCCCAGCTGTAATTCGTTTACCTCACATAGCTGTTTTATCGTCTTTTGGGAGAGAGACATCACTAGTGAACATCATGAGACTCCGGTCCATATTACCATCACTGATCACATCCGCTATTTACTTTCCGCTTTTTACTTACTATTGCAATTATACCTATCACTATTATCACTTGCGTTTGATCCTTTGTAAACGACAAGGCCGAAGGGATTGACAACCTCTCTGTACTCGTTGGGAGCAAAGTTATTTGTATCTGTGTGCAGGTCCACGTTGATTGCTAATATCTGGCGCCGTTAGCAGTTGACACCTTCTTGTTGAAACTGGGAGTCTCAGGGGAAAACTATCCTTGGTATCTTTGCCAAGGGAAAACTTCTGCTACACTGCATCTCAAACCTTCCACTTGGGGTAACCAACGAGGGGCGAGAAGCCTAGCAAAGCAATTTCTGGCGCCGTTGCCGGGGACTCCACTCTTCAGGATAGGGGAGTTGCACGCTAT
Source organism: Secale cereale (assembly GCA_902687465.1). NCBI lineage: Eukaryota > Viridiplantae > Streptophyta > Magnoliopsida > Poales > Poaceae > Secale > Secale cereale. Next base: position 694,324,334 of record LR738710.1, on the reverse strand, counting down.
CTTTTACCTTTGCTTTTAGTCTTGTTAGTTTACCTTTCAGTTTTTGCTTTAGTATCCTTTATCAAAAATTACAAAAAAATTTATTTTGCTTTTCTGTTAGTAGTCCTTTCTGTTTAGCCAAACATGTTAGGATTTGGTGCTTTGAGGGAATCAGAAGTTCTAGATTTCCATCAAAGGGATGGAGAAAATATGAAGAAGGCATGGGACAGAATTTCTGATGCACATAGGAGAATTATGCCTTGGATACCTATAAAAATTGTGCTTAGAAATTTTTACCATGGTCTTTTTAAATGGTGTAAACACTCTCTTGATATTATACCCGAGGGAGATTTCCTAGAGTGTGATGAAGCTAGAGCTCTTGAAATTATACATGGTCTATCTAGTTACTTTGTTTATGATCATAACTTTGATACTATCATAGATATACTTGCTACTATTGAGAAGAGAATGGATGCTCTAGACTTGATGAAGGTAGAGAAACCCAAACCCAATAAGAAAGACATTTTGAAAGTAGACAATGATTGGGAGCCTTTTGTTAGGATTAGCATCTCTAATCAAGACTTCCTTGCTTATTGTGATATTGGATCTATGGTTTCTACTATGCCAAAAATTGTTCATGATTCTTTAAAATTTAACATGGATAGATTACCATCTTATCATGAACACACTAATGGAGATATTTCTGAAATCCAGGGAAGAATAAAAGACGTGCCAGTTAAATTCCTTAAAGGGATTGCAATGATTGATTTCTTCATCATGGAGCCAAACCAAGGAAATATAGTGCTTGGAAGGGACTTCCTCCGAGCAGTAAGAGGCTTCATTGATATAGGTAAGGGACAAATCCGCTTGCGCGGAAAGGCAAAAGGTGTGTACCCCTTTCCGAGAAGGAACAAGAGTGAACTTGTTGAGGAACCATTTGAAGCAATCTATAGCTCTGATTATTATGATGGTTATTGATTCCTCTATGCATTATGCCTAGCTTAAAGGCATAAAAGAAAGCGCTTTTGGGAGGCAGCCCAATGAATAAATTTTATTTTGTTTTTATTGTGTCTTGATGTTGTTACTACTGTAGCATCATCATTGTATCTTTGCTTTTCAATTTTGTGCCAAGTATAGCCTCTGATTGCAAGAAAGTTCAAAAGTTGTGACGTGCTGTCCAGGAAACAGATTCTGTCCTTGGATAGAAAAATTCGTATAAAATCACCAGATCATCTTTTTGGTCTGAATTTTTTCGACAGCGTGCTCTATATAATTGTCTTTCGTTCATCTGTTCTGAGTTTTTTGATTTGAGTTGCATAATTGCCCCGAACAAATCAATTACTACCTGCTGTTCTGTTTTTCACAGATTCTGTCCTGTTTTGCCTTTCCTTCATTTTGCAAACCTAGAGCTTGCTTTTTCTTTGCAAAAACCTTTTGGCAATCTTGAGAAACAGTAGAACTTCAAGAATATCTTTATTTCCAGCAAGGAACAATTATTTTATTATGGGTACTAACCTCGCTAATCAGATTATGATGAGTTATGTATGAAGGGAGTTTTCAAGTGTGCGAGGGAAGATGATAAAAAGATTCAGGAGTGTCAAACGCTCAAGCTTGGGGATGCCCCCATGCACCCCCAAGAAATATTCAAGGAGACTCAAGCGTCTAAGCTTGGGGATGCCCCCATGCATCCTCTTCTCCATCAACATTATCAGTTCGTCTTTCGTTCCACTATATTTTAATCACTTCATGTGTTATGTGCTATGCTTGGAGCGTCTTGCTTTTAGTTTTCCTTTTTAGTTTTCCTTAGCTTTTCATAACGAGTCGGAACTCAGCTTTCTTTATGTGGGAGAGAAACACGCTCCACTTCTACCTAGAACATAACATAGAATTTTCATATCTATCTCTGCTGTGTGTGTTCTTTGTCTTTCAATGGCTACTATCATGCTTAGCTCTTAGTTTTCATGCTTATCTTTTTAAAGAGCTTTCGTTTAGTTGGTTGCTTGAACTCTCTTTAGTCATCATGCTTATCTTATTAAGAGAGTTTGCTTCCGTTGCATTGGTTGATATGTGAATGATAAAGATGCTACGTGCATAATGGCGCTTAGTAGTTCAGGTTTTCTTATGGTTAGTCCCAAATAGCTGGGGGGTTCCCAATGTGTTATTGGAGTACCAACATGATTTGTTTGCCTATGATGTGGTATGGTTTAGTAATATCTTCCTTCAAAGAATTTATTTTGATTGACTTGGCGTATGCTCACGCATATTTAAGACTGTAAAGAAAGTCTGTCAAGCCTTAATGATCTTTTGTTTCTGAGTAGCGATATAACTTCCATGCCTGATTCAATGTTGCTTTGTCGCTCTGCATGATTATGACCGTCATTGCTCTCTTAGTTGGTCGCTCCCAGTCTTTTGCTAACCTCCACCTGTACTAAGCGGACTGACTGCTTGTGCATCCTCATCCTTTTAATCCAGTTATGCCATATGAGTCCACCATACCTTCCTACATGGTATTTACCTGCCATTCCTAACGGAGACTTGCATGTACCATCTCGAAATTATTCAAAGAAAAAAAAGCATTCCTATTTTGTGCCTCTGTTGTAAGTTCATGATGAAGTAGTGGTTAATTCATGATCTTTTTAAGTTGGACAAGCTTCACCCCGGGATTGCATGTATAATGTGCAAACCCATAATACGAGAAGGAACTGGCATTGAGTGCGCCCGGCTCAAAAAGATAATATAACAAACAAACCCTCCTTCACGCTTTGTTCATGAGAAATCAGAAAACTTTGGCAGTGATGAACAAAGGAGATTAAGAGGATGTGATCGTCCTCATTCGGGAGCCGTTCCTCGAAACTTGTCCATCTCAAGAAGTGATTGAGTTGTCTGCTAGCATTCGTTGACGAAACATGCATAATCAAAAAAATAATTGTTACCTCTGTTTTTAAAATCAAGAGCTCTGGTACATGTTTTGTCTTTGTTTCCGACTACGGGTTTTCAACCTTGCCAACAAAAGCCACGGTTCGAGAGTCTCCACCTTCTTTTAAAAGCACCAACTACTGAGAGCATGATTGTCATTCTGAGTGTAATGTGCATTGTCCCAAAGTAGCATTGTCTTTTGCATGATTGTGATATCGTTTATTTTGAAATGATTGTATCTAGTCATCACTTAAACCTTGGAGGTGCCCCTGCATTTATGTTTTGCTTCACTAAAGGGGGCAAGCTAGATATCACTTTATCATATTTGCACATCATGTTCATTACAAATCTATTTGATGTTTCAGTATCATATTGTAAAACTTTCAGTTCTTTGTGATTTTCTCATGAGGCAACTTAATTACTATAGATTCATTGTCTCAGTAAGCTTTTGTCATATGACTATGAAAAAGTCCTATATGGTTAATAGCATGTCACCACAGAAATTATTCTTGTTATCATTTACCTACTCGAGGACGAGCAGGAATTAAGCTTGGGGATGTTGATACGTCCAAAACGTATCTATAATTTTTGCTTGCTCCATGCCTATTTTGGGGGATATTGCTATGTTATTTATACACTTCCATACACTTTTGATCATATTTGGACTAACCTATTAACTCAGTGCACCCCAGTGCTAGTTTCTGTTTTCGGCTGTTTTTGTATTTTAGGTTTTCACATTACGAGAACTGCCAGAAAAAATCCAGAAAAATTATATAAAAAATCAGCGTTCCAGAAGCTACCAGGCACCCGAAGCACAGCCGAAGGGGGGCCACCAGGGCCCCAGGCGCTCTGGTGGCGCGCCCCCCCTGGGCCGCGCCAGGGGGGTGCCTGGGCCCCCCGAGCCTCGTCTGACGCCCCCCTTTGGCATATATTTAAAGCGTCTCCCGAAACCCTCGAGACGGGAACTCTTTTTCGCGATCTCATCTCTGTTCCGCCGCCGCCGCCGCTTCCAAGATCGGGAGCACCAGGAGAACTCTTCCCGGCACCCTGCCGGAGGGGAGGATCACCACCGGGAGCTTCTCCACCACCATGGACGCCTCCCGGATGAGTTGTGAGTAGTCTCCCTTGGACCATGGGTCCATGACCAGTAGCTATGTGATGTTCTCCTCCCGTTCTTGTGCTTCACTAATTAGTCCTCGTGAGCTGCCCTACATGATCGAGGCACATATGTAATCCTTATGCTGTTGCTATGATGAGTTTGCTGGGATCCGATGGATTATGAGATTATGTTCAGATTGTGTTTGAGTAATATATTTGATTCACCTCTTTTATATTTATGTTCGTAAGTAATTCTTGCATGTTCTCCGTTGTTATTTATTGCTTTGGCCAAGTAGTAGGTAGTGACTCCAAGAGGGAACGTTATGCTTGATTGTGGGTTCATGCCCCTCGATGACTAGTTTGAGTGACAGAAACATGAGTCTAGGGGATGTGCTGTTGCCACAAGGGGGAAAACAATGGTGCTTGTGCCCGCGGGTGCAAGGATTGTTTACTTTACGCAAAGTTCTTTTAATGCAGTTGTCTGTTGCTTTGAGTTTACACTATGGGTGGGACTCGCAACTTAATACCAGCGAGATGTTCTGGATAGATATCTCAAGGTGGATGATTAATAGTAGATGCAGATGGATTTTGGTCTACTTACCTCGGCGTACCGCCCATGCTTTGAACCTCTACCTTTCTTGCAACTTAGTTAGCATTGGTTTGCGCACATGGTCCTGTCAATTGCCCAGCTGTAATTCGTTTACCTCACATAGCTGTTTTATCGTCTTTTGGGAGAGAGACATCACTAGTGAACATCATGAGACTCTGGTCCATATTACCATCATTGATCACATCCGCTATTTACTTTCCGCTTTTTACTTACTATTGCAATTATACCTATCACTATTATCACTTGCATTTGATCCTTTGTAAACGACAAGGCCGGAGGGATTGACAACCTCTCTGTACTCGTTGGGAGCAAAGTTATTTGTATCTGTGTGCAGGTCCACGTTGATTGCTAATATCTGGCGCCGTTAGCAGTTGACACCTTCTTGTTGAAACTGGGAGTCTCAGGGGAAAACGATCCTTGGTATCTTTGCCAAGGGAAAACTTCTGCTACACTGCATCTCAAACCTTCCACTTGGGGTAACCAACGAGGGGCGAGAAGCCTAGCACTCTCGTCTCGGTGGAAGGATTCAAGCAAACAACAAACAGAACACACAAGAGTTTATCCAGGTTCGGTCCACCGTGTGGTGTAAGACCCTACTTCCTGCTTTGGTGGATTGGCTCCGGGCGAGCTAGAATATGAACTAGTACAACGGTTCCTAGGCTTAGGAGGCGAGCTCAGGAGGGTCAGGAGGCTAGTGTTCTTGCTCCTTGTATGATGGCGGAGTGTGTTTGTCCCCCCTTTTGCAGTGGGAGTCCTAGCTACTTATATAGGCGGCCACGGTCCTCTTCCCCCGAAATGTTTTGGCGGGAAGGGATCCCATAACTGGCATTTTTGAGCGGGAACACAAGGACGTTCCTACCCTGACAAAAGTGGTCTTCGCCTGCAAAAGGATCAGGCGGTGACACGGTGGTGGGCTCGACGGTGACATCCCCCTTGTCATCCTTGCGGTCTTCGGTCTTGTTGCACCAAAGAGGAAACCTTTGCCCCGCTCCTTGGGAACCAACGTTTGCGTTGTCCCCTTTGCACCGAAATGGCAACTGCACCGCTGGCACCCGCTGGCGCGGTGCGTCACTGCTGACATCACTGCCTCCTCCTGAGGCAGGTTCGGCCTTGGATTCTCCGCCCCTCCGGAACGCCTTGCTGAGGACGCTCCCAAGGAGGTCTTGACATCGTTCTCCTCGCGAGGCTTGGCCCCCTCGCGAGGGTCTTGAGCAGCTGGTCGATTAGCTGGGTCATACCAGGCCGCTTGTAGGAGCGTGTCACGGCCCGCAGACAGGCAAGTCAGGGTACCCTGGTTCCCAGGATGCCGACAGCCTTGCTCGCCTCGACCTCCTTCTTGGCCTTCGTGAGTTCACCCTTGAGGGACTTGAGCTCAGTGGCGCAAACTGTTTAATACAGAATATCATAAAGAGTTTATACTCATACTCAATTAATTAGTCTTCTTGACATCTCAATCTTTCAAATCCCCATACCTTGCATTTCATCGCTGGTTGACGCAGTCAAGGTCCGCGTTGGCCAACAAAAGCTTCTGATTTTGTTTGGCAACTTCTGCATCTTGTGCGGTTGCCGCAACTAGTGAAGCATGTTCAAATACAAAAGCATACAGTTCAGCTCTATAATATGCTATACTATGGATACTTCGTCCGATTTTGTTCAGAATCACACAAAGCATCAGGGGCTACTGGCTATATATGTGTATATAAAACAAATAAGGTTCCATAAAGAACATTACATTGCTTACCTCAAAGCCTGTTAGCAGGCTGTTGAAAGCTTCATTCAGTCCGCCTTTGACGGACTGAATCTTCTTCATCACCGCACCCATTATGGTCTGTGCCCCTCCACGATGGAAGCACTCTGTAGTGCTCCCTCCAGAGGGTCCGACACCTCCGGATTGACCCCGGGCGCCGTCGTATCCTTCCCTGCCTTGGGGGTCTGGTCTTCGGACCCCGGAGTCGCACTAGGCTCCAGATCAGTTTCGACGGGGCCCTAGATTGTTTTGTCCCCCCCGTCTTCAGTCTCCATTGGGATTGTTTCCCCATGGTCAGCGGCAGCCGAGGTTTTACCCTCGATCGACTTGTCACTTGCCCCGCCCCCATCTCCTTGAGGGGAAGACACACACTGGGAGGACACTTCGGTGTCCTCGCGGGCCACAGGCGATGGAGGTCGGACCAGCGGGTCACTCTCCGTCTCTCTAGGCGCTAGAGAGTTCCCCTCCGATAAGGAGGCATCGGGGTGTGCTCGGGGAGGGATGTAGGTCAGCAGGTGAGAAATACTTAGAAAGCGTTAAAATGCTAAATAAACAAGGTGCAACAATTAATATGTCCGAACAAACTTACATTTCAATTGGGGGATTCTCCCTAGGCTTCAACATAAAGCTAGATTAGGAAGATGGGTCCGAACGAATGGGGAGGTTCAGCCTCCTCCGGGGTGCGGCCTTGCTTGCATCAACAGCGGCCGCCCTCTTCTTCCCCCTGCCTTGCGCAGGGAACTCTTCTTCTTCTTCGTCATCCTCCTCCTCTTCGGAGGAGAGGATGTTGATCTCCTCGGACTTCGTGTCCGCAGGACGGGGCCGCCCTCGGCCTCCTTGTTCTTCTTCTTGGACTTCTTATCCAGCTCCTTGTACGACGCTGGGATCAGCACTGCTGTCATTTGGGGCGTTTCTGGCTCTTTTGGCAAAGGCATCGGACACTTAACCCGGATTGCCTTCTTCGTCCAGCCCTGTATATTACGCTAAAACTCCAATTCCTATGTTAAAATAAGAAGGGGATATAAGTTCGGCAGAATTTTTTGATTACCCCTTGTGCGGTAAACGCAGTGCTGTAGCATGCGTCCTCCGTTTCCTTTGGCCATGCCTTCTGGCTCTTGAAGAGATGCTTCCAGATCTCTTTGTGCGTGAAGCCGAAGAGATGCTTCAGGGGCCTATCTCCAGCCGGATCGAACTCCCATAGGGAGGAGCTCCGGTGTTGGCAGGGAAGAACGAGCCGGGCCAGCATTACCTGAACCACAGTTGTAAGTTGGTAGCCCTTAGAGATCATGCCGGACACACGGCCTTGGAGTGTCGTCACCTCAGTCTGAGACCCCAGTTCGGGCCCTTATTGGTCCAAGAGGTTAGCCTCTCCGGGCGGCCAGATCTGAAGGAAGGCGCAGCCACCCATTTGGTGTTGCGGGGCTCCGTGATGTAGAACTACTCCTGCTGCCAAACCTTGTTCATCTCCACGAATGACCCCTTTTGCCAGGTTGCATTCGGGGGCTTGCTTATCACAGCACCCCTGCACTCCGCGTGATGCCCATCCACCACCTTCGGCTTCATGTTGAAGGTCTTGAGCCATAGGCCGAAGTGTGGGGGAATGCGGAGGAAAGCTTCACACACCACTATGAAAGTGGAGATGTAAAGAATCGAATTCGGGACTAGATCATGGAAACCTAGCCCGTAGAAAAACAGCAAACCACGTAAAAAGGGGTGAAGAGGAAACCCTAGCCCCCTAATGGAGTGCGAGAGGAACACGACTCTCTCACCCGCCTCCGGGATGGGAACCACCAGGTCCTTGTCGGGGACTCGATGCGCAATGTTGGCAGCGAGATAGCCCGCACTCCGGAGATCCTCCATGACTTTCTCAGTAATCGTGGAGGCCTCCCACTTGCCCTTGGCGCCGGATCCGGCCATTGCTCGGGAAGGAAGTGGTGATTGAGGAACGGAGATCTGCGGGCACAAGAGATGAGGATGCTGGGGCTAGGAAGATTGGAGAGCTCGAGCTTGAGGAAAACATGGGGCTGATGGAAGGGATTGGTATCCTTTTATAACGTTGTGAACACAGAACGTCTCCCCACTTTAACCACAAACCTCGCCGGTTCCCAAAGCGGTCGTACGTAATGCGCGGTTTGGATGTTCACGTCACATTGATAAGGATCCCCTAATAAGCGGGCATGATCTCTGCATTGATAGGACATGCCAAGGGGGGTTATGCCTCAAAACGCGAAACTAGGACCAAATAAAATGATCTGGTATATTAGTGGGATCGATGCGACACTTCACCAAAAAGTTATCAGTAAAGACACATTATTCATTTTCTTTCAGTGCCTTGCCTTCGGGGCTAAGGGTTGTACTAACCATGCAGAGCCGGACACAGTACACTTTTTACAGAAGATAATGTCTTGATATGTTCGGAAGAAGGAACCCGCCTTGCAATGCTGAAGACAATACGGAAGCCGAACTCATCGTCATCGAAGACAGGTTCAGGGGTTACTGAGGGAGTCCTAGATCGAGGGGTCCTCATGCGGACGGATAACTCGTGGTGGGCCGGACTGGTGGGCCGTGAAGATCATTGCTGAAGATCATCTCTCGTATCTAGATAGGACTCATGTATGCGTATAATGGCAGGTTTTAGGTTCGGGTGTAATCTTTCCTTCCTCTGCAAGATGGTTATGTACAAACCCTAGGGGCCTCCGGTACATATATAAACTGGAGGGTTTAGTCCGTAGAGGCTAAGGTAGAAGAGAAACAACAGAATCATAGGCTAGACTACTAGGGTTTAGCCATTACGATCTCGAGGTAGATCAACTCTTGTAATCATATTCATCAAGATCAATCTAGCAGGAAGTAGGGTATTACCTCGATTGAGAGGGCCTGAACCTGGGTAAACGTCGTGTCCCCAGTCTCATGTTACCATCGGTACTCAGACGCATAGTTCGGGACCCCCTACCAGAGATCCGCCGGTTTTGATACTGACAAGCGTCGTCGTCACCGCGTTCCTTCTTGGAGGTGTTGATGGGTACCGGTGATTCGGAGGCTAGGAGCTTGGTGGGAGATCTCCGATGAGTGCAACGGTTGTGAGGCTTCTTCGTTTTTGATGATCCATCGTTGTCGGCATTTGTTCCTTTTGTATTTTCTCTCTCTTTTCTTTTGGGTGTGATTGTGCTGCTTCCGCCCAACACCTATCGTTGGTTGTATTGAATGTTTGCTTTATAATATAAAGTGGGAGGAAATCATTTATCGTCATTGTCTAGCTAGTAGCGATAGGTACCGTAAGCGATAAAAATAGCTTTGCAAAATGAGGTTGCCCACCGTTATCATGAGGTAGTCCCTGAGCGAACAATCCTGACTGGAATGTTCTCTCGACGAACTCCCGTGAGCGATCATCACAGAGATGCAACCATTATTCCTTAAGGAGATCTGAGAAAAGAATCCCGCGTCTCCCCCGCTCGGGCGGCACCGGAGGCACCCGACCCCCAACCAGCGCGAGTCCCCTGGCTGATCACCTGCCGCTGCCGGCGGCGGCGGTGGCGGCGCTCGTCTCGCCAAAGGCAGAGGCAGAGGGGGCACACAGCAGTGATGCATCGGGGCGGAGATGCAAAGTGGCGAACACGTGCGGACGGAGGATGTGGAGGAGAAGATGATGAGGTGGCGGCGATGGGGATGGATGGATCGAGCGAGGCGAGTCCTCGGAGGTGCCATCTGAGGCGTTGCTGCCATGGAGGGCGACCGCGGTAGTAGGCCCGCCCTAGGTCCAATCTGGGCCAGCGGGTTGCGACGACCGCTGTGAGTTTCGGCCAGATTGGCTGTTGTCCAAGGGAGGTGGCGGCACGGGTCTTTTTGGGACTAATCTCCGCCGGATTCAGCATCGTCGACGGCGATCTGGTTCTTCTTCTCCTCTGCAGCCGGCTGGTGATGTGGGGGCTACTGGCTTGGCTTGAATAAAGGTGGTTCACCCTGCTGTTCTTTGAGTTTCAAATTGTCAATCTGCTTCATGCCAGCCTCCTTGATCTCGACGCCTACGAGTTCCGATCTTCCTCTCGGAGATCTCAGCTATTGGATCATGGCGTCATTGGATATCTAGATTAGAATTGAACCGGTCGGGTGTGCCCTTATCTTCGGCCAGAGAGGCTTCATGAGGGCGTGACACGAAGCTTTGCAATCTTGTCGGTGCGATGGGACATGTCTAAATATAGATTTCCATGCATGAACAGTGGTGAAGAAAGTCATGGTGGCTGATTTGAGGCTTGTAATGATGAAGAGGAATTTTGAATACGATGAAGACTTGCGGCACAGGTTTTTCCTGTGTGTCAGGTGTCGAGTACTTGCAAAAGCGGCCTTGGCAGGAGGGGGCGGCAACACGGATGAAAAAAAAATCTGGTAGTGCTTCTCGAGTACCGAGCAGTGATTTCCAGGGTGAAAGCCTAAGGTCTGGCCTTCATTTGTTGTACTTGGCAATGCCCATGTTAAAGGCATTGTTTTGGGGATCTCGAACTTTCTTCAGGGTGAAAACTCAAGATCTTTGATCAGGCAACGGCAACGCTTGTGCATTGTTTCCTTCTTGGGGGTGTCGTTTTTGGAGAACTTCTTTTGCAGTCCGAGTATTGTCTTTGGTGGTGTTTAGAGTGTTGTCGTTGCGAGTGTTTCATCACTGTGACGGGTATTTATTTTATATTTCTCTCTTTTTTTATTTGTTTTTGATTGTGTGCAACCTGGATGTCTTTCGACATCTTGTTGGTGTAGAACCTGGATGTAATTGGTATCTTCGCGATATTAATATATTCCCCTTTTCAAAAAAATGTCTTAAGGGTTAGCGGTGCTAGAAAACTACTCCCTCCTTTTATAATATAAAAGGTTTTTGAAAGCTACGATATAATGGGACAGGAGGAGTAATGTACTGCAAAAATTTAACATTTAAATTTGGATCACTCTAACACGGTTCTTGATTGAGAGAACAAAATTGGGATCCAGTATAAAACATTGATCTTGATAAAGAAAAGGAAAATCAACATCCAGTTATCGCACTATCCTAAGAACAACTCTCTAAACTAGTAATGTACTTCCTCCGTCCCAAAATTCTTGTATAAATTTAGGCACAGTTTTGAAAAAAAATCCTAGATACATCTGTATTTAGACAAATCAAAGACAAGAATTTTGGGACGGAGGAAGTATCTGTTTGTAGACGTGCCGCTACTGGTCTCCCTGAGAAAACATGGAGATGAACTCCCTCCAATCTTGGCTTTGCAGACAATCAACTTGTCCATGCTCCGTACCTCTGACAATGCTCGCCTCCCGGAGTCCGCACCACCATGTCCACCACCGCCTCGTCCCTCTCCAGCTCGCCGGCCAGCCGATTCCGTGGGAATCGGGGCACCAGCACGACCATGCCCCACACCGTGGCTGCAGCCTTGCCCACCCCTAATGTCTGGGCGTAGAACGCCGGCACGGTGCCCTTGCCGAGCAGCGCGTCCTCGTACGACATGACCGCGGAGGAGTCCTCGCCGATGCACTGTTTGTCGACCTTGTAGAGGTTGTTGCCAATGCGCACGGTGGCGTTGAACACCGGGCTGAGCGCCTGCCGGTCGCTATGGAGATCTAGGGCCGGTTCCAGGCCGTCGACGCTCGTGATGGTCACCGTGTACTCGGTGCTTTCTGACGTCGCGCACTGCCACACTAAAAAAGATATGAAACATATTGTGCAAGCGCCTATGAGCCATAGGAGGACTACCGCATCGCGATCGTCTGTGCCTTGGGCGCCCATGGTGTCGAAGAACGATGGCGACGACTTGATCATTATACGGTGTTTGTGCACGCGGCCGTGAGAGCAACTCTAGCAGACCCCGCATCCCGCCCCGGCCCGCAAAATAACCGCCAAATTGCGGGTCAGGGCGGGAAAACCTGCCAGATCAGACCCTGCATCCCGCCTCGGCCCGCAAATATTTTTGTGGGGCGTGGCAAATCTTCTCCCCCAACCTCTATCTTCACGTGCTGGGAGGCCGACCCGAGCTCAACCCCTATCCGCAACGAGATTTGGCAGGTGAGACATTTCCGCGCGCCCTTTCCCACTCCACCCACCCTCCGCCACCATTGCCCCGCCTCCGAACGCTCTGGTGCTTCCTCCCCGGCCGTCTCACGCCGCCATGGACGACCCCATGTTGTCCCCCGTCATCGTCGAGGTTGCGCACGCTCCTTCCCCTCGGGCGGATCTCATCGCCGGCCATGTTGGCCTCGCCGCCGTTCCCAAGAAAACGCCGCGCCTGCCCGCAAGCGGCAGGGCAACGTGGTCGTGCAGGGCGGGAATCCGGCTGCCCCTGCCGCGATGGCCCGTGATACGTCTCCAACATATCTATAATTTTTTATTGTTCCATGCTATTATATATGATGTTTTTGATGTTTAATGGGCTTTATTATACACTTTTATATTATTTTTGGGACAAATCTATTAACCCAAAGGCCCAGTCCAGATTGCTGTTTTTTCCTATTTCAGGGTTTTGCAGAAAAGGAATATCAAACGGAGTCCAAACGGAATGAAACCTTCGGGAGAGTTATTTTTGGAACGATATCTTAACGAGAGTATTGAGCACCAAGGCAGAGGACATACGGGGTGTCCACAAGGGTGGAGGGCACGTCCCCTCCCCCCGGGCGCGCCCCCTGCCTCGTGGGCCCCCACATTGCTCCACCGACATACTCCTTTATCCTATATATACACATGCACCCTGAAAACATCGAAGCAACAGAAAAAATCCTAATTCCACCGCCGCAACTTTCTGTTCCCGTGAGATCCCATCTTGGGGCCTGTTCCGGAGCTCCGCCGGAGGGGGGATCTTCCACGGAGTGCTTCTACATCAACACCATCGCCTCACCATGAGTTGTGAGTAGTTTACCACAGACCTTCGAGTCCATAGTTAGTACCTAGATGGCTTCTTTTCTCTCTTTTTGGATCTCAATACCAAGTTCTCCTCGGTCTTCGAGGAGATCTATTCGATGTAATCTTTTTGTGGTGTGTTTGTCGAGATCCGATGAATTGTGGGTTTATGATCAAGATTATCTATGAGAAATATTTGGTTCTTTTCTGAATTCTTTTATGTATGATTATAATATCCTTGCAAGTATTTTCGAATTATCGGTTTGGTTTGGCCTACTAGATCTATAGTTCTTGCAATGAGAGAAGTGCTTGGCTTTGGGTTCAATCTTGCGGTGTTCTTTCCCAGTGACAGCAGGGGCAGCAAGGCACATATTGTATTGTTTTCATCGAGGATAAAAAGATGGGGTTTATATCATATTGCTTGAGTTTATCCCTCTACATCATGTCATCTTGCTTAAAGCATTACTCTGTTCTTATGAACTTAATACTCTAGATGCATGCTAGATAGCGGTCGATGTGTGGAGTAATAATAGTAGATGCAGAATCATTTCGGTCTACTTGTCACGGACGTGATGCCTATATATAATGGTCATGCCTAGATATTCTCATAATTATTCACTTTTCTATCAATTGATCGACAGTAATTCGTTCACCCACCGTAGAAATCTGCTATCATGAGAGAAGCCACTAGTGAAACCTATGGCCCCCGGGTCTATTCTCAACATATCAATATACAATCTACTTTACTTTGTTGTTTTTACTTTCCGTTCTTATATCCAAAAATACCAAAAATATCAAACTATCCTATCTATCAGATCTCACTTTCGTAAGTGACCATTAAGGGATTGACAGCCCCTTATCGCGTTGGCTGCGAAGTTCTTATTTGTTTGTGCAGGTGCGAGGGACTCGCGCATGGTCTCCTACTGGATTGATACCTTGGTTCTAAAAAACTGAGGGAAATACTTACGCTACCGTGCTGCATTACCCTTTCCTCTTCGAGGGAATAAAACGCAAGCTCGAGAAGTAGCAAGAAGAATTTCTGGCGCCGTTGCCAAGGAGGCTTACGCAAAAGTGTAGCGACCACGATCCGAATTGACCAATGTCTCTGTCTTCTGTGTCATCCCTGGATCGATAATGCTGACACACACAGTACTTGAAGGATTTATAACAGAGTGGCAATCACACATTTATTACATCGAATGTCCTAAAAGAGAACTTGTTACAAAAGTCTATGGCATAAGGCCATCTAACAAAATAACAGCGGAAGGCTTGGAAGATAAGTGAGTCCATCAACTCCAACGGCATAGCTGAGTGCATGACAAACGACCTAGCGCACCCTACTCTTCTTCTGAAAAGTCTGCAACGTAACATGTTGCAGCCCGAAACGGGTCAGCACTTGTAATATGCTGGCAAGGTAACACACTAGAGCAAGTAACAGAATAAAGGCTAACACTAAATGGATATATGGCTGGTGGAGGCTCTAAGGTTAAAGTTTTTGCATAATGCCAATTTTTCCCTACAAGAAAGGAATATGATTTATTTTAACTATCATGGTAGTTGAAACATCATTGAGAAGGTACCTCCAACTCAATCCCAATTAAAGTAGTCATCTTTAACCCAACAAATTAATTTTAGAGTGATGAGATCAACCAATAATTCAAGTACCAGATACTCAAGAATGTCCATAACCGGGGACACGGCTAATCATGACTAGTTTGTACACTCCGCAGAGGTTTGTGCACTTTTCCCCATAAGACTCGATCTCCTCCGTTGGAGTTCTCACACTACATGGTGTTTGAGAAACAGATGACCGAGACACAGTCTTTCGGAAGCATTCACTCTTTACCCCGGGTGGACCTGTACACCTACTTTCCCCTACATCAACTAGTCCACCACTAAAAGAGCTCATACAACTTACTAATACTATGACAGAGCCCATAATGGCATTGTGGCTACACATGGAAGTTTCTAGCATGAATAGTTTTATTATCCCTTTGAGCCTGGGTGGCATTCCATAGGATAATCACACAGTACCCCCGGGATTTCCTAGGACAACACTGGATTCTCCATGTGCCCTGCAACCAATCCACCCAGATGTGTATTCAAGTAGCCACCTTAAATTGAACCATTAATTAACAACTCAGATCTGTCATGGATACACTCAAACCCAATCCACGTCTACGAGGATAGCATGGCAACCTAAGCATAACGTAGAAGTAACTCCCAAGGGTTTGAAAATAATGCAGGTAATAGGTTCTACCTCAATCTACTTCCCAGGCCCACAAGTTAAAATATCCTCAGAGTATCACCAGATCAAGATGCCGGTGGAAGACCAAGAGAAGACAGCTTTCATAACTCCCTTTGGTGCTTTTTGCTATGTATCTATGCCTTTTGGGCTTAAATGTGCACAAGCAACTTATCAGCGTTGCGTTCAGAATTGTTTGAAAGGGCAGATAGGGAGGAATGTTCATGCCTATGTGGATGACATTGTGGTCAAATCGAAGAAAGAAGGAACAATGATAGAGGATCTTAAGGAAACCTTTGATAATCTTCGGGCCTATAGGATGATGCTTAATCCGGAAAAATGTGCTTTTGGTGTTCCGACAGGTAAGCTAATGGGATTCTTGGTCTCATACAGAGGAATAGAAGCTAACCCAGAGAAGATCAAGGCCATCACGTCTTTGACTAAACCGGTTTGCATCAACGATGTTCAGCGCATAGCTGGCCGGATCACAGCGTTAAGCCGGTTCATCAGTCGCTTAGGAGAGAAGGCGATCCCACTTTACCAGATGTTGAGGAAAACAGACCGGTTTATACGGAGTGATGAGGCAAACGCAGCGTTTGAGGATCTGAAGCGGGAATTGGCAAAACCACCGGTTTTAGCTGCTCCTATTGACAAGGAGCCTTTGCTGTTATACGTCGCTGCTAATGCACGAGCAGTCAGTGTTGCAATCGTGGTTGAGTGCAAGGAAGCAGGGAAAGAGTACCCGGTTCAGCGCCTGATTTATTATGTGAGTGAAGTACTCATTGAATCCAAGCAGAGATACCCTCATTGGCAGAAGTTGGTATATGGTGTGTTCATGGCAAACCGGAAGCTGAAGCACTATTTCCAAGGGCATCCAATAATTGTGGTTAGTTCAGCACCGTTGGGAGATATAATCCAGAACAGGGAAGCTACAGGCAGAGTAGCGAAGTGGGCCATTGAGCTCAGCCCACATGAGTTGAAATATGTACCGCGCACTGCTATAAAATCTCAGGCATTAGTAGACTTCATCAATGATTGGACGGAGTTGCAGACTCCTGAGGAGAAGCCGGATCTTACTTACTGGACGATCCACTTCGACGGTTCAAAACAGTTGGAGGGCTCGGAGGCTGGAGTTGTCTTAACTTCCCCCAGAGGTGATAAATTTTGTTATGTCCTCCGCTTATTGTTTCCTTGTACTAATAATGCAGCGGAATATGAAGCATTACTTCATGGTTTGCAGCTGGCAAAGGAAATGAACTTGAGCCGGGTTAAGTGCCTGGGCGACTCAGATCTGGTGGCACAGCAAGTTTCTGGCAAGTGGGATTCAAGAGATCCCCTCATGGCGGCTTATAGACGAGAGGTTGAAGCAGTCGCAGGATACTTTAAAGGATATCAGGTGGATCATATAGACCGGCGGAGGAACGAAGCAGCTGACACTTTAAGCCGGCTGGGGTCGCAACGTAAACCGGTGCCACCAAACACCTTCTTGGATGAATTGCACAGTCCGTCGGTTCAGATACCATCGGAGGAAGACCTAGCTGTTCCGGACCCAGAGGCACAGTTAGTTGCAGCGCTCCATATTATTCCGGATTGGACGCTGCCCTATTTGGCATACCTGAGCCGAGGAGAGTTGCCAAATGACGAAGAAGAAGCACGACAGATAATCCGGCGCTCTAAGTCCATGACAATTGCAAATGGAGAACTCCACCATCGCAGTACTTCTGGAGTATTTCAGCGATGTATATCAGCTGAGGAAGGTTGTGAGATTCTTCGCGAGATTCATGAAGGGGATTGTGGTCATCATGCCGGTTCAAAATCATTGGTGGCTAAGGCATTCCGGCATGGTTTCTATTGGTTAACCGCTCATGCAGATGCGGCAGATCTGGTCCGGAAGTGTGACGCTTGTCAGAAATTCTCGAGACGTGCTTTGGTTCCAGCAGAGGAACTCCGGATGATACCGATAACTTGGCCGTTTGCGACTTGGGGGCTTGATATGGTTGGACCTTTCAAGCGATCCCAAGATCAGAAAACTCATCTACTAGTGGCAGTAGACAAGTTTACAAAGTGGGTTGAAGCGGAGCCTATAAGCAAGTGTGATGCAGCAACGGTAGTCAAATTCATCAAAAAAGTAATATTCCGGTTTGGCTTTCCACACAGCATCATCACAGACAATGGCACCAATTTATCTCAGGGTGAGATGGAAGAGTTCTGTCAACGAGAGCATATTCGTTTGGACGTATCTTCTGTAGCCCACCCCCAATCCAATGGTCAGGCTGAAAGGGCAAATCAGGAGATTTTGCGAGGAATCAAACCTCGGCTTATGACACCCTTGCAGAGAACCCCAGGATGTTGGGTTGAGGAATTGCCATCTGTTCTTTGGAGTATTAACACTACACCAAACCGGTCTACAGGTTACACACCTTTCTTCATGGTTTATGGTGCTGAAGGAGTTCTTCCGAGCGATATACGTCATGATTCACCAAGGGTGACGGCTTATATGGAAGCAATCAACGAGGAATCAAGACAGGCCAGTTTAGACCGGCTGGATGAAGAGCGTGATATAGCTGCAGCACGATCTGCGATTTATCAGCAAGACTTGCGCAGATATCATAGCCGCCGGATTAGAACAAGGACGTTCCAGGAGGGTGACTTGGTACTCCGGCTCATCCAAGATCAAACAGATATGCACAAGCTATCCCCACCTTGGGAAGGGCCCTTTGTGGTCAGCAAGAATCTACACAACGGTTCATATTACTTGGTGGACGTTCGAGAACACAAGGACTCACGGACATCAAAAGAGGAGACGAAGAGGCCTTGGAACATCGCCCACTTACGGCCATACTATACTTGAGCTACATGCTCCAATGTATCCTATGTATATATTATGAGTAATGAATAAACCGGCACCCTCGGTAAACCAGGGGCTTAGCCCTTTTTCCATATATAAAAATCCTGTGAAAGCAATCATACAAGTTTATTATCAGATATTATATTTCAAATATATTGGCCGGTTTAGGAATTGATTTTTTGCAGAATATGCAAAGGAGCAATAAAACTATCCAAAAAACATGAGACCATATCCGGTTCAAGGAGAGAAGGCATCATAATTGACCTACCAGCTCAGGAGGAACCCTGGAAACCCTCTGAAAAGTTGGATAATTCCACGTTCAGTGATTGGTTTGAATTTACCCACCGGTTCAGGAGGAACCCTGGAGACCCTCTGAAAAGTTGGATAAATCCACGTTCAGGGATTGGTTTAAATTGACCCACCGGTTCAGGAGGAACCCTGGAGGCCCTCTGGGAGTGGTAACGCCCACTCCCAGTGATCGGATCAGTTTTGTAATTCTATCGGCCCTCTGAAAAGTTGGATACTGCCACGTTCAGTGATTGGCTAGGCCCTCTGGGAGTGTTGGACAAGCCACGTCCCATTGATTGGCTCAATTTTTATTTGCGATTCTTTCGGCCCTCTGAAAAGTTGGATAATGCCACGTTCAGTGATTGGCTAGGCCCTCTGGGAGTGTTGGACAAACCTCGTCCCATTGATTGGCTGAACCTTGCTTTGAGCCTGGCAGCTCTTAAAAAGCCTCGACTACATGGTCTTATTTGCAAAATTTGCATCTTTTTGGTGTTTGTGTTTTATAACCTTTTAAACCGGAGTGGAACAGCTACAGAAGCTGACCACATATCTATAAAGTGAAAAGTCTGGATCATGAATACCAGCATGAGTAAACCGGTGTTCATTATAATCCGGATCATATATCAGGCGAAAAGCTACAAATCTCCGAACAAATTTTTGAAGAACAAGATAAACCGGAATTTATCATCAAGATGAACCGGAGTGTTTCGAATTTCTAGTTGGATCCATGAAGGTCTTGATCAAGCAACTTTAAGGTTCTACCAGATTAAGGATGTTGGGCGTATATGATCTCAGGTATAAAGTCATTACTGGTATAAAGATATACTTATTTGTCGTTTTAAGAGAACAATTTAATCCGTCCAGTGGTAAGCCACTAGGACATCTTTTCAGTATTATTTCTGCAGAAACAGAAGATATGCAAGATAAACAATATCAGACAACATTTTCAATCGGCAAATATTTCATATAGAGAAAGACAGAGTATCCGGAATAAAGCAGATCAAGTTTTAGCTATCCTATTACAAGGCATAGCAAGCCCGACGGATTGGAAATATTGTTTGGCGAAACACAGACTGCGATTACAGCAATACAGTTTTAAAGTTATGCTCCTCCTGTTGAGACGGCTGGCCATCACCTTGATCCGGAACTTCTTCATCTTCTTGAAGCGGTTGGAAATCCGGTACACGCCAGTCAATCTTCGCCAAGGCCCAGAAATACATATCTTCGTTGATCAGTTCAAAAGGTTCGATATCTGGAGCGAAGGTATGAGGACGAACCGGCGGGATTAAATTCACGGTATCGTAAACCGGCCGCTCCACCCGTTCGTTTTGCAAGTTATATCCAGGATGATACCTGGATAAATCGGACTCAACTGCAAGCTTGCTGGCGAGAGGGCGCATCTCCTTTGTCAAGGCATAAAGGTCCTTTGCAGTAAAAGTTGAGCCGTCATCCTTTGTATCAGGAAAACCGGTCATAGCTTCCTTCGGATCAAGATCTGGGACCCAAGCCTTAGCCCTGGTAAGGGCCAGAAGAGCGCCACCTCGGGCAGCGGATTTTTTAACTTCTTCAAGACGAGCCGGCAAAACAGACAACTTGTTCAACGTATCTTGGATCGTCGAAGGGGCCGGTTTACCAAAGGAAGTGGCACTGATGATCCTCTGAGCGTCGGAATACAGCTGCTCGACCAATGTGTAACATGCTTTAAGCTTCTTCCGTAAGTCATCCCCAAGATGGGAGACACGGCGACCTGCACACAGATATAACGGTTAAGCCGGCACAGTTAGAACATTACAGAGATAAACCGGGAGTTCAGATTATACTTACCAAAGATTGCAGTGGTCATCATTTCAACCTGCTGCTTTAAACCGGTAAATTCCTCTGTAACCGGGTTAAGCGCCCCTTCAGCATCCTGAACCCTTTTCTCCAGATCTTTCTTTTGAACCTCAAAAGTGGTCCGTTTTTCTTCAAAATATTTCTTCAGATCTTCAGCAGTCTTTAAACTCACCTGAAGATCTTTTTTAGCTTTTGATGCGGCAGATTCTGTTTCAGTAAGACGGCTACGAAGTTCATTGATTTCAATAGCATTCCGGTTCAACTCAGCCTGCAAGCACAGTTAAAAGACAAGAGGTAAAAATCAAGACAAGTCTCGAGCACACAAACAAGTTGTCTACTTGACACTTGGGGGCTAATGGCAGTTGAAGCAGTAAACAACATCAATTCAAAGTTACAAGTCTCAAGCACACAAACAAGTTGTCTGCTTGACACTTGGGGGCTAATGTATGGTTGAAGTATCGTCAGCAACTTTTACAAGTATCAAATACATAAACAAGTTATCTACTTGATACTTGGGGGCTAATGTAAAGATCAATTGTTCAATCTACAAAGTTCCGGTTCACCTTCAGCGCGCAGCTAAACCGGAACTTGGGGGCTGTTATGGGATAGAAACACATCAAAGGAACAAAGTCAGAAGAAGAGATTTACCTCATATTTCTCCCTCATTAAGTTAACCAGGCTGGCTTCATAATCTCGGCTGCTGTGGAGCCGGTTTAGATACCCTTAGTAAATTTCTTGGGCGCTCATATTGGAAAGACTGGATATCTCAGTACTCCATTTCCCCTTCTCTTTAGATAGTTTTTCCGTTTTAGCCGTATGTTTGGCTAAAACGGTGGGCTCAGCCGGAGCAACAAAGGCAGTCCCAGTTACCACAACATCCGGAGAGGCAGGTACATTTGGGGGAGTGGCAGTATGGGCCGGATTGGGAGACGCCGGATTAATCTGAGGAGAGTTAACCCAGGCCGGACTTGGTGGATTATGGGCGTCTTCAGCAGTAGGATTCTCAGGAGCAGAGATATGATCTGTAGGCGCAGGGTCTTCAAGAGGAGCTACGGGCTCGCCCTCTGAAGGAACAGTTGTTGACGGATCAGCAGCCGGATCATCTGCAGTGGGCTCAGCAGGAGGCTTGTTTGCCTTGGGCTTCTTGCTGGGTTTTGGTTTGCTGGAAAAGTATGCAAAATGAGTTGACATTATAAAGCAAAAGGGATCATAAACCGGAAAGGTGAGAAAGTTACCCTGGGACAGTTTTTAATGGAGGAAGCTGTGTGGCGGTCGATTCACCAGAAGAAGAAAGTGGAGTTTCCTGATAATCAGGGTCAGGCGGTTTAAGAGGTTTTCGGATAAGCCCGGCCTTGGGATGAAGGAGAGTCGGAGAAAGTATCACCTCAGCACGGCGTTTTCGAACCGGAGTTAAAGAAATCCCGGATGATTCCACCGCCAGGCCGCTGTGGCGAGTGGTCCGGCGAAGAGCTTCGTGCTGTTGCTTCTTCAAAATAAAATTAGGGTCCAACTGAGCATAAGGGTGAGAAAATTGGTATTTCCGGACGGTCCGACGACTTTTTTGTGGAAGAGGTTCTGAGTCAGAGGAAAGAATGGTTACCTCAACTTCGGCCGGATTATCACCTTCAGGCAACTCCTGTGGAAAAGTTATCGTTAGATACAGTTACAAGTACAAGAAAGCAAAATCTAAACCGGATTAAAGCATACCTCGGAATCCGGATCATCATCTTCAGTGGGAGAACTGGCGTCAACAGCTGCTTTCCTTTTCTTATTTGCAAAGGTTTTCCGGCGAGCTTGTTTGCCGGTTTTCTCCTGAGGTTTTCTCTTCCAGAAAGGGTCATCAGCCTAGTCAAAAGCAAGAAAGGTAATTGAAAGACGGTTTAAAGAAACGGATTACGAATACAGGGCAAGGTAAAACTTACTGCAGGCAGCTTGTTCTTCTTATAATAAGGAGCTAACCCGACCTTGCTGCAGTCTGCCAAGGAAACATTGAGAATTTTCTTGGCTGATTCTATAACCTCCGATTCAGAGAGTTTTTCCTTGGTAAACCTTTGGGGATCATCCGGTTTGCCAGAATATTTGCACATCAGCTGTGATCGCCGGCTCAAGGGAAGGATGCTCCAAGACAACCAACAGCGTAGAAAATCAGTGCCAATCAAGCCATTAGCTATGAAAGCTCTTAACTTGGAGAGCTGTGATGAAAACCGGGTCCGTTCAACAGAGCCGAGCCGTTGCGGTAAAGGATGATCTTCCGGAATACGGGTTTCACGATAACCCGGCAGAGGGTTCTCCCCTTCAGGAGAAGTGTCAATACAATAAAACCATGACTTGTTCCACTCCTTCGGATGCGTTTGTAAAGCGGCGTGAGGAAAAACAACGTCTCTCCTCTTCTGAATACTAACGCTGCCAAGCTCCTGATGTGGTCCACTGGTGAACTCTGTGCGCCGGTTTAAGTGAAAGAAGTCCCGGAACAGATCGACGGACGGTTCTTCTTGCAGATATACCTCAGAAAACACTTGGAAGTCACAGATGTTCGAAACAGAGTTGGGTCCAATGTCCCGTGGGTGGAGTTGGAAGGCAGCAAGAACATCCCGGAAAATATTTGAACCGGGGGGAGAGAAGCCTCGAGATATGTGATCAAAGAACACAATGAACTCCCCGGACCTGGGAGTAGGAGGACATTCATTCCCCGGGGCCCTCCACTTCAAAACCGACTGAGGGCCTAACGTACCAATTTCAGAAATCTTGACCAAATCCTCTTCAGTAATGATAGAAGGGACCCAATCGCAAGAGACATACTGCTTGGCCATTGCAACGAAAGGACAAGTACTGGAAAAGATAAAGTGCAGAAAACGGATTATGAAGGTACAACAGTATAAACCGGAAACTATCTATGATAGTTACGCAACGGTTTGAACTGAGGACTAATGGCATGGTTAAGCCGGCAATTACAGTAAGCTATACCATTTCCGGTTCATGGCAGTAAAAGAGGAACGGCTAAACCGTCACGTTTGAATTATAAAGTTTCGCACGAACAGGGCATAACAGTTTAAACCGGAACATACTTAATAGATCTACCGAGGAGAAAAACAGGTTTTCAAAGACAGCTAAGGTGGAATAGATCTGAGCATACCAGGAAAAGAGAAACAAATGTAAGAGTATACGGGAAAAACTACAAGGGCCTTATACTGAGCGGATAAATCTACAGGTTTAGCCAAGAACAATGAAGATCTGAAGCATTTACAGCGGGGTAAGAGTACAGTTTAAAGGGCAAGATCTAAAGGTAAAGGTTACTGAAAACTATCGGCTTAAAGTTAAACAAGGTAAAGCTTCCGTTGAGGCTCTAATGGCGGGGGTATGAGAAGGAACCCTAGAAGTTACAGATCTGTAATGAAGAAGAAGGACATACCTGGAACAACAAAGGATCAGCGGCGGAGGTTCTCTGGTCAAGACTCAGGGTGATGCAGCGGCCGGCGAGGACTTGGAGTCAGTGGTTGACGGCGGCGGTTCGAGCTCGGGCAGCGATGGAGTCGGGCGACGGAGGAAGAAGAAAGAGCAGGAAGAAGATAATGAATGGGAACAACGGTATTTATAAGGAAGGTCAAATATGAAGCGACACGTGCGGGATTCGAGGAGGCAAAGGATCGCATAAAGATCCTCTGACGCCTCGATTTTCGGGATAACCCTTAAAAACAAAGCTACAGTACAGCTCGCGGCGTTAAATACGGAGATGATGTCACGCTCAGATCTGGTGAATCTCGAAGATGACGTCAGAGCCGGTTTACAAGAATGTGAAGACAGAAGAAATTTATACAAGACAAGATTGATATGAACAAGTTCAAATCATTCTGGGGCCTAATGTCAGGGATATGACTAACAGGTATAAACCGGCTAGTATAAACCGGCTTTGTTATGTTATACCTGATTGTAATATTTAGTAAAGGCTACGGCCCATGAGATCTTAGGGCCCATGTGTAGAATTAAGGTCTATAAACCGCCAAGCGATGTAACTTGAGAGATAAGGAAGGAAAGACAGAGACCGAGGCGGACACAAGTATGAGCCGGCCTCGGGACTCTGTAAACCGGACCAGGCGTACCCTCTATATAAAGGGGCGACCCGGCGACGGTTCAGGGAAAAGCAACAATCAACCCGTCGAGACGAATCCGCTCCCTGTAATCTGACGCCCAAGCAATACCAAACCAACTAGACGTAGGCTTTTACCTTCATCGAAGGGGCCGAACTAGTATAAATCTTCTGTGTCCTTTGTGTGCTATGAACCCCTTCAAGCTAACCCGTGCGATGGTTCCATCATCAAGTCCGCTAAACCGGACATCTGCCGTGTTATTTCCACGACAATGGGGGTCATAAGGACTTTGGTAGGAAACTTATATCTATTTACAAATCCCCTTGAAATGTATGAATGCGATGCACCAGTATCGAAAAGAACTACTGCGGTAAATGACTTAACCAAAAACTTACCGACAACTGCATCAGGTTGCTCTTCAACCTCCTCCACGGTCACGTGGTTCACTTGCCCTTTGTTAAAAGGGTTGGGCTTCTTCTCGGTGCTTCCATTGCCGTTCCCATTCTTCGCTTCAGGGCAGTCCGTGGTGTAGTGTCCATTCTTCCCGCACTTGAAACAGGTAACATGGCTTAAATCCCTCTTGGCGGGTGTGGATGGGGTAGAGCGGTTCTGATTATTGCTTGCTTCATTCCCATTCCCATTCTTGGAGCCATTGTGATTGTGAGAACTCCCTCCATTATGGGTGTGGCTTTCATGGTTATGGGTGTATCCTCCCGAGTTCGGGGTGTAACGGGGCTTCTGTTGGGCTCCAGAGTTATTCCTTCCTTGTCCATACTTCCTCTTTCGGCTTTCAATCTACTGCTACTTCCCTTCAATCATAAGAGCCTTATCTACCAACTCCTGGTAGTTGTTGAAGGTTGCCACCATCAACTGCATGCTCATCTCATCATTCAGCCCTTCCATAAACTTCTCTTGCTTCGCGGCATCTGCAGCCACATCATCAGGGGCATAACGAGATAGAGTACTAAACTCATCTACGTACTGAGCCACAGTACGATTTCCTTGGCGCAAGTTGCGAAACTCTCGCTTCTTCATGCTCATGGCTCCAGTTGAGACATGGGCAGTTCGAAAAGCTTGCTGAAACTGATCCCACGTGACATTGGCTACACGGAAAAGTGGCTGTGTAATTATCCCACCATGCCGCTGCTGGTCCAGCCAACTGATGTGCGGCAAAACGAACCTTCTCAGCATCCGTGCAATTGGCGGTGGTCAAATCCCTTCCAATCTTGCGCAGCCAGTCATCGGCAACTATTGGTTCAATGCTGCTAGAAAACACCAGTGGTTGCAACCTTAGAAAATGTGTCAGGTTGTCCACGGGTGGTGGTCGTGGTGGGTTGTTGTTGTTGTTTTGATTGTTCTGATTGTTCTGGACAAGAAGTTGCATCAAAGTGTTCTGCTGCTGGATCAACTGAGTGAGCTCAGGGGGAAACTGAAATCCGGGCTCACGTCTCGGAGGCATCTGATGGTGTAGAGGGAAGATATTAGAATAGAATTGAGGTCTAAGGGAAAATTCACTACTCATATGCACATGAGGCAAACACAATCATATCACACCAATCAATTTCAAGCAAGGGCATATAAAGATTCTAACTAACATTACAAACGTGCTCTAAATTCTACTTTATGGAGGAAACTACTAGTCATAGGGTGGTCATCTAGAAATTTTGATCGGCGGAAGATTCCATGATATCTGCTCCAGCTTCATCTTCATAGCCCTCATCACTATCATCGGGGTCTGAGTCCGTGTCGTCGATGATGATGTAGTCCTCAGAATGAATCTCCTGGGGTTCTTCTTCTTCTCCTCCTCCTGGTGCTGGGTCTCCCATGAATACTCCTAACTTCCTTGTCAAGTCATCATTCTTCTCCACAAGTATTGTCATCTCCTCCTCGTATCCATCGCATGTAGACTTGAGTTCCTCTTCTAGCTCCAAGTTCCTGGTTAGCGCCTTCTTCAAATTTATCATCCATGCGCACATCTGGTGTTCCTGTCGTCGAATGTGCTGGTTCAGCTCCTGGATGAATGCGGCAATAGACATGTCCTTCCGGGTGCTGATCATATTGCTCATCTCGGCGTCCACAAATTTGATAGATAGTGTCCTTCAGCTCCAGCTTGTAGACTTCTCCAATACGTCCCATGGTAATGTGGGCTGCCATACCCTTGCCTAGGCTCTAGGTTGGTGCATCAAAAGAAAACTCTATGGGCTCACTGGATGGTGAGAATGTCCTCCTGGGAATTTGAACTTGAATATTCCATCGCTCCTCTTCTGGTAAAGTGGCGGTGTAGGTCCTGGTGAAGCTTGGTATTCCGATGTTCAGGTACCTAGTGACTTCCTTCAAGTGTCGTCCAAAAGGTGTGTCTTCATCTGGTTGAGTGAACTTGTTCCTTGGGTCCATCATCCTAAAGAGTAGAAAATGGAGAGGAGTCAGAAATGAGTAGAGAAGAGTAACCTAGGGTTTATCTTAGTGGTCGTGTCCTACAGTCAGCGTGTGCTCTGATACCATCTAGCGACCACGATCCGAATGGACCGAAGTCTCTGTGTTCTGTGTCATCCCTGGATCGGTAATGCTGACACACACAATACTTGAAGGATTTATAACAGAGTGGCAATCACACACTTATTACATCGAATGTCTCGAAAGAGAACTTATTACAAAAGTCTTTGGCATGAGGCCATCTAACAAAATAACAACGGAAGGCTTGGAAGATAAGTGAGTCCATCAACTCCAACGGCATAGCTGAGTGCATGACAAACGACCTAGCGCACCTTACTCTTCTTCTGAAAAGTCTGCAACGTAACATGTTGCAGCCCGAAACGGGTCAGCACATGGAATATGCTGGCAAGGTAACACAGTAGAGCAAGTAACAGAATAAAGGCTAACACTATATGGATATATGGCTGGTGGAGGCTCTAAGGTTAAAGTTTTTGCATAAAGCCAATTTTTCCCTACAACAAAGGAATAAGTTTTATTTTAACTATCATGTTAGTTGAAACATCATTGAGAAGGTACCTCCAACTCAATCCCAATTAAAGTAGTCATCTTTAACCCAACAAATTAATTTTAGAGTGATGAGATCAACCAATAATTCAAGTACCAGATACTCAAGAATGTCCATAATCGGGGACACGGCTAATCATGATCAGTTTGTACACTCTGCAGAGATTTGTGCACTTTTCCCCACAAGACTCGATCTCCTCCGTTGGATTTCTCGCACTGCATGGTGTTTGAGAAACGGATGACCGAGACACAGTCTTTCGGAAGCATTCACTCTTTACCCCGGGTGGACCCGTACACCTACTTTCCCCTACATCAGCTAGTCCACCACTGAAAGAGCTCATACAACTTCTTCATACTATGTCAGAGCCCATAATGGCATTGTGGCTGCACACGGAAGTTTCTAGAACGAATAGTTTTATGATCCCTTTGATCCAGGGTGGCATTCCATTGGATAATCACGCGGTACCCCCGGGATTTCCTAGGACAACACTGGATTCTCCAGGTGCCCTGCAACCAATCCACCCAGATGTGTATTCAAGTAGCCACCTTAAATTGAACCATTAATTAAAAACTCACATATGTCATGGATACACTCAAACCCAATCCACGTCTATGAGCATAGCATGGCAACCTAAGCATAACGTAGAAGTAACTCCCAAGGGTTTGAAAATAATGCAGGTAATAGTTTCTACCTCAATCTACTTCCCAGACCCACAAGTTCAAATATCCTACTCATGCAATGTGTGAGGGTTTGATATAATGCATAAAAATTGGGTAATAAAAGGGTATGATCAAAGTGTTACTTGCCTTGCTGTTGATTTGCAAAACCAAGGGACTCGTAGTAGCACGCATCGCACTCCGGGAATTCTATCGCAAGCAAACAATAGCATACATAAGCAAACAAGCAAGGATGCACAAACAAAACTCCAAACAAGAAATTCTAACTAGAAAGTTCAACTTAAGAACTCCGGTTTCCAAAAAAAGATCAAATTAAACGGAACAACGAAACTCAAACTACGAAAGAAACAAGATCCGTTTACTAGATTGATCTAAGCTCAACTTTTATAGTAGCAAAACCTTGTTCCAGTTGGTTAAGTGGAAAGAGGGCTTTGAGACGAAGATCTGGGCGCTTGAATCGCCTGATTCCGACTCTCGAGCGAAAAGAAAAACTAAAAACAAGACCAGAGCAGAAATCGCGATCGAAAATAATCGCGGAAAAAGGCCCTGAAAAAGAAAACTGACGAACAGGCTAATGAACGAGCGTTCGTTGTTTGTGACTAACGGGCAAACAACGTTCGTTAAAACGAATGTACGGACGAACTTACACTAAACTACTAAACCAAAAAAAATCGAACCGATCTATTTTTAAAAATAGATCTAGGATTTCAAACAAACCGAACGGGTTTTAAAAAAAACGGCGGCGGCTCGGGACGGTGTCTACCTCGACAATGGCGGGGCTCCGGCGGTGGTCGGCTGCGGCAGCAAGTGCAGTGGCGGGGCGGTGAGCTCCGGCACGGCGGCGGTGGGCTGCAGCGGCGGTGGCGGCTTGCTGCGGCGGCGGCGGCTGGCGGCTGTGGCGGCGGTGGCGGCGAAAGAGGGGGGGCTTATAAAGGGCCAGGGGCGGTGGCTTGGGGAAGGGGCAGGCGGCGGCGGCAGTCCGCCTCGGCCACGACGGCTGGTGGGCGCGGGCAGGACTACCGACCGGAGTCGAAGTCGGCGGCGGCGCTGGGCCGGCTGGGCTTCGGCCCAGTCGGGCCGACCCAACTTTTTTTTAAATCCTGATGCTGAAAAACTAAAAAAAAACTAAACTGAGACTAAAAATTCCGAAATAAATTTTCGCAGTCCTCTAATAATATTTAGGACAAAGTGAACATTTTTCCGGACCTAAATGCAATTTTGAAAAACGTGCATTTTTTTCCTATGCAAATAAAATCGCAAATAAATCCGAATAAAAATCCAAAAGTGATTTTAATATTTTTCCTCCAATATTTCTTTTATTTTGGAGAAGTCATATTATCTCCGCTCATATATTTTATTTAGAAATATTTTTAGGAGAGAAAAATAAATATAACCCAAGTGATCCCCCCTACCGGTATTTGAGAAAACTTCAAATACGAAAACGGTAAAATCCCCAACTCTCTCCGTGGGTCCTTGAGTTGCTTAGAATTCTCGAGGATCGTGAGCACACAAATGCAATGAAATATGCAATGCAATATGATCTATGTATAACATTCCAAATTGAAAATTTGGGATGTTACAAAAAGTCATATACCAAGTACCTATCACAAACCCTTATCCTTCTCATTACATTTATTTGCCTCTCGTTTTCCTCTCCCCCACTTCACCCTTGCCATTTTATTCGCCCTTTCTTCCGTTAGCCTTTTTGTTTGCTTGTGTTGCCATGTGCCCTCTATTAGCTTGCATCTTCGCTTGCTAAGTTATGGATCCTCATCCACTTGCTAATCTTTTTAAGAGATCAAATTATGTTGAACCAATTGCTAATTAGTTGAGTGCACTAGATTATCTTTATAGGGTTTTGCTTGAAATTCATGAATCTGAAAATTGTGAGGAATTTTTAAAAGAAAAAGTGATTCATGATAGCTCCTTAAATAAAAAACATGATTGCAATGATGTTATTATAAATTCTATTAATGTCAACTGTGTTAATGATATGCAAAACCCTAAGCTTGGGGATGCTAGTATTGCTATGTCCACTACTTGTTGCAATGATCATCATTGGGGTGATTCTTCTTATGATCTTGAAAATTTATTTAAGCCCCACGATGAATATGAGATTGATAATAATGTTTGGAATAATATTGAAAGTGGGTTTGGAAGAGTGTCAACTTTAGATCCCACGTACTTGGAGAATGTTCAATCTTATGATTTTTTTTATAAAAGTGGGTTTGGAGAGGTCATGACTTTAGTTAATTTTGATCCCACTATTTTGGAAGAGTGTCAACTTCGTATGCATGTGGATCGTGTTGAGAATATGTTATGTGATAGCTATATTGTTGAATTTTCTTATGATCCTACATGCAATTATTACGAGAGAGG
This sequence comes from Secale cereale, assembly GCA_902687465.1. Taxonomy (NCBI): domain Eukaryota; kingdom Viridiplantae; phylum Streptophyta; class Magnoliopsida; order Poales; family Poaceae; genus Secale; species Secale cereale. The sequence continues at coordinate 694,293,763 of LR738710.1, read as the reverse complement.
AAAATATGGTTGTAGAAATGTTCATGTTACTAAATTACCTCTCGTTATGTTGAGATTGCTATTGTTTCTTTCTTCTTCCTTGCATATGCTAGATTTTGCTTGCCTTGATAATTTGTTTGCTTATAAAATGCCTATATATAGGAAGTATGTTAGACTTAGATGTGATTTTCACATGCTTTATGATGCTCTCTTTGTTCTTCAATTCTTATCTTTCATGTGAGCATCATTGAATTCTCAAGCCTATCTTAATGGCTATAAAGAAAGAGCTTGTTGGGAGGCAACCCAATTTTATTTTATTTGTTTTTGCTTCTGTTTAGGAATAAATATTGCATCTAGCTTTTGTTTAGATGTGGTTTTGTGTTTTAATTAGTGTTTGTGCCAAGTAGAACCTTTGGGAAGACTTGTGTGAAGTTTATATGATCTTGTTGTAAAAAACAGAAACGTTAGCGCTCACGAGGATAGTCACCAGATTTTACTGGAGACTGATATTTAGTTGATTCTTTTTGAAGATGATTAATAGACTAATTCCTCATGTTTACAATTTATTTTAAAAAAATTGGAGTTACAGATTACTACAGACTGTTCTGTTTTTGACAGATTCTGTTTTTCGTGTGTTGTTTGCTTATTTTGATGAATCTATGAGTAGTATTGGAGGATATGAATCATAGAGAAGTTGGAATACAGTAGGTTTAACACCAATATAAACAAATAATGAGTTCATTACAGTACCTTTGAGTAGTGGTTTGTTTTCTTATACTAACGGAGCTCAAGAGTTTTTTGGCTAAGTTTTGTGTTGTGAAGTTTTCAAGTTTTGAGTATGGATTTGATGGACTACAGAACAAAGAGTGGCAAGAGCCTAAGATTGGGGATTCCCAAGGCACACCAAGGTAAAATTCAAGGACAACCAAAAGCCTAAGCTTGGGGATGCCCCGGGAAGGCATCCCCTCTTTCGTCTTCATCTATCGGTAACTATACTCGGGACTATATTTTTATTCACCACATGATATGTCTTTTACTTGGAGCGTCATGTATGATTTCTTTGCTTGTTAGTTTGCCACAATCATCCTTTCTGGACACACCTTTTTGAGAGATATAAATATGGCCTAGAATTTGTTAGAACACTCTATGTGCTTCACTTATATCTTTTGATCTAAATAGTTTTGCTCTAGTGCTTTACTTATATGTTTTAGAGCACGATGGCGATTTTATTTTGTAGAAATTGTTGATCTCTCATGCTTCACTTATATCCTTTTGAAAGTCTTTTAGAACAGCATGGTAATGTTATTTGGTTATAAAACTAGTCCTAATATGATAGGAATCCAAGATGAATGTAGTAAAAAACTTTCATACAAAGTGCATTGAATATGATGGGAAGTTTGATACTTGATGATTGTTTTGAGATATGAGGATAGTGATATTAAAGTCATGCTTGTGGAGTTATTATGAATTTGAGACATACTTGTGTTAAAGTTTGTGATTCCCGTAGCATGCACGTATGGTGAACCGCTATGTGACGAAGTTAGAGCATGAGCTATTTGTTGAGTGTCATCCTTTGTGTAGAGGTCGGGGGCGCGTGATGGTTAACTCCTACCAACCTCCCCCTAGGAGCATGCGTTGATTGCTTTGTTTTGATGACTCGTAAACTTTTACAATAAGTATATGAGTTCTTTATGACTAATATTGAGTCCATGGATTATACGCACTCTCACCCTTCCACCATTGCTAGCCTCTCTTCTACCACGCAATTTTCGCCGGTACCATACACCCACTATATACCTTCCTCAAAACAGCCACCATATACCTTCCTCAAAACAGCCACCATGCCTACCTATCATGGCATTTCCATAGCCATTCAGAGATATATTGCCATGCAACTATCCACCGTCCCGTTCATATGACACGCTTCATATTGTCATACTGCCATGCATGATCATGTAGTTGACATCGTATTTGTGGCAAAGCCACCATGCATAATTTTTCATACATGTCACTCTTCATTTATTACACATCTTGGTACACCGCCGGAGGCATTCATATAGAGTCATACTTTGTTCTAGTATCGAGTTGTAATATCGAGTTGTAAATCAATAAAAGTGTGATGATCTTCATTATTAGAGCATTGTCCCATGTGAGGAAAGGCCAAATAAAAAAAAGGGAGATGGCCCAAAAAAAATTATATAGAGAGGGGCTAAAAAAAAGATAAAGCCCCTCCAAAAAATGAGAGAAAAGAGAGAAGGGACAATGCTACTATCCTTTTCCACACTTGTGCTTCAAAGTAGCACCATGTTTGATAGAGAGTCTCTTGTTTAGTCACTTTCATATACTAGTGGGAATTTTCATTATAGAACTTGGCTTGTATAGTCCAACGATGGGCTTCCTCAAATGCCCTAGGTCTTCATGAGCAAGAAAGTTGGATGCACACCCACTTAGTTTCTTTTGTCGAGCTTTCATACATTTATAGCTCTAGTGCATCCGTTGCATGACAATCCCTACTCACTCACATTGATATCTATTGATGGGCATCTCCATAGCCCGTTGATACGCCTAGTCGATGTGAGACTATCTTCCTCCTTTTTGTCTTCTCCACAACCACCATTCTATTCCACCCATAGTGCTATATCCATGGCTCACGCTCATGTATTGCGTGAAAGTTGAAAGGTTTGAAAAAAAATGAGTATGAAAACAAGTGCTTGGCTGAAACCGGGGTTGTGCATGATATGAATATTTTGTGTGATGAAGAGGGAGCATAGCCAGAATATATGATTTTGTAGGGATAACTTTCTTTGGCCATGTTATTTTGAGAAGACATGATTGCTTTGTTAGTATGCTTGAAGTATTATTACTTCTTGTGTCAATATGGACTTTTGTCTTGAATCTTTCGGATCTGAACATTCATGCCACAATAAAGATAATTACATTGAAAATTATGTTGGTTAGCATTCCACATCAAAAATTCTGTTTTTATCATTTACCTACTCGAGGACGAGCAAGAATTAAGCTTGGGGATGCTTGATACGTCTCCAACGTATCTATAATTTTTTATTGTTCCATGCTATTATATATGATGTTTTGGATGTTTAATGGGCTTTATTATACACTTTTATATTATTTTTGGGACTAACCTATTAACCCAAAGGCCCACTCCAGATTGTTGTTTTTGCCTATTTCAGGGTTTTGCAGAAAAGGAATATCAAACGGAGTCCAAACGGAATGAAACCTTCGGGGGAGTTATTTTTGGAACGATATCTTCACGAGAGACTTGAGCACCAAGCGAGAGGACATACGGGGTGTCCACGAGGGTGGGGGGCGCGCCCCCTCCCCCTGGGCGCGCCCCCTGCCTCATGGGCCCCACGTTGCTCCACCAACGTACTCCTTTCTCCTATATATACCCATGTACCCTAAAAACATCCAAGCAACAGAAAAAACCCTAATTCCACCGCCGAAACCTTCTGTTCCCGTGAGATCCCATCTTGGGGCCTGTTCCGGAGCTCCGCCGGAGGGAGGATCTTCCACGGAGTGCTTCTACATCAACACCATCGCCTCACCATGAGTTGCGAGTAGTTTACCATAGACCTTCGGGTCCATAGTTAGTAACTAGATGGCTTCTTCTCTCTTTTTGGATCCCAATACCAAGTTCTCCTCGGTCTTCGAGGAGATCTATTCGATGTAATCTTTTTGCGTTGTGTTTGTCGAGATCCGATGAATTGTGGGTTTATGATCAAGATTATCTCTGAGAAATATTTGGTTCTTTCTGAATTCTTTTATGTATGATTATAATATCCTTGCAAGTCTCTTCGAATTATCGGTTTGGTTTGGCCTACTAGATCTATAGTTCTTGCAATGGGAGAAGTGCTTGGCTTTCGGTCCAATCTTGCGGTGTCCTTTCCCAGTGACAGCAGGGGCAACAAGGCACGTATTGTATTGTTGTCATCGAGGATAAAAAGATGGGGTTTATATCATATTGCTTGAGTTTATCCCTCTACATCATGTCATCCTGCTTAAAGCATTACTCTGTTCTTGTGAACTTAATACTCTAGATGCATGCTGGATAGCGGTCGATGTGTGGAGTAATAGTAGTAGATGCAGAATCGTTTCGGTCTACTTATCACGGACGTGATGCCTATATATAATGATCATGCCTAGATATTCTCATAATTATTCGCTTTTCTACCAATTGCTCGACAGTAATTCGTCCACCCACCATTGAAATCTGCTATCATGAGAGAAGACACTAGTGAAACCTATGGCCCCCGGGTCTATTCTCAACATATCAATCTACATTCTACTTTACTTTGCTGCTTTTACTTTCCGTTCTTATATCCAAAAATACCAAAAATATCAAACTATCCTATCTATCAGATCTCACTTTCGTAAGTGACCGTAAAGGGATTGACAACCCCTTATCGCGTTGGCAGCGAAGTTCTTAATTGTTTGTGCAGGTGCGAGGGACTCGCGTGTGGTCTCCTACTGGATTGATACATTGGTTCTCAAAAGCTGAGGGAAATACTTCGCTACTGTGCTGCATCACCCTTTTCTCTTCGAGGGAATACAACGCAAGCTCGAGAAGTAGCAGCCCGCGCTCCGGGCGCAAACGCGGCAGCGCGATCCCGGCCGGCAGCGAAGAAGGTTGGCAAGGTCGCGAGCGTAAAGCAGAGGAACATTCCGGCTAGAAAGAAGCCACCTTCTTCATCCTCTCACTCCATTCCCCCCGCAAGGAGGTGCTCCAGCGATGTCGTTCAACGGTGCCACTCCCCCGCAAGCGAGGTGTTCGAAAAAATGGCCGGAAGGTATGCGTCTTCGGTCATGGCGATTTCCTTTCATTTTCGACATTATCCTCGATAGCTCATGACTTGTTATTGTTCACTATAGAGGTGGTTCAAACAATGCAACTACCGAGTTCGTGAACTTGTTGGACACGAACGCGGTTGACATTGATCAAGCCCCTCCGCATTCGACTACAATGAAATGGTGGGCGGCATGGATGATCATGTTTGTGAGGATGAATTAGAGGAGATCGAAGCGGAAGCATATGAGCAATCGCAAACAAAAATTGGGAAAAGAATAAGATTGAAGAACTACATGATCTTGGAAGATCAAGCTTTGATCAAAGCATGGAGTGCGGTGTCTCTTAATGCATGCACGGGTACTTCTCAAACCGACAAGAGATATTGGCAAAGGATCGAAGATCAATACTTCCACATTATGGCAAAGCATCCCAATAGGACTCCACGCACATTTCGGTCGTTTCAAGGGCATTGGGAGAATATCAAACCAATTTGCAGCCGTTGGGCAGCTTGTTTGGAGCAAGTACGCAATGCACCTCCAAGTGGCACCGTGGAGTCCGACTATGTGAGTTTGTTTTCCCTTTGTTCAAGTTGTGCATCATCATATTTGCATCATGGGAAATGATTGCATCACTTTGTTCACATTTTTTAGGACAAGATTGCTCAACATAGATACAAGGACATGGATGCTTCGGAAGGCAAATTCTTCAAACTAGAGCATTGTTGGGAGTTGCTCCAAAAGTGCGAGAAGTGGAAGTTGATCGACAAAGAGTCCCCACCAAAGAGAGGCTCACTTACAAACATGGATGAAGATGAGGATGATGATGGCCCAAGAAATTTGCACAAGCCCGATGGCGACAAGAAGACCAAGGAGAAGATGAAGAGAGAGCAAGAAGCATCGAGCTTGAGGGAGAAGATTGATTCCATGGTGCAATCAAACGAGTCGATGTTGTTGAAATTGTTGGAGATCAAGAAAGAGTTGGCCGAGAAGAAGGCAAAGGAGAAGCAAGAAAAGTGGCAATTGCTCAAAGAAGAGGGGCTGCGCAAAGCTACCATTGAGGAGAGAAGAGCACACGCTGCAGAAAACAAAGCCATGTCCAAGCTGCTCGCCGAAGAGAACAAGATCATGTCAATGAACCGCAATGACATAGACGATCTCACCAAAACATGGCATGATATGGCAAGGAGAGAAATCTTGAAGAGGAGAATGGTTCCGTCGACCAGTGTGTGCCACAGTTCCGGAGATGTTTTCTCCGCTCCATATGGTGGCAATGTTGATGATTTCGGTGCGGGAAATGGAACAAGCGCTGGAGGTGGATTCGGTGGTGGCGATGAACTTCAAGATGGACTCGATGGCGCGGAGTAAAGATCGACCAAGATGATGCCGGACATCGGCGCAAACTTTTGCAGGGCCCTCTTTTGTATTTGTCGTAATGAACTTGGCTTTTATTTGCGCGTAAAATTGTGTTATGTCGTTTGAATTTCAACTTGTTTGTGAAACCCTATGTCAAATGCGAGATTTGCAGTTTTTCTGTTTATGGGTCTTCGCGGTGCTGCCCGAGCGGAACCCGCAAAAGTCGACCCTTAAAAAAAAATATTCCGCGAATATACTTTTATGCGGGTTTGTTTGAGGGATCTGCATCTGTGGCCGTCCGCGCCGGCCCGCAAAAGCGGTTTTGCGCGAACTGCAAAAGCGTTTTGTGGGCCGGCGGGATGCAGGGTCTGCTAGAGTTGCTCTGAGCTATGTATATGCTGGAGAGTGTGGTGCCTTTTTTTTTGCTCGTTTCCGGTCGTGCTCTGGCCGGATACTGGTTCCGTGTCCGTGTCAGAATCTTATGGCGGGGCAATCGTCGAAATTGATCTTCAGCTCGACCTTCCAGTTCGCGCACGCTCCTTTGTCAATCCTAATCAGCACGGGGCAGTCGGAATAGAATTTTCCGATCTTCGGATCAGACGCTCGTAATATAATGTAGTAACTCGCTAACTCTACAAGTACAAAAAATATCAAGCATGTAGTACAAGATATTTAGCCAGATGCACATGTGAATTTTGGTTGGAAAATATGATGACCTCTATAAACTGAGAAAGACAACAGATTAGCTAATAATAATGCGATGTAAAAATAACAATACATAGAGACTACAAATCATAGTATTATCTTACCAAAATTCACATGTATGTGCCTTTATGCGACACTACATATATGAACTTTTCTTTACTTTTTTTATTATAAGTTTAAATAAAAAATATGATTTTTCGTCGTTACAAATATCCACGGTGGCCATGGTACTAGGTTCCGCTTTGCTACTCGGAACTATTGTGAGATGGAAACACTAAAAAAACATGGCCATGGTAGTTTACTACGAGTCTACGAGGATGCTATGAGGGGACATGTCTACATTTACGTAGCTTGTGGTGCCTACTCTCATGAACACCAAGGATGTGATAAATTGATTGGCATGGAGAATGACAAGGGGACAGGCACCCCGACCAATGCACGAACATCTTGACTTCAACAACAGTGACCCCGCCATGGATCAAAAGGTATATTGTTTCATGAATAATTTGTTGTTATACCTCTATCTTGGTTTTGATATTATGCTTAGTATATGCATGTGGGCAAGATTTCAAGTATCCAAGGATTAATGCCTAGTGTCAGACTGTCATTTAAAAGAATGTTGGGACTTTTAGTTTGAATTCCTATCGGATGCGGGGTCCGGTTTGAGGATCGGTGTTGTAGACACTCTTTATTGTTGCCTATTCGGACCCAACTATGTTTGTTTGTGCACGAGGAGGGGGGAGGCTATATGTTGGTGAAATGGTTGATACAAAGTCCACATCTTTAGTCTCTTCCCAAAAGGCAAACTCTGTCTCCCTATCGAACTCATGGAGACTATGGTTCATCTCTTAACAACATTACATTCCAAGGTGATGGTGAGAGTGCGATCAAAATAGCCCACAATCATGAACTAAACGCGTTGTCATGTGTCACAACTTCATTTGAGACCATCTAACCATGTAAATAAAGTTGACATCACCCTCAAGCATTATGGGAATGATACACACTTGATGAAACTTTACAAAGTCCCTTGACAAGATGTTTGTCAACAAGTAAGGACTAAATTATTGCATGCTTCTATTTTGCAATGAAATTCTTCTACATGTGCATGTGACTAAACATACTTAGGGGGATACTCTTTAATCATCGAGCTAATCCAACCAATGTGTGAACATACTGATGTATTAGCACATTATCCACCCTTCATATTTTTTATCATGAGCTTGACTAATAAGATCAAATGTCATTCTAGACCACACAGCCCTAAATCAATTGTTCACATGAAGTGAAAAGGATACCATCAAAGCCTAGATATGTTTGTTGCATATATTGTTTGTGCATGGTCTAGTTTTATCGTGCACATATTTTAGAGTTAGTTCATGTTGCTATGCATATATCCATCTAGGTCCATCAAATTGTTGTTCTATTGCTTTGATGTTGCCAATTGGGTGTGACAAGAATCATCAAGGATTCCCCTTAGATCTTTATTTTTAAGTGCTCATCTATTCAAATTCTTTCCAGCACTTTGGACCATTTGATATTGTCACCTTGGACCCTCTAGATAGGGAGTGTTTGGAACCTCTCATCGAGTGGAACTCACTAACAAGCCCTTTTGTATTCTTGTTTGGAACATCCGAGCACAAAACCTCTAGATATACACATATTGAAAATTTGTTTCGTTATTTGATCTTTGAAGACACCGAACAAATTTCAACAGGAGCAATCGACTACTCTAAAATGGCTCGAAACCTCTACTGAGCTTTCGTCAATTGTTCTCTCTCCCTCCCTCCCTCCCTCCATCTCTCTCTCTCTCTCTCTCTCTCTCCTTCTCTCTCTCTCTCTCTCTCTCTCTCTCTCTCTCTCCTTCTCTCCCTCTCTACCGAAACCATTGCGCACTACCCCTCCAACAATCGCCCTCAACCTTCTGGAAGACCTCTAGTCAGTTCTTCCCGTTGTCGCCACCAATCTTCCTTGCCGTTGCGGTGCCCCACGGACCTATGCAAGCATGGACACCCCCATGGGGGTCCTTATTTGATTGCTCATGAGATAACTAGCAATAAAGTGGCGAGTCCCCCCCCCCCTCGGTTATTTTGTATTTTATCTTCAATTATGGCTGAAATTGATTAGGTAGATCTTGGTTTTTGTTTCCGTAGTATATTTTGAACCCCTCCGAGCATGCATCAATCAGTGCCTTCGAATGGATCATCGCGTTACTGGGCGCACCTCGAATCCTCCAAGGCAGAGCTGCCCAGATGCATTGAAGGAGCTACTGGCCGGTCCCCGTGCAGCTCGGCACCTCCGAGTGAAAAAAATTCCTTATTAACTCCAAATAAAAAATCACTATTTTCAAAGTCCAGGTGCCCTTATAAATCTATTCTTATTTATCCAATTCACAGGGTCAACATCTTACAGGTAGTTTATAATGTAAGTGGACTGCAAGTCTAGGATTCTTGGTTTTTTATTCTGCAGTGTTTTGTCTATATTTAATTTGCACATAGGGGGGGAATGTCAAGATGTTCCAACATATCCACATCGTGCTCAAATGCTCAACTATTGAAAAATATTCAACTCGGTGCAAAAGCATGTGAGGTCAACATGGGGACTTAAAGGATTGAGTTAAATGGATTAGGAGGGTATGTGTGTGTGGAGGCGGTGTTTCTGTGCAAAAATTCCACTCCAAATTTTAGTGGGTCAAGTTCTAGTCTTCGCTAATTTAGTCCTTACGAACATCTACATATTCAAGTCTACAAAGAGCATGACTGTGAAAGGTAAACCTGTAGGTAAGTAGGTGTAAAGTTTAGAGAGTAAGCAAACATGATGTGGCTAAATGATGCTTTCCCGAGGTTTGTAATTTGGTGCTATCCTACTCCTTGTTGGTGGAGGCTCAGACACAAAATCATATGACCACTATGTTCTCGACAACGTCGCCCAAAAATATCCCACAAAGTGCATGCCCACCTATTCCACCATGACTACATACCACAAAGGTCAAAGGAGTGGCTCAAGATTGATCTTGCATGAAGAAGACGATCATCGGTCATTTCCAAACTTGTTTGTTCCTACACAAACGCTTCAAGGCTCTCATGTAACTTCTAACCGTCTAGGACACACCTCCAAGAGTAACAAGGGAAAAAATCACATGTATTAACCTCTCAAAAGATGTTCAATCAAACTCTCTCAAAAACACGTAGATTTCTCACTTGCCAAAATAGGCTTGAAGCAAAGCGAGACGAACTCAAATAAAGAGGTTCAAGACAGTGAGGAGGTTGGACCTCTGTGACGCCCCCGATTTGACCGTACACTAATCATGCACGCAAATGTGTACGACCAAGATCAAGGACTCACTGGAAGATATCACAACACAACACTAGACACAAATTAAAATAATACAAGCTTTATATTACAAACCAGGGGCCTCGAGGGCTCGAATACATAAGCTCGAAAACACAAGAGTCAGCGGAAGCAACAATATCTGAGTACAGACATAAGTTAAACAAGTTTGCCTTAAGAAGGCTAGCACAAAAGTAGCAACGATCGAAAAGGCAAGGCCTCCTGCCTGGGACCTCCTAACTACTCCTCGAAGCCGAACTCCATGTAGACACATCATCGGGATCCTCTGGCTCCTGGACTCCATCATCTGGTTGCGGCATCCGGGAAGAAGGGACAAAGGGGGAAAAGGGGGAGAAAAGCAACCGTGAGTACTCATCCAAAGTACTCGCAAGCAAGGATCTACACTACATATGCAACGGTATCAATGATATGGGTAATATCGGTGGACTGAACTGCAGCAAGCGGGAATAAGAGGGGGATAGCTAATCCAAACGAAGACTACGCTTCTGGCCACCTCCATCTTGCAGCAGTAGAAGAGAATAGATGAAAGTAACAAGTATCCTCGTATCTCGCAGCCTCCATCTTGCAGCAGTAGAAGGGAGTAGATGGAATAGTAACAACTAGCAAAGCTTCTGGCAGCCTCCGTCTTGAGTAGCAGAAGAGTTCACCAAGTAACATCGTAAAGCATAAACCTACCCGGCGATCCTCCCGCACATCACCCTGTGAGAGAACAACCACCGAGTTATATCTGGAACTTGTCTGGGTGTGTTTTATTAAGTATCCAGTTCTAGTTGTCATGAGGTCCGAGTACAACTCCGGGTCGTCCTTTTACCGAGGGACACGGCTATTCGAATAGATTAACTTCCCTGCAGGGGTGCACCACATAACCCAGCACGCTCGATCCCATTTGGCCGGACACACTTGCCAGGGTCATGCCCGGCCTCGGAAGATCAACACGTCGCAGCCCTACCTAAGCACAGCAGAGAGGTCAGCACGTCGGTCTAAGTCCTAAGCACACAGGGGTCTGGGCCCATCGCCCAATGCACACCTGCACGTTGCGAGGGCGGCCGGTAAGCAGACCTAGCCTCTCCTAATACCAGAGCAGGCTTCCAGTCCAATCCGGCGCGCGCCGCTAAACCGCTGACGTCAAGAAGGCTTCGGCTGATACCACGACGTCGAGTACCCATAACTATTCCCACGTAGCTGGTTAGTGCGTATAGACCAAATGGCCAGACTCAGATCAAATACCAAGATCCCGTAAACGTGTTATTATGAAATAACCGCGGACAACGACCAGGGCCAGGCCCACCTGTCTCCTAGGTGGTCGCAACCTGCCCTGTCGCTCCGCCACAAAGTAACCATCAGGGGACTGTCGGGAACCCAGGCCCACCACTACCTGTGTGGAACCACCTGCCCCTCCAGCCCCCATCTCCGAATCATCATCAAGTGTATGTAAAGTATGTATATGGTATATACCCGTGATCACACCCAAGTGATCACGGCCCGATAGAATAGCAGGGCAGACGGACAAGAGTGTAGGGCCACTGATGGAGTACTAGCATCCTATACTAAACATTAGGATTGCAGGTAAGGTATCAACAGTGGTAGCAACAATGACAGGCTATGCAGTAGAATAGGAGTATTGAAAGCAGTAACATGCTACACTACTCTAATGCAAGCAGTAGAGAGAAGGATAGGTGATATCTGGTGATCAAAGGGGGGGGG
>LR738710.1:694218525-694271121 GCA_902687465.1 Secale cereale | reverse complement strand
TATATATATATATATATATATATATATATATATATATATATATATATATATATATATATATATATATATATATATATATATATATATATATATATATATATATATAGGGTGGGTCTATTCTCATAACACCCCTTAAGACCTTATTCTCATAACACCTAACCTTATTCTCCTAACACCCCCCCACCTAACGCAGGTTTCTAGCGCGGCAGCGCCCCGAAGACACCAACCCCCTCCCCACCCCGCCTTCCACCGGAGCCGTTGCCGGATCCCCACCCCAGGCCGCACCACCGCGACCCTGCACCGCCGCCAGCCGGACAACAAGGATTAGTGAGCCCGAGCCGGCCCACCACCTAACTCCGACGCGCTGCCCTGAACCGCCCCCGCCCCGTTGCCTTCCACCCTGCCAGCATCGCGGGGGCCTGGGTCGTCCTCTCCCTCTCCGGCCGGCAACGCTAGCGGCCCCCAACCCCTGTTGCCTACGATGGATCCGACGAGGCAAGCCTCCTCCTCCTCTCCCCCCGCGGTGGATCCCACGAACTAACCAACCTCCTCATCTCCCCGTGGCGGATCCGACGAGTTGCATCACCCTGCTCCGGCTGGCGGAACCCACCACATGAACCGATGGGACCCCTGGATCTATGCCGCCGGAGCTCCTCCAACTGAGGTAGCGCCTCCCAGCAATGCGCCCTTCCCCCCGCGACATGAAGTGCAGTGCACTTGGGTAGAAAAGAAGTCTGCTACGAAGGACTCCTCAGTATAGTTCATTTCGAACAAAATGCATTTAAAAACATGTAAAAATGAAGTGCACTTTCGTCTAAAAAAGTCCATTGCAAAGGACTCTTTGAAGCTCACTTTGTTCTCTCACGAAGTTGGCCATAAAAAAAACCATTGTGGTTCACTTGGTGATCCAAAAACAAAAACACATCGCAAAGCAGCTCACTTCTCAACACTTCTCAAACGCGCGTAAAAAATTAATTAGTACGAAAAAAGACAACAGCAAATCATGAGGTTCACTTTTGTTGGTGTTCCGCTTCACTTTCGGGAGTGTTGCGGTCCACTTTCCTTCGGAAAAAAAAGTTGGAAAAAAGACAACAAAACTCCTCTGAGAAAAATCAACGGCCAACAAAATAAATCATGAGGTTCGATTGACTGTCTGATGCAGTGCGTTCTTCAGTTTGAAGTAGTGCGTTTTTCTGTCCGATGCAGTGCACTCGTCGATTTTCTTGTCGCAAAAAACAGAGTTTCCGCGTTTTTGTAATTTCAAAACTGCTCTTAAACCGTAATGAATTAGAGGGCGTGTTCTACATGAAAAAGTAGCGTCTCGACGATATGTTTCTAACGGTGTATCATTTGGATCATTCCGACCAACGTTTTGTTCAAATGTCACGAAAAAACGGCCGCTGCCGTTCGTAGTCAGCCGCACGATTTTCAAATTTAACTAAAAACCGTAATGAATCTCAAAAACATTTCAACATATGAAAGTTGCGCCTCGTTCGTAGCTTTCCAACGGTATATTACACGCCTTGTTTCGACAAATGGTTAGAAAACTGGAGTAAAAACAGTACCGAAAATTTGAAAAAATTCGAAAAACACGATTCCGCGATTTAGTAAATTCAAAACTGCTCTTAAACCGTAGCGAATTAGAAAAAATAATAAATATGAAAAAGATGCGCGCCGACGATATCTTTCCAACGGTGTATCATATGTTTCATTCCGACGAGCGGTTTAGAAAAAAACGCCAAAAAACGCTCGCTGCCATTCGTTGTGAGCCGCACGATTTTCGAAACTTCTCTTAAACTATGATGAATTTAGAAAAGTGTTCAACATGACGAAGTTGCGTCTACTCCATAGCTTTTCAACGGTATATTACACGCATAATTCCGATAAACGGTTAAAAAACTAGAGCAAAAAAGGTACCGAAAAAACAACACGTACAGTTTTTTCAAACATGAAGTTCGCTGGTCTCTGTGGTGCGGTGTTGTGACGCCCCCGATTTATCCGTACACTAATCATGCACGCAAATGTGTACGGCCAAGATCAGGGACTCACTGGTAGATATCACAACACAACTCTAAAAGTAAAATAAGTCATACAAGCTTCATATTAAAAGTCAGGGGCCTCGAGGGCTCGAATACAAGTGCTCGATCATAGACAAGTCAGCGGAAGCAACAAATATCTGAGTACAGACATAAAGTTAAACAAGGTGCCATGAGATGGATAGCACAAACTGGGATACAGATCGAAAGAGGAGCAGGCCTCCTGCCTGGGATCCTCCTAACTACTCCTGGTCGTCGTCGGCAGACTGCACGTAGTAGTAGGCGCCTCCGGTGTCGTAGGAGTCGTCGTAGGTGGCGTCTGGCTCCTGGGCTCCACCATCTGGTTGCATCATCCGAGAAGAAGGAACGGAAGGGGGAAAAGGGGGAGCAAGGCAACCGTGAGTACTCATCCAAAGTACTCGCAAGCAAGGATCTATACTACATATGCAATGGTAACAATGATATGGGTAATATCGGTGGACTGAACTGCAGCAAGCGGGAATAAGAGGGGGATAGCTAATCCAAACGAAGACTACGCTTCTGGCAGCCTCCATCTTGCAGCAGTAGAAGAGAATAGATGGTAAGTTCACCAAGTAACATCGAATAGCATAATCCTACTTGGCGATCCTCCCGCACATTACCCTGTGAGAGAGAAACCACCGAGTTATATCTGGAACTCATCTGGGTGTGTTTTATCAAGTGTCCGGTTCTAGTTATCATGAGGTCGGAATACAACTTCGGGTCGTCCTTTTACCGAGGGACACGGCTATTCGAATAGATTAACTTCCCTGCAGGGGTGCACCACATAACCCAGCACGCTTGATCCCATTTGGCCGGACACAATTTCCAGGGTCATGCCCGGCCTCGGAAGATCAACACGTCGCAGCCCTACCTAAGCACAACAGAGAGGTCAGCACGCCGGTCTAAACCCTAAGCGCACGGGGGTCTGGGCCCATCGCTCAATGCACACCTGCGCGTTGCGAGGGCGGCCGATAAGCAGACCTAGCCTCTCCTAATACCAGAGTAGGCTTTCCAGTCCAATCCGGCGCGCGCCGCTAAGTCGCTGACGTCAAAAAGGCTTCGGCTGATACCACGACGTCGAGTGCCCATAACTGTTCCCACGCAGCTGATTAGTGCGTATAGACCAAATGGCCAGACTCAGATCAAATATCCAAACTCGTTAAGCATGTTATTATGAAATAACTGCGGACAACGACCAGGGCCAGGCCACCTGTCTCCTAGGTGTCTCAACCTGCCCTGTCGCTCCGCCACAAAGATCCACACAGAGGGCCGTCGGGAAAGTATGTCCTTTCAGCCCCCAATCCGTGAATCAACCGCGGGTACTCAACGAGCCGACCCGACTTTAGTCACATCAAGTATCATGTATATGTGTATGTAATATATACCCGTGATCACCCCCAAGTGATCACGGCCCGATAGAATAGCAGGGCAGACGGACAAGGGTGTAGGGCCACAGATGGAATACTAGCATCCTATACTAAGCATTTAGGATTGCAGGTAAAGTATCAACAGTGATAGCAACAATGACAGGCTATGAAGCAGAATAGGATTATCGAAAGCAGTAACATGCTACAATACTCTAATGCAAGCAGTAGAGAGAAGAGTAGGTGATATCTGGTGATCAAAGGGGGGGCTTGCCTGGAAGCTCGGCAGCCAAAGTGGGGTCGTCAACACCGTAGTCGGTCGGGGCAGCAGCAGCGTCGGTCTCGTAGTCTACCGTAGAGAAGAGGGGGAAGAAACAGTGAATACAATGCAAACAGATGCATAACGATGCATGACATGACATGTAACGGTGCTAAGTGTGCCCTAACGCAGTATCGGGTGATACTGACAACGGGGGAAAACATCCGGGAAAGTATTCCCGGTGTTCCGCGTTTTCGGGCGGATAAACGGAGGGGGAAAGTTGCGGGTTCGGTATGCTAGGGATATGTGGTGGACGAACGGTCTGCGTATTCGGATGCGTCTCGACGTTCTGATCATTTTTCATATATAAATTATTTTCATCCGAGTTACGGATTAATTTATATGATTTTTCAAAATTTTAATGAATTCCCAAATTACTGGATTTAATTTCATTCAAAAAACATTTAAATAATAAATGCTATGGGTACACAGAAGTGTACCCGACATTAAGCACATGTGGCCGACAGATGGGGCCAGAGGGCCCAGTTGACCAAGTCAACAGAGACTAGTCAACCAATGAATAGTACAAGTGGGTCCACATGTCATTTGTTATTAGACTAACTTAATCTAAACTAGTGTTGTACTAGTTAAAATAAGAACCGGCCACACACGGCTGTGGGTCGTGGCCAAGCCGACCACACACAGAACACACATGCATACACAACTAGCACACACCACACTAAGCTGGGGCTGTTCTTGTTCTTTGCTAACACAAGATGGCATTTTGTGATTTTTGCAGGATTTAATACATGCATCAAATGAATTTGGTCCAATGGACATATTTGAGCCTTGCCAAGTGTACTACCTATACATATTTATTTTAGCTATGTTAAGCTTTATTTAGTTGCTGTTTTAAGGCTGTTTAGGGGGCTATCCAGTGTAAAATCTCTAAAGCTAGCTACTACTACAGTAACTGAATGTTACTGTAGCAGCAGCAGCACATGCAGAGTAGGAGCTGTAGGCAGCGAACCTTGGTGCAGCGTCACGAGCGATGGGGTTGCAGCGGCCGTGGTGGAAGGCGCGGCCCTGACGCAGTCGGGCAAGGCCACGGCGCGGCCAAAGCGCGCGCGTGTACAGGGGCGGGCGCTCGGGAGGCAGCGACAGGAGTGATTCGAGGCACGGCGTGACGCGCGACTGTGGGTAGCGGGCGGCAGTAGCAGCGCATACGGCGGCAGCTGTAGCAAGCAGGAGCAGAGGCCGCGGGCAGTGGTGAGCGGAGGCGGGCGAGGCCAGGCATAGGCGGGCGAAGCGCTGAGCTGCGCGGCAACGATGGCGTGTGCACGGCGAGCCGGCGACGCGACAGAGGGCCGGCGTGGCGTGGGAGGCAACAAGCGGCAGCCAGTAGCAGGCATCGCGGCTCGAGACAAAGGCGGGGCGCGGGAGCTCGCGCGTAGCGCGCGGCCACGGGCGCGGACGCGACGAGCGCGGAGCCCGGGCGTGACCAGGCAGTCGTGGCACGAGCGGAGCTCGGTCGTGGGTGCGGTGAGTGCCGGCCAGGGGAACGCGAGCGCGTGTGGGCATCTACGAGCCCTACGGCGGAAGACAGAGGGAAAGGACTGGGGTAAAGGTGTGGCTCACATCGAGGGAGACGGCGGCGAGCTCGCGTGGGCGCGGGGAGGACCGGAGCGGTGGTGTTCGCGGAGGATCGACGATGAGGACGACGATGTACGCGTTGAAGACGAGGTCGATGGCGAGAGCACGGGCCATCCTAGCTCAAATTGTTGCTCAGGGAAGATGATGTTGAGGGTGGAGATCCTCCTGGACAACTCCACAAGCGCCGGGGAACTCGTAGGCCGCGGCATCGGCGATGATGGCGCGGTCGCTGCGCGAGCTCTCGCGCTCGATTCGGAGCCGAGGAGGCGGCGACTCGTTGGGGAAAGAGAGGTGACTGAACGAGGGCGAGCTAGGGTTTCAGGGAGGCAACCTTATAGGCCGAGGGTGGGGGGGATCGTGGCGGGCATCCATGGCCATGGCGCTGTGGATGTGCGCCACGCCCTCCTTGTCTCCTGTATAGAGAAGGGGGATGAGGTGGGGGTGGGCTGGACCTGTTTTTGCTGAAAGGCCAAGGGTCCAGTAGGTTTAGGCCCCCCTCTTATTTTCCATTAAGTATTCTTTTCTTAGCTTTTGCTTTCTGTTTTCTTTTAATTTTCAACAGCATTTTATGTTTATAAAATATGAGACTTACACCAATATTAACATTGCAAATTAGGTCACTGCCACAAAAAGATTGGCAGTTAAATAAAATAGATTAGCATCTTTATAAATCAAAAAGGCATTTAATTTATTGTTGTGGCCACTGTTTATTTATTTAAGGGCACTAAACCATTTAATAAAAAGGTTGGTTTCCCCACCAATATTTTCTATGGATTATTTGACACGTTTAGAACAATTTAGTTTTGGCATTCTGAAAACTTTAAATTTTGACCTTAACATAAATTTGAATTCGAATCGGATTCGAACCAACGGGAGTTTAACAATAATAATCGAAGTGGGGTGGCACCATTACGAGAGGGTTACTGTAGCTTGATTACCCAGGCGTTACAATTCTCCTCCACTACAAGAAATCTCGTCTCGAGATTTAAGGGGTGGAGTAAGGGGGAAAGCGATAAGGACGGTTGTCTGAAAGGATCGGCATCCGACAGTTATCTCAAGGAAGGAGATTTTATAAGCACGAGGAAACGTACCGAGTGCTATAAGGAGTTTCAACAAGTTTCAACCAGGTAGGCATTCAACTGATGCATAAAACAGGTGATGAAGGGGTTCAAAACAATGAATAATAATGTTGCCTCTGATATCGGAATGGAACATGGTGAGGAATTAGCTCGTGAATTACATACGAAGCCAAGTGCAAAGAATACTTCAGAATCAAGGTTGTACAAGAGAGTCAGGTTTTGATCATGTGGAACTGTGGGTTATGGGCCCACCATGTGGGTTAAAAGCAAGAAGGCGCTAACATTTTGCACAGTCATGATGGCAAGGCAGGTCAGAGGATAGCCTGTCACTTATGTTGGCAACAACGTTGGTACCAAGGGCGAAGGGCGAAGAGAACCATTTTCCTGCTCGTTGAACGAGGCGGACCAATAGGTAAAGTTCTCGTCTATCGGTGGTTACCGGAATGTCATCAGCAATAGTAACAGGGTCACACTAACAGAGTTGTAAACCGAGGTGTTTCCATAAGCAGGGAATTATACCTGCTTATAACCTATATAGATCACAAGAAAGGTTAAACAAACCAATGGAAAGGAAAATGTGTTTATACACAAGATTTAGGAGTGTATCTTTTCCCAAAGAAAAGTAGAGCATGATATACATGTTAGATCAACAACTACATCACCATTTGGAGAAAGGGGCAAGGGAATTCATGATGTTATCCATACAACGGTGTTTGGATAATAGAGCACGAAACATTTGGCAATGCACTTCCAATGTTCTCGTTGTTGTTCGACATACCGCAATTATGCTTCAAGGTAACATTAACATGGTGTTTCAAGCAATATTGAATCTGAAGGTCACAATAAGTACAAAGAAGAAATCCAAGAATGTCAAGGAATGTAGGATATAACCAAAACATGAGCAAGTCTGTATTGGCAGGAAGTCAAGGATGGTGTCGATGACAACACGAATCATCGACTGGCAAGGATGGTATTTTTCCTCAAGAATTCGATTGATATCTTAGAACAAGGCAGTATATTGATGGTGATCATGACAAATTTTGTCGAGAGGCTCTATGAAGATGCCATCGAGCAGCAACGACATCAAGCAAAAGGAATGATGAAGCGAAGGCTATTGGAACCACGGGTACGACACAAGCTCAGATTCAAGCTTGTTGTTCGAGGTGGAATGATAAGATGAGGAAGATCGACCTAAGCTTCTCTCATCGTTGAAAAGTTGTGCTCCGGGAATAAGGACCAGGTAGCACGGTTAAAAGATGCACTATAATGATATAGCCGATCATGCTAGATATGACTTGAAGAATTAATAAACTCATAAGCAATGGAGATTAGTTAGAGTTATTGAATCGGAGTGCGGAATTGATTCACTTATCGGTGTCCTTGAGTGTCTAACAACTCAGAACCCGGGGAAAATTGGAATCAGTGAGAAGTAATACTTGAAGAAGAACTCGTAAGAAGTAATATGGTTCTGTGACATTATCGAGAAACCATGGGGCAATACTCAAAGGTAGATCATAATAGAGGTTGGACATGTGCATTGACTTGCAGAGGACAAGTGGTTTAACTTGTCCGATAAATGGAACTTAAAGGAGAGCATGGTCAGCACCACGATTGTCGAAGGCCTGATCCCAGATATAAGATGAACTTATATCATGGGTATAATTAATTTTAAGAGAAGCCTTAATGATAAGATCTACACCGTGTCCATGGGCACTGACAGAAAGGTCAAGGTTGACTCCCACTTCTTCAATGTATGACCTTTCATTCACTTCTTGTTTCAAAAATGGCATTAGTGTTGAAAGGTCTACCTGGTGAAATAATCAGATGAGTAAGACACATGAAATCCTTCGGGTTCACTCGACTTTATGGGGTATAGGTTCAACCCATCAGGGCATCTTAGGAACATATACCACAAACATTTAGTAGTACTTATCACGAGCTCGACAGTAGAGCCTGGTTGACAAAGCAGAGGATACAATTACCAAAGGCATTATGTATCCAAGGAAAGACTCACAAAGTTATGGAATATGAAGGACAATGTCATATAAAAATTCATCGAAGGATCAAACAGTCAATAATGGAGTTGATGTGAGCATCGGCACACAACCAGAAGAAGAAACCATGCAAAGGAGTTGGAGCATAGAAACAACTGACTAATTCAGAGCTCCAATGAGAAGGAATTATGATGTTCAATTCAAGGGATCGGGAGCAAACACTCTGATTACGAATTGACAAATTGAGTAGGCTTAGGGGTACAACCGGCGACAAACAGATTGGTCGAGAACCAGCTCATGTTCAAAATGACGTCTGAGCTGGAAAGACAATTGAAAAGGATCAACTGATGATTGTGTGCATTCGCACACATGTTGAATCATTAGGGCAAGGATGTCAATCACAAGGATTTAACGAATATCGCTAGACATATGGATTAACCATAATGCAGGCAGAGAAGACTTTTCTGGAGCACTAGGCTGCAGAGGATCTTCGGGAGATCAAATTGCATTCGAAGGATTTTGTGAGACATCTGATCAACTGGGGATGAACGAATCCCGATACGTGTGACGAATTATTCGTAGGGGTATTCAGGGGAAAAAGAGCTACAAGTCAGTCGGAAAAGGATTCTCGAAAGTTGGAGAATATTTTCGGGTATCTTGTAATAACAAGAACAACTAGGGATGGAAGTATGAACGGCGAGGGTACGCAGTTATCCATAAGGATTCAACGGTTTTAAGGGATTGCAACGGCAAAGGGCACAAGGGTCTCGGGGAAACATCGGAGAGTATCTTCGAAATCTTCTGGTGTAGCAAGCGATCACTAGGACTGAAGGGGCTCTCCGGGAGAAATTATTTTCGAGAACCTAAAGTTAGATTTTAGCAAAATCATTTAACCCGAATAGAAGAGAGTTCAGAGTTCCAGAGTATAGACGAGGAGTAAAAGATACTAATACCACCCAATGGTGACGTGGGCCCGTAAGCACACAGCCATGTTAGTAAAACAATTTTTCAAGGACTAGACTCAACTTCGTCCAAGGAGTTGAAGGGGTTCCTACAGGTAGTCGGCTCTGATACCAACTTGTGACGCCCCCGATTTGTCCGTACACTAATCATGCACGCAAATGTGTACGGCCAAGATCAGGGACTCACTGGTAGCTATCACAACACAACTCTAAAAGTAAAATAAGTCATACAAGCTTCATATTACAAGCCAGGGGCCTCGAGGGCTCGAATACAAGTGCTCGATCATAGACAAGTCAGCGGAAGCAACAAATATCTGAGTACAGACATAAAGTTAAACAAGGTGCCATAAGATGGCTAGCACAAACTGGGATACAGATCGAAAGAGGAGCAGGCCTCCTGCCTGGGATCCTCCTAACTACTCCTGGTCGTCGTCGGCAGACTGCACGTAGTAGTAGGCGCCTCCGGTGTCGTAGGAGTCGTCGTAGGTGGCGTCTGGCTCCTGGGCTCCACCATCTGGTTGCATCATCCAAGAAGAAGGAACGGAAGGGGAAAAAGGGGGAGCAAGGCAACCGTGAGTACTCATCCAAAGTACTCGCAAGCAAGGATCTATACTACATATGCAATGGTGACAATGATATGGGTAATATCGGTGGACTGAACTGCAGCAAGCGGGAATAAGAGGGGGATAGCTAATCCAAATGAAGACTACGCTTCTGGCATCCTCCATCTTGCAGCAGTAGAAGAGAATAGATGGTAAGTTCACCAAGTAACATCGAATAGCATAATCCTACTCGGCGATCCTCCCGCACATCACCCTGTGAGAGAGCAACCACCGAGTTATATCTGGAACTCATTTGGGTGTGTTTTATCAAGTGTCCGGTTCTAGTTATCATGAGGTCGGAATACAACTCTGGGTCGTCCTTTTACCGAGGGACACGGCTATTCGAATAGATTAACTTCCCTGCAGGGGTGCACCACATAACCCAGCACGATTGATCCCATTTGACCGGACACACTTTCCAGGGTCATGCCCGGCCTCGGAAGATCAACACGTCGCAGCCCTACCTAAGCACAGCAGAGAGGTCAGCACGCCGGTCTAAACCCTAAGCGCACGGGGGTCTGGGCCCATCGCCCAATGCACACCTGCGCGTTGCGAGGGCAGCCGGTAAGCAGACCTAGCCGCTCCTAATACCAGAGTAGGCTTTCCAGTCCAATCCGGCGCGCGCCGCTAAGTCGCTGACGTCAAAAAGCCTTCGGCTGATACCACGACGTCGAGTGCCCATAACTGTTCCCACGCAGCTGGTTAGTGCGTATAGACCAAATGGCCAGACTCAGATCAAATATCCAAACTCGTTAAGCGTGTTATTATGAAATAACCGCGGACAACGACCAGGGCCAGGCCACCTGTCTCCTAGGTGTCTCAACCTGCCCTGTCGCTCCGCCACAAAGATCCACACAGAGGGCCGTCGGGAAAGTATGTCCTTTCAGCCCCCAATCCGTGAATCAACCGCGGGTACTCAACGAGCCGAACCGACTTTAGTCACATCAAGTATCATGTATATGTGTATGTAATATATACCCGTGATCACCCCCAAGTGATCACGGCCCGATAGAATAGCAGGGCAGACGGACAAGGGTGTAGGGCCACAGATGGAATACTAGCATCCTATACTAAGCATTTAGGGTTGCAGGTAAAGTATCAACAGTGATAGCAACAATGACAGGCTATGCAGCAGAATAGGATTATCGAAAGCAGTAACATGCTACACTACTCTAATGCAAGCAGTAGAGAGAAGAGTAGGCGATATCTGGTGATCAAAGGGGGGGCTTGCCTGGAAGCTCGGCAGCCAAAGTGGGGTCGTCAACACCGTAGTCGATCGGGGCAGCAGCAGCGTCGGTCTCGTAGTCTACCGAAGAGAAGAGGGGGAAGAAACAGTGAATACAATGCAAACAGATGCATAATGATGCATGACATGACATGTAACGGTGCTAAGTGTGCCCTAACGCAGTATCGGGTGATACTGACGACGGGGGAAAACATCCGGGAAAGTATTCCCGGTGTTCCGCGTTTTCGGGCGGATAAACGGAGGGGGAAAGTTGCGGGTTCGGTATGCTAGGGATGTGTGGTGGACGAACGGTCCGCGTATTCGGATGCGTCTCGATGTTCTGATTATTTTTCATATATAAATTATTTTCATCCGAGTTACGGATTAATTTATATGATTTTTCAAAGTTTTAATGAATTCCCAAATTACTGGATTTAATTTCATTCGAAAAACATTCAAATAATAAATGCTATGGGTACACAGAAGTGTACCCAACATTAAGCACATGTGGCCGACAGATGGGGCCAGAGGGCCTAGTTGACCAAGTCAACAGAGACTAGTCAACCAATGAATAGTACAAGTGGGTCCACATGTCATTTGTTATTGGACTAACTTAATCTAAACTAGTGTTGTACTAGTTAAAATAAGAACCGGCCACACACGGTTGTGGGCCGTGGCCAAGCCGGCCACACACAGAACACACATGCATACACAACTAGCACACACCACACTAAGCTGGGGCTGTTCTTGTTCTTTGCTAACACAAGATGGTATTTTGTGATTTTTGCAGGATTTAATACATGCATCAAATGAATTTGGTCCAATGGACATATTTGAGCCTTGCCAAGTGTACTACCTATACATATTTATTTTAGCTATCTTAAGCTTTATTTAGTTGCTGTTTTAAGGCTGTTTAGGGGGCTATCCAGTGTAAAATCTCTAAAGCTAGCTACTACTACAGTAACTGAATGTTACTATAGCAGCAGCAGCACATGCAGAGTAGGAGCTGTAGGCAGCGAACCGTGGTGCAGCGTCACGAGCGATGGGGTTGCAGCGGCCGTGGCGGAAGGCGCGGCCCTGGTGCGGCCCTGACGCAGCCGGGCAAGGCCACGGCGCGGCCAAAGCGCGCGCATGTACAGGGGCGGGCGCTCGGGAGGCAGCGACGGGAGTGACGCGAGGCACGGCGTGACGCGCGACTGTGGGTAGCGGGCGGCAGTAGCAGCGCATACGGTGGCAGCTGTAGCAAGCAGGAGCAGAGGCCGCGGGCAGTGGTGAGCAGAGGCGGGCGAGGCCAGGCATAGGCGGGCGAAGCGCTGAGCTGCGCGGCAACGACGGCGTGTGCACGGCGAGCCGGCGACGCGACAGAGGGCCGGCGTGGCGTGGGAGGCAGCAAGCGGCAGCCAGCAGCAGGCGTCACGGCTCGAGACAAAGGCGGGGCGCGGGAGCTCACGCGTAGCGTGCGGCCACGGGCGCGGACGCGACGAGCGCGGAGCCCGGGCGTGACCAGGCAGTCATGGCACGAGCGGAGCTCGGTCGTGGGTGCAGTGAGTGCCGGCCAGGGGAGCGCAAGCGCGTGTGGGCATCTACGAGCCCTACAGCGGAAGACAGAGGGGAAGGACTGGGGTAAAGGTGTGGCTCACATCGAGGGAGACGGCGGCGAGCTCGCGTGGGCGCGGGGAGGACCGGAGCGGTGGTGTTCGCGGAGGATCGACGATGAGGACGACGATGTACGCGTTGAAGACGAGGTCGATGGCGAGAGCACGGGCCATCCTAGCTCGAATTGTTGCTCGGGGAAGACGATGTTGAGGGTAGAGATCCTCCTGGACAACTCCACAAGCGCCGGGGAACTCGTAGGCCGCGGCATCGGCGACGATGGCGCGGTCGCTGCGCGAGCTCTCGCGCTCGATTCGGAGCCGAGGAGGCGGCGGCTCGTTGGGGAAAGAGAGGTGACTGAACGAGGGCGAGCTAGGGTTTCAGGGAGGCAACCTTATAGGCCGAGGGGGGGGATCGTGGCGGCCATCCATGGCCATGGCGCTGTGGATGTGCGCCACGCCCTCCTTGTCTCCTGTATAGAGAAGGGGGATGAGGTGGGGGTGGGCTGGACCTGTTTTTGCTGAAAGGCCAAGGGTCCAGTAGGTTTAGGCCCCCCTCTTATTTTCCATTAAGTATTCTTTTCTTAGCTTTTGCTTTCTGTTTTCTTTTAATTTTCAACAGCATTTTATGTTTATAAAATATGAGACTTACACCAATATTAACATTGCAAATTAGGTCACTGCCACAAAAAGATTGGCAGTTAAATAAAATAGATTAGCATCTTTATAAATCAAAAAGGCATTTAATTTATTGTTGTGGCCACTGTTTATTTATTTAAGGGCACCAAACCATTTTATAAAAAGGTTGGTTTCCCCACCAATATTTTCTATGGATTATTTGACACGTTTAGAACAATTTAGTTTTGGCATTCTGAAAACTTTAAATTTTGACCTTAACTTAAATTTGAATTCGAATCGGATTCGAACGAACGCGAGTTTAACAATAATAATCGAAGTGGCGTGGCATCATTACGAGAGGGTTACTGTAGCTTGATTACCCGGGCGTTACAGGTGCGTATAGCTTTCCAATGCAATATTGTAATGCAGTTCGGAAGTGTTATGAGAATATTATTCTCATAATGTTATGAGAATAGACCGGTTGTATATGAGGCACCTAAGCACCATGCAACTAATGGCCCATGCGATTGATCTTTTCCCAAATATTGATGCATGATATACCTGCCATAAAAATGCACGTCATTGTGTATGTGTGTGCGCGCGCGCGCATGTGTGGTGTGTGTGCGCGCGTCTGCGTGCGTGCGTGCATGTAAACATAGTGTCGCATATAAAAATAATGCATTTTTAAAATATGTTTGATGATAAATCAAATAATATAATTTTGATATTCTGGATGCTAGTAATACTTACTTTCTGGATGGTCAAACTTAGATAATTTGGAGTGGTTATTATTTTTAAAATAAATCATGTTTCAGATTAGTCTACAAAAATAATAGAGCGTCTACCATCACAACCATGGAGTGTCAAATACCGATCCATCAATACGTGTAGGACATGATATTTTTACTTGCCGCGAGACACTAAAAATGACTACCAAAAAAGTATGGGAGATAAAGAGTGGTCCAAGACAAAGGACCTAGCACTCGAGCAAACTCCCATTTGATTTAGATATGGTTGGTTTGCTGTTGATATTCATTGACATCTGAAATCATATATGGATATTTTTCATGAATTTGTACTTATCAAACCGGATGAGTTTTTATGTCGACCTCGAAATAGTTATATCAAAATTTTAGTTGGACAACTACCATTGTACTCTCTCTGTCCCAAACTATAGTGCATATTAAATCAAATATGCAGAATGGAGGGCGAGTTCCATGGAGTCTCTTTATTTGAAAATTTTGAAAACCACATTTTGAAAGTTTCAAAAAATTATGAAACAATCACACACGTTCATACAATGTATACTACATGTGTGTAAAATTTTAAGATGATATACATTATAATTAGAGAGAAAACTAAAAAGAAGAAACTATGGTCTTAAACCGATGAGAAGTATGTGCACTGTTCACTGTAAAAAATGCATGAATTTATCTTTTTTGTGTAGCTTTCACGATGATGTATTTCATTGTCAGAATTTATACAAATGTAGAAAGCATCCATATGAACACGGACCAGTGGGGAATTTTAGAGAATGAGCTCCATGGAGCTCTTTTTAAAAAGAAATCACATTTTGAAATTTAAAGAAACTGAAAGAACAATCACACGGGTTCATATGGATGTATTTTACATGCGTGTAAAGTCTGAAGATGAAATGCATTATTGTTTCATGCATTTTTAATAGTGAACAGTGCGTATATTGTTCATCATTTTCTAAATCATGATTTTGTCTTTCTTGTGTAGCTCTCACCATAATGTATATCATCTTGAAAATTTGCGCACATGTCGTGTGTGAATGTTTTTATAATATTTTGAAACTTTGAAATGTGATTTAATATTATTGTTATTGTTATTGTTATTGTAATTGTTATTGTTATTATTATTATTATTAGCAGTAATATTATTATTATTATTTTGAGCAAAAACAGTGAGGAAGGCCCCCACTGTAACTCTGATTTTCATTAATATGGTGGAACAATTACAAATGGATGTACATGTTGAAGGTAAAGATGGAAAGCAAGATATCTACAAATAATCCAGCCAACTTTGCATGCCTTCCTTCAAACCAGGTTTTGCTTTCTTTATATCATGCTGAAATGTTCCTTAAATGTGGCTAGGCGGTATGCCATATTCTTGGTCTTTGTTGACACCAGATTTTGGCACGGCATAAAAAGCAAATAAGATGGATTCAAATGGAAAAGTGCTCAAAGTGAAAAAGTTCCGTATTGTCGAGGTGAACATTTTTTATGTTTGGGCCATCGTCATCCGATCTCATCTCGAGTGCCAAAACTATGCTCAAACCACTGAGATTTTATATCTAGATCAGCATTCGGCAGATTAGACCACCAAGACTGCCTCATATGGAAAAACTTTCTACACGAATTGTCTTCGTCTCGTCGAAACGGTCGATTTTCATATAAAAATCGTCCCAATCCGAGTTCGTATGCAAAAGTTACAGCCATCCGAACACAGCCCTGTCATAGAGCCATAAGTGGCGCGCCCCACCAGCCACGTGTCTGATGGGTAGCGCGAATAACAGCCTGTATTGCGTGACCGTTTTGGCCTAGAAGATGGCTTCAAATCGAGAAACGTTCAACACGAAAGTTGTTCGTCTCGTCGAAACGGTCAAGATTGCTTTTGGGCTCTTTTCCATCCGAGACCGTTTACCACCTCAAGAATTGCCCGCAAGGTACAGCCAGATTAAACCGAACAGTTTTGGAAAGTTCGGACAAAACCAATCCGAATTTGGCTAGGGTTTTGGACGTGAATCCAAGCCTTTTCCTTGCACGGGAAGTCCAGCCGCCTCTTATATACCTAAGGGGTGACGGCCGATTGAACAACACACAATCGATCAATTCATCTACCACTTTTTATCTTTTACCTTTTCTCCTTAACCCTAGTTCTTCTTCTTCCTCGTTCTTCGTCTGTTCTTCTTGTTGCAGGGCGGCGAACCTCGAGGCCCTAGGGGCGGTCAGGCCGACCTAGGGCAGCCCATAGCCGCCGCGCGCCCTGACGGGGTCCCTCCCGGGCGTGTGGGGTTTCGGGTCCTCAAAAGCGCCCACCGGATTGCTTGCGTACCGCGCTTCCGGACAGGTCTCCTTCGACGTGAGCTGCGGTGCATCACCCCCGGCGTCGGAGGTACACGGTGACGTGTTCGTGTGCGAACACACTTTTTGGCGACTCCGCTGGGGACGAAGCTTTGAACAGTCTCCAGCCTGTTCTGTCTACGAGGATAGCGTCATCAAGTGGCTACAATCTACAACGGTAACATGTATCATCAATCTCCTTATGTAGATGCAAAAAGCCATTATGTTGATGTTGCTAGATCTTTTAATGGACATGTCATGTCGGCTAGCCCTAACGAGCAAAGGCCGGCTAGTTATTCCGTTGGAGAAACTTGGAATTTACAGAATCGCGACATGCAACTTATGAATCTGAACTTTCGTGCATCGACAACACCTTTCAATATGCCGATGAATAACATGATTTGTTCGAGCGATCAATATATGACACCTCATGTACATGAGGGCATCTCACAATTTTGTCCATCGGCAGCCGACTCACGATTTGCGGGTTCATCCCCAAACATGCCGATGGACGGGGGAATCGGCCATGCTTCCTGTAGTTATTTGGCTGGTTATCCTCAGTCATCAGATACTACACCTCATGAGATTAATTGTTCAGGGGCATATGTAACTTAAAGTAATATTCATGACTCGGCTCGCCTTCGCGGTTGTGGCCGAGTGAATGGAGATTCTATAGGAGCAAATATGCCTAATATTGCAGGAGATGAGGTGGCTCTGGCTGCATTAAAAAGTTTAGCCCAAAATAAGAAGATTAGTGCTATTTGCCTTGAGCAACACGAAAAGGGATTGGTTCCTGATTATGAGGCAATAAGAGCTAGGGTTTTAAAAGAAGACGAAGTGTTGCCGATTGATCAAATTAGCGTGAGAAAATATTCAACAACAGTGCACACATCTTCACCTATCATTGCAGCATGTTATACACCCCCTATACAATCGCAAAGTTTCGGCAACATCAATTCATTGCCGAAAGTTCGTAAAAGTATTGGGGGGCAAGCCGATCCAAGCAGGGCTGAGTTTAAAGAAAAATATGTGGCCCAAGTGGACAGGATCAAGTCAAAACTCACAGGGAATAGCGTCAACGAATTTACTACGCCAACTCTTGAGGAATTACCAGCAGAATATCGACATGCTTATGAAGCACTCAAGAAGAAGCGTGAAGTGGGATATTTGCAAGAATACATCAAGTGCCTTCCTCC
This sequence comes from Secale cereale, assembly GCA_902687465.1. Classification (NCBI taxonomy): domain Eukaryota; kingdom Viridiplantae; phylum Streptophyta; class Magnoliopsida; order Poales; family Poaceae; genus Secale; species Secale cereale. Next base: position 694,253,434 of record LR738710.1, on the reverse strand, counting down.
ATATAGCAACCATGTTGGCTCTTCTGCACTTTTGAAGCAAGATGAAAAAGAAGCTTTGCAAGAAAATCATCAAGAAGGGGTTCACTCGGCTAATACGGTTGATTCGGTTGAAACCGAGTCAAATATGACTAAGTCGTCTACTGCTGAGTTGAACAGTTCCTTTAGTAACAAGACAATGGTGGATTCAATTGAAACCAAATTGACCACTGAGACTTTTAAGGCCAAATGCGTTGCATCGAGCCAGTCGAGTGCATCGTGCCAACCGAGTACATCTTGTCAGACGAGTGCATCACCGGCTAAAGCCGCTAAAGCCGAGTGCATCAAGCCAGTTATTGATGCGTGTACCAAAATAGAAGATGCAAGCTTCACCGAGCAAAAGAACGGACAAAGTAGTATGGCCGAACAAAGTTCGGTTAACAATGAACATCAAGAACAAGAAAGTACAGTCGAGCAAAGTTCAACTCACGAAGAGCATCCAAGTGAAATCTACTCAGGCAATCCGAGTGGTGAGGCACGAGATCCAGAAAAAGAGGAAGATGCATTCGAGAATTATTCAGAAGTGGAGCAAGATATTGCTCCAGTGGTGCAGCCATCTTCTCGTTCCAACGGCTTCACAAAGGTACACCTAGCCGAGAGTTTACTCAGTTTTCGATTCGGTCAAAATCATATTGTTGATGCACTCGTTAGTAAGATTCTAATTAATTTTGAAAGACCGATCGAGATGAGTAATCTGTTTGCTTCGAATTATCTTTTTACTAATCATGCTGATCAACACATGGCACCATTCATAGAGGCTAATAGTGACAACTTATCGCAACCAAAGTTTTTCCCGTCATGCCGACTGAACTTTATATTCATATGGACAACTTTGTTTGTTTCATGCCTAGCTAACATTTGGTCTCAGATGAGACGTATATACTGTAATTATTTTGGTTGCAGGAATATAAAGCCAGGTTCAAAGTTCTCTAGGTTAGCCGATTCAAGAGCATCGGGAAAGGAGGACGAAAATCAATGCATAGCCGAGTCAGATGATGTTAAACTCACACCGCTCGGTTGTTTTGTATCAAAGCCGGTATCACAATATCGGTTAATGGACCAGGAGTGTACGTCCAGTGCAGGCATAGTTGATCACATCATCGGTACATCGCTGACTAATCATATTATTATAATTGATCACCATGTCGAGCCGTCAAGACAAGAGCCAACGCAATGTTCGTTCAAGCAAAATGTCAAAGATTGCAACATGATCCATCAAGTCAAGCAATCGGACAAGATAGGACGATTGGAGTTTGTTGAGGCACGATCATTTGGACAATCAGATCATTTTGACGGCCATCAAATGTTGACTCGGCTATCTCCAGCCGATTTATCTAAAAGTGGATATGTACACGTAAATGATGATGGGGTCAAGTCTTCGAGCAAGGATATTGTTAAAAAGTGCATCAAGAACAATCTTGAAGACGGAAATTCCATCAAAGCTAAAATGGTAACATATAACACTGGGGGGGCAAAAAGAGAATTCAAAGACCGTTGCATGCACAACCAAAGAAAGCAAAGGCCATGGTAAGCACAAAAGCAAAAAGCCGAAAGTCACTTTCGCGCAGTTATTAGAAAAGTACCAAAAGATAATTGAGGGAAAGAGTGCTTATCGGCCGAGTGAAGCAAAAGCATTGAGGTCACCCCCAAGGCATAAATCTGAAGACCGGAATTGGCAAAGGAAGATGTTGAGCAAGCAGACTTCATATCCTCCTTTTGGGCCGCCAATGCCAATGTCATGGATGCCTCCCTACGCTCATGTAAATCCATATCTATCATGGGGCAGGTATGATACAAGGGCACATTATCCATCTTATTTTAGATCATCTCACCAACATTATGCAGCTCCAAAAAGATCAACATTTGATGAACAATCACACGTCAAAGACCGTTTCAATCATAAGGAATCGGTCCGGTGCTCAAGGAACAAGAAAAAGGTGGTCAAGCAAGTGTACCAGGTCAAGAAAGATGGTCGTAAGTGTGCTACTTCGGATTTGTTCTCAAATAACAAAGAGCCAGTTAAAGTATTGACATTGGCTACAAAAGGCAACGAGGCAAGTCAATCAAGTGCCAAATCTGAAGGGAAGAAGTTGAGAGTGCACAAGGCCAAAAAAGAGTTGGCATTGGTTGAAACAGAATCACAGCCGAGGTGCCCACTCGGCTTAGCGCATTGGCAAGAGAAGGAATTACAAAAACTTAGTGCACATGAGTTGAGAAAGAAGAACATGACATGGGTTCCCAAGAGGAGCAGTCAAAATAGAAATGATGTCCGACCTTCTATTGCAACAAGTGTTAGAAAAGTGAAGAAAGAAAAGGATGGCCGCAAGAGTGCTATTTCAGATCCGACATCAAATGACAAAAAGCTAGTCGAGTCTATGTTGGCTGCTAAGGACAAGAAACTGAAGCAAGTAAATCTCAGGGATCCGATCACCGATTTTGGACATGCCAAGCCGGAGATTCCCAAAGCCAGGAAGAACTTGCCAGTGCATAAACCAAAATCCCAGCCGGAATGCCCTCTCGGCTTACCATATTCGCAACAGAAGAAGCTGAAGCAGCTTAGGGCCAAAGAACTGGAGAAGAGGAACATGGCCTGGGTTCCTAAGGAAAATCCTAGAGACAAGTGCGGCATCACATCTCCTGTTGCGAAGCAGGAAGAAATAAGGGAGTACAAGTGTAAATCCCGTAGGCGAGGACGACAATTTTCATCTCACTATAGGAAACTCCAGGAGGCGTGTCATGCACATTCTTCAATCGTATCATCAAAATCAACACTATGGAATTTATCCTCGGCCGAAACATCTGACTTATTTCGGTTATTCACACTTTGGTGGACGGATTCCCGAGCACCTTTGAGATGAGAACGCATGGTCGATATTTGCATATCGCCCTCAGAATTCATTGTGTTGGCAAAGCCGGCATCTGGCTAACGGTGTTCACCATGGTTGATCTCCTACTCCTATAGTCGATGCTCAGTGTTTGCCAATACTAGCAAGGCCAACTTAATTATTGAGTCGGCCACTGATCAAGGGTCTAGTACATAAAAAACTCTGACTCCTGGTGTTAGTTATTTGCAGGACCCAAGTCAGGAGAGAGACATTGTTCGGCGGAGGCTTGATGGTTTACTTTGATCAATAATGAGTTGAGTCGCCGAACAGTTGACAGTATTCCCTTGTGGTGCATGGTCATAATCGTTCAGCAACCGGCTTACCGTCAAAGGGTTCTAATATTCCCAGGGAGTGCCTGGACAAAGCAAGGTCCGGATTGACATAAGAAACTTACGTGGAGGCCTTTGTGACGTCCAATTGTTGTTCTCAGACGACTATTATCCAAGAGGCTCTACCCAAGAAGCAACACGCTTAAGAATATGACCGATAACAATTATCGTTCTTAGCATGCACAGCCGATATAGTGTTGACATCGTGCTTGGATGAAGTATTTTCTGGCACGCAAGCTCTGCCAGAAAACAGGGGGGCATGTGTTGACACCAGATTTTGGCACGGCATAAAAAGCAAATAAGATGGATTCAAATGGAAAAGTGCTCAAAGTGAAAAAGTTCCGTATTGTCGAGGTGAACATTTTGTATGTTTGGGCCATCGTCATCCGATCTCATCTCGAGTGCCAAAACTATGCTCAAACCACTGAGATTTTATATCTAGATCAGCATTCGGCAGATTAGACCACCAAGACTGCCTCATATGGAAAAACTTTCTACACGAATTGTCTTCGTCTCGTCGAAACGGTCGATTTTGATATAAAAATCGTCCCAATCAGAGTTCGTATGCAAAAGTTACAGCCATCCGAACACAGCCCTGTCATAGAGCCATAAGTGGCGCGCCCCACCAGCCACGTGTCTGATGGGTAGCGCGAATAACAGTCTGTATTGCGTGACCGTTTTGGCCTAGAAGATGGCTTCAAATCGAGAAACGTTCAACACGAAAGTTGTTCGTCTCGTCGAAACGGTCAAGATTGCTTTTAGGCTCTTTTCCATACGAGATCGTTTACCACCTCAAGAATTGCCCGCAAGGTACAGCCAGATTAAACCGAACAGTTTTGGAAAGTTCGGACAAAACCAATCCGAATTTGGCTAGGGTTTTGGACGTGAATCCAAGCCTTTTCCTTGCACGGGAAGTCCAGCCGCCTCTTATATACCTAAGGGGTGACGGCCGATTGAACAACACACAATCGATCAATTCATCTACCACTTTTTATCTTTTACCTTTTCTCCTTAACCCTAGTTCTTCTTCTTCCTCGTTCTTCGTCTGTTCTTCTTGTTGCAGGGCGGCGAACCTCGAGGCCCTAGGGGCGGTCAGGCCGACCTAGGGCAGCCCATAGCCGCCGCGCGCCCTGACGGGGTCCCTCCCGGGCGTGTGGGGTTTCGGGTCCTCAAAAGCGCCCACCGGATTGCTTGCGTACCGCGCTTCCGGACAGGTCTCCTTCGACGTGAGCTGCGGTGCATCACCCCCGGCGTCGGAGGTACACGGTGACGTGTTCGTGTGCGAACAGTCTTGTGGTCAAATATGATGTCATTCATGTGCTTCCATAGACTCCAGCATCCAGCAATCGGACTTTCTTTGAAACAGACAGGGGTATTCTGCTTCTTACCCTCAAGGAGCATTTCTGTGAGGTTATAATCATTGTCCCGTTGATAACCAATGTTCATCCAGAAGTTTTGACTGAAATCGCAGCTAAAGAAAAGGTGCATTAGATGTTCATTAGGCTCATCATCACACAACACACATTTGCTTGTCTCAATGTAGAAATTCCTCCTATTAAGTATGTCAGGCCCAAGATGTGATTCTATCCCGATCACGTGGTACACCTCGTGATTGGGGCACAGCCGCATTTCGGGCGCTTAGCAAGATGGATATCATTACATCGTACCATTACATAAATGCATGGGGATACAACAATTCATACAAGCCACATGAATACAACAACATCAATACAAGACATCCCACTACAAATGAAAACATGAAAAGCACAACGACATCCATCTGCTATCCCAGGCTGTCGGCCAGGAACCTAACCCAAGACTTACGAGGAAGAAGAAGAAAGAACTCCAACACAAAGAACATCGCTCTCATGTCAAGTCATCAGAAACCTGCACCTGCAACTGTTGTTGCAGTATCTGTGAGCCACGAGGACTCAGCAATCCCATAACCATGGGTATCAAGACTAGCAAAGCTTAATGGGTATGGAGAGGTAAAGTGGTGAGGTTGCAGCAGCGGCTAAGCATAATATGGTGGCTAACTTACGAGTAAAAGAATAAGATGAGCATCTACGCAAGCGGTCGCAAACTAGTAATGATCGCTAAAGTTCCTAAACTACCTATGAGTCAAACATAACCCCACTGTTTTCTCTTCTCAAAGTGAAAAGAGACGGTCACGGTTACTCACGCTATTCGTGTGTTTTATTTTGGATCCTCTGTCAAGTTTTCTACAACCGGACATTAACAAATTCCAATCTGCCACATAACCGCGGGCACGGCTTTCGAAAGATCATAACCCTGCTGGGGTGTCCCAACTTAGCCCATCACAAGCTCTCATGATCAGCAGAAGTAAAAGTATTACCCCTTATCTTAGGGATAATCCGATCAGACTCGGAATCCCGGTGCACAAGACATTTTGACAATGGTAAAACAAGTCCAGCAAGACCTCCCGGCGTGCCGACACCCTGATAGTAGCCGCGCGTATCTCGTCTCAGGCTACGTCCAGATGAGCTAAGCGTACAGGAGCCAGAATAACCCCAAGTTACCAAGGGGCGGCCCTGCACGGTGCTCTAGTTGGGACCAACACCATCAGCACTAGCCCCTCCCTGTAATGTGGAATTAAGAACCCGGGGATGCGACCCCCTATGCAATTTAATTAATTAATTAAGTGTTATTATGAGGCAAATTAAAACCAATCTTGGGCCTTGCTGGAGGAGTTTTATTCAAAGACGAACTGTCAAGGGGTCCCCATATACCCAACCGCGTTAGGAACGCAAAATCAAGGAACATAACACCGGTTTATCGGTTCTTAAGGTGGCATGAGTGGAATAAAACACCGAGAAAAAGGCCAAGCCTTCCACCAATTGTTAAGTATATAGGTGTGTTAATTATAATTATAGATATTGTGATATTCCCAAAGACAAGTTCCAACATGGAGCAATCTTCATCTTCACCTGCAACTAACAATGCTATAAGAGGGGCTGAGCGAGCGGGTAGCATAGCCAAACAACAGTTTGCTGGGATGGTGTCAAAGGTTAGAGGTTTCATGGCAAGAAGGAGAGAGGCTGACAATAGATAGGTAACGTGACATATAGCGACAACATCGAGATAACAAGCATGGCAATGATAGTAAAGGTATCCAAGGTGATGGTCATCTTGCCTGATATCCCGCAATGAAGAAGAACGAGTCCATGAAGTAGACGAAGAAGAAGCCACGAAGACGAACCGAGTATAGTCGAATGAATCCTCACAATCGCAACGAAACAAGCACTAACGAGAAGAAGCAGGCAACACGGTAAACACACCACTCAATAACATGACAAGATGCTCAACCAAGTATGATGCAAGACAAGTCTATATGATGCAAAACATGACAAGGGATGATGCATACAAGAACAACACAACCCAACAAGTTTAAATGAGGCGGGAAGCAACATATAACAATTTCGGTAAGTCCTCATATGCACATTTCAAAATTGGTCCAGATCAGAACAAACCTTACGTTAAAGTTGTTAAACAGCAGGTTAACATGCACCAAGATGATCTACTCGAAAATTTAGTCAAGTTTCATATAAAGTTTATTTAATTCGGAGCTACGGCCTAGAAGATATGAGCAAAACAAGTCAAGCATGACAAAGATGCAAGATGCATCCAAACATCAAGCAAACACACTTCAAACAGGTATTCAACATGTTATTATGCATCTACATGCAAAAGCACACAAGTTTCATATAGAGCACACTCAAAACGGAGCAACGGTTCATCACATACACATGAAACAAGATATAACAAGCTGTCCAAAAATAGCAACATGGCACTTAGTTGAGATCAAAACAACATGATACAATAACATTTCATGGCAACAAAGGGCATGGCAAGCATGTACATGTCCATCACTACAAGCATGACCAATGAGTACTACAAAACACCACTAGAACATGCTCAAAACATCATGGTAATAATGCAAAAGATAACAGTTTATCAGACTTAGTAAAAATAAACTAGACATGGCAGCAACAACGACAAGTAGGCATGTTTGCAAGCTTGTGCAACTCAACTCAATGCATATCATGGCATGTGAATATAACCAACAGCAAGAAGACATGTTTATGTAGCTACTCATGGCAAGAACATGGTCATAGGATGCATAGATCACTAGCAATTCACATGGCAAAACTGAACTTACTGATAATAGGCTGACAGAAATATTTTATAGCAACTTGAGAGCATGAAAACAACAAGCTACAGCAGGTCATATATGCAAACAAGGGCATAGATGGATAGAGCATAACATGGACAACAAGACATGATCATTGGACAGCCCAAAACATTCATGGATTTGAGTGGGGCATCAAGCAAACATGGCATCAGGTTATAACAGTTTTAGACTTAGCAGTTTTTAACAAGTCTCGGAAAAAAATAACAACAGCGAGTAGGCCACCTCACAAGATTGTTGCAAACACCACAAGGCATAACATGGAAAACTAATTACACTGCAGCAAAGATGGCATGATTGTGCTTCTAAAACATATTGACATGTTGCTCAAACAAAAATCACACATAAAGATATGAAAAAGACAAATCAGCATCTCATAACAAGTTTCAGCACTCAAAAGCCACATGCACTTTTGCAACAGAGATAAACATGGCAATATGGCACCTAACATGAATGCTACATCATTCATCATGTATAGCACTTCACAATGAACATTTTGACATTTCATACTCTCCATTTGGACCAACATGCAAAAATATATCATCACCACAAGCATGCAACAAAATAACAATTATCAGCAGTTTATAACATATAGCACTTTTTCCATGATGATTAGGGCATCAAGACGAACTCAAACAAGCATGACATAGTACAACGAAGAGTATCATGAGACGAACATTTTGATATATTATATGCTCCAAACGGATAAACATGCACAAAGTTACCAACACTCAAACATGCACACATATTTACAAATGCCAGGGACTTAGTCATTTTTACAGACAAAACAAAAGCGCATGATAAATATAACGTGCACACAACGGGGATTAGGGGTTGCTCACCACTGGGCTCGGCCCAAGTAGCAGAGGCGGCAGGCCAGGCGAGCTGGGCCGACCGGGGAGAGAGCGGCGGCCCACGAGCACGGGTGGCCCACGAGGCAGGCGGCCCACACGCGCAGGGGAGGCCCACGAGGCCGAGGCGCTGGGCCAGCGGTCGCGGGTGCGGCCTTCGTCCTCCCCGACCAGCAGGCCGAGCGAGGTGGCGGCGGCCGCCGTGCCTCCGACTGGAGGAGCTCCGGCAGGCTGGAGGTGGTTGCCGGCGGCAGGAACAGGCCGAATCCGAGCGGAGGTCGCTAGATCTGGCGGCGGGGTCGTCGGGCTGCACTCCGGTGAGCTAGAGGGCCGGAGCGGCCGGGAGAGGCGTGCTCGGCGGCGGTAGAAGAGCGGTCGGTCGAGGCAGCCAGATGCAGGGTCGCGCGCGGGCGACTCTGGCGGGGCTGGAGCACACTGGGCGGCGGCGGGAGGAGGTGAATATGCGGGGGACTCCGGTGGCGCGGGGATTTGGCGTCGGCCGAAGCGGGCAGAACCCGACGGCGGAGGGTGCTCGAGTGTAGCAGCAGAGCAGGGGAGCGGGAGGAGTAGAACGGAGGGGGCGGTAGGGCCCGACGACAGCGGCGGTTCGGGCCCGGCGGGCTCGATGCGGGCCAGAGCGGGCTAGCGGCGAAGTGGGCATAGGGGTGGCGACGTGTCGCGCTGTGAGTGGGTGCGGCAGGCGGCGGTGACGATGTGGCAGCCTGGGATTGGCCCGGGCGACGTGGAGATGTTGGTGGACATGTTCGGCGGCGGCGCGGACACGTCTGGCGCGCGAAGGAGGACGGGGCTAGGGTTTCACCCGTGATTTGAGGAGGGGGAGGCAAATATATAGGTAGGGGGGGCTAGGAGAGTCCAAATGAGGTGCGGTTTTCGGCCACGCGATCACGATCCAACGACCGAGAGCATGGAGGTGGTTATGACGGGCTTGAGGGATGTTGTGGAGGGTTGTTGGGCCAAAAGAAAAAGGGCTTCCGGTGGTTAACGCGGTTAACCGTTGGGCTATCAAACGAACTCTGAACGCGACGTAATTTGACAGGCGGTCTACCTATGCTATAATAAGACCACACGCCAAGTGTAACATCCCAAATTTTCAATTTGGAATGTTATACATAGATCATACTGCATTGCATATTTTTATTGCATTTGTGCGTGGCGATCCTCGAAAAAATTCTAAGCAACTCAAGGACCTACGAAGAGAGTTGGGAATTCTACCGTTTCGTATTTGAGTTTTCTCGAATACTGGTGTGGGGATCACTTTGGTTCTAATTATTTTCTTCCCTAAAAATATTTCTTAATAAAACATATGAGCAGACATAATATGACTTCTCCAAAATAAAAGAGATATTGGAGAAAAATATTAAAATCACTTTTGGGATTTTATTCGGATTTATTTGTGATTTTGTTTGCATAGGAAAAATGCGCGTTTTTCAGAATTGCATTTAGGTCCGGGAAAGTGTTCACTTTGTCCTATATTTTATTAGAGGACGGTGAAATTTCATTTCAGAATTTTTCGTCTCCGTTTAGTATTTTATTTTTGAGTTTTGCTGCGTTAGGATAAAATTAAAAAAAATGGTTTCGGACCGAACTGGGCCGAAGGCCCAACCGGCCCGTGCGCCGCCGCCTTCCCCGCCGTCCCCGAGCCAGACTCGCGCCAGAGTCCGGGTGGCCGACGACGCCACCGCTTGGCTCCTCGGCCAAGTCAAGCCCCCCCGGGCCTTTAAAAGCCCCCCCCCCCTCTCGCCTCCACACCACCGTCGCCGTGTGCCGCAGCCGAGTTCCGCCTCCGCTGCTGCCAAGCCCACCACCGCCGCCGTTAGCCACCGCCGCTGCCGAGCTCCGTCGTCGTCGTTGCCGGCCCGCCGCCGCCGTTAGCCGTCGTCGCTGCCGAGCCCGCCGACGCCGCCCGCCGCCCGCAACCCGTTAAGGTACCGACGGTTTTTAAAAAAAACGTTTGGTTTTCTTTTTAAAACCCTTTTTAATAGATCTGTTCGGTTTTTTGGTTTAGTTAAATAACAGACGTTCGTCCGTACGTTCGTTTTAACGAACACGGTTCGCCCGTTAGTCACACACAACGAACGTTTGTTCGTTAGCCTATTCGTCAGTTTTCTTTTTCAGGGTTTTTTCCGCGATTATTTTCGATCGTGATTTCTGCCCTGATCTTGTTTTTAGTTTTGCTTTCCGCTCGAGAGTCGGAATCGGGCGATTCAAGCGCCCAGATCTTCGTCTCCATGCCTTCTTTCCGTTTAACCAACTTGAACAAGGTTTTGCTACTGTAAAATTTGATCTTAGACCAATCTAGTAAACGGATCTTGGTTCTTTCGCAGTTTTGGTTTCGTTGCTCCGTTTGATTTGATTCTTTTTGCAAACCGGAGTTCTTAAGTTGAAATTTCTGGTTAGATCTTCTTATTTGGAGTTTTACCTGTGCATTTTTGCTTGTTTGCTTATGTATGCTACTGTTTGTTTGCGACAGAATTCCCGGAGTGCGAAGCATGCTACTACGAGTATCTAGGTTTTGTGAATCATCATCAAGGCAAGTAACACTTTGATCATACCCTTTATTACCCAGTTTTTATGCATTAGATCAAACCCTCACACATTGCATGAGTAGAATCTCTTAACTTGTGGGTCTGGGAAGTAGATTGAGGTAGAACCTATTACCTGCATTATTTTCAAACCCTTGGGAGTTACTTCTACGTTATGCTTAGGTTGCCATGATATGCTCGTAGACGTGGTTTGGGTTTGAGAGAATATCCATGACAGATGTGAGTTGTTAATTAATGGTTCAACTTAAGGTGGCTACTTGAATACACATCTGGGTGGATTGGTTGCAGGGCACCTGGAGAATCCAGTGTTGTCCTAGGAAATCCCGGGTGTACCGTGTGATTATCCTATGGAATGCCACCCAGTCTCAAAGGGATCATAAAACTATTCATGCTAGAAACTTCTGTGTGCAGCCACAATGCCATTATGGGCTCTGGCATAGTATGAGTAAGTTGTGTGAGCTCTTTCAGTGGTGGACTAGCAGATGTAGGGGAAAGTAGGTGTACGGGTCCACCCGAGGTAAAGAGTGAATGCGTCTGAAAGACTGTGTCTCGGTCATCCATTTCTCAAACACCATGCATTGCGAGAAATCCAACGGAGGAGATCGAGTCTTGTGGGGAAAAGTGCGCAAACCTCTGCAGAGTGTACAAATTAATCATGATTAGCCGTGTCCCCGGTTATGGACAATCTTGAGTATCTGGTACTTGAATTATTGGTGGATCTCATCACTCTAAAATTAATTTGTTGGGATAATGATGACTACTTTAATTGGGATTGAGTTGGAGGTACCTTCTCAATGAAGTTTCAACTACCATGATAGTTAAAATAAAATTTATTCCTTTGTTATAGGGAAAATTGGCTTTATGCAAAAACTTTAACCTTAGAGCCTCCACCAGCCAAATATGCATATAGTGTTAGCCTTTATTCTATTACTTGCTCTAGTGTGTTATCTTGTCAGCATATTCCATGTGCTGACCCGTTTCGGGCTGCAACATGCTACGTTGCAGACTTTTCAGATGAGGAGTAAGACGTGCTAGGTTGTTTTCATGCACTAAGCTATGCCGTTGGAGTTGATGGACTCACTTATCTTCCAAGCCTTCCGCTGTTATTTTGCTAGATGGCCTTCTGCCATAGACTTTTGTAATAAGTTTATTTTTGAGACATTCGTTGTAATAAGTGTGTGATTGCCACTCTGTTATAAATCCTTCAAGTAATGTGTGTGTCAGCATTACCGATCCAGGGATGACACAGAACACAGAGACTTCGGTCCATTCGGATCGTGGTCGCTACAAGATGGTATCAGAGCACATGCTAACTGTAGGACACGACCACTAAGATAAACCCTAGGTCACTCTTCTCTACTCATTTCTGACTCTTCTCCAATTTCTACTCTTTTAGGATGGTGGACCAAAGGAACAAGTTCACTCAACCAGATGAAGACACACCTTTTGGACGGCACTTGAAGGAAGTCACTAGGTACCTGAACATCGGAATACCAAGCTTCACCGGGACCTACACCGCCACTTTACCAGAAGAGAAGCGATGGAATATTCAAGTTCAAATTCTCGGTAGGACCTTCGCACCATCCACTGAGCCAATAGAGTTTTCCTTTGATGCACCAACCTGGAGCCTAGGCAAGAGTATGGCAGCCCACATTATCATGGGACATATTGGAGAAGTCTACTAACAGGAGCTGAAGGACACTATCTACCAGATATGTGGATGCCGAGATGAGCAATGGGACATGATCGGTACCCGGAAGGATAGGTCCATTGCAGCGTTCATCCAAGAGATAAACCAGCACATTCGTCGACAGGAGCACCAGATGTGTGCAGGGATGATAGATTTGAAGAAGGCGCTAACCAGGAACTTGGAGCTAGAAGAGGAACTCAAGTCTACACGCGACGGATATGAGGAGAAGATGACAATACTTGTGGAGAAGAATGATGACTTGACAAGGAAGCTAGGAGTATTCATGGGAGATCCAGCACCAGGAGGAGAAAAGAAGAAGAAGAACCCAAGGAGATCCGTTCTAAGGACTACATCATCATCGACGACATGGACTCAGACCCCGATGATAGTGATGAAGACTATGAAGATGAAGCTGAAGCAGATATCATGGAATCTTCCGCCGATCAAAATTTCTAGATGACCACCCTATGACTAGTAGTTTTTCCCCCATATAGTAGAATTTAGAGCACTTTTGTAACGTTAGTTAGGAGCCTTGTATGCCCTTGCTCGAAATTGATTGGTGTGATATGATTGTGTTTGTCTGATGTGCATATGGGTAGTGAATTTCCCTTAAACCTCATTCTATTCTAATCTCTTCCCTCTACACCCATCAGATGCCTCCGAGACGTGAGCCCGGATTTCATTTTCCCCCTGAGCTCACTCAGTTGATCCAGCAACAGAACACTTTGATGCAACTTATTGTCCAGAACAATCAGAACAATCAGAACAACAACAACAACCCTCCACCACCACCACCCGTGGACAACCTGACACGTTTCCTAAGGTTGCAACCACCAGTGTTTTCTAGCAGCATTGAACCAATAGTTGCTGATGACTGGCTGCACAAGATTGGAAGGGATTAGACCACCGCAAACTGCACTGATGTTGAGAAGATGCGATTTGCCGCACATTAGTTGGCTGGATCAGCAGCAGCATGGTGGGAGAATTACACAGCCACTTTCCCTGCAGCCAATATCACTTGGGCTCAGTTTCAGCAAGCTTTTCGCACTGCCCATGTCTCAACTGGAGCCATGAGCATGAAGAAGCAAGAGTTTCGCAACTTGCGTCAAGGAAATCGTACTGTGGCTCAGTACGTAGATGGGTTTAGTACCCTATCTCATTGTGCCCCAGATGATGTTGGCCACAGATGCCGCAAAGCAGGAGAGGTTTATGGAAGGGCTGAATGATGAGATGAGCGTACAGTTGATGGTGGCAACCTTCAACAACTACCAGGAGTTGGTAGATAAGGCTCTTATGATTGAAGGGAAGTAGCAGCAGATTGAGAGCCGCAAGAGGAAGTATGGACAAGGGAGGAATAACACTGGAGCCCAGCAGAAGCCCCGATTCACCCCGAACTCGGGAGGATACACCCATAAACATGGAGGCCACACCCATAATGGAGGAATTTCTCACAACCACATTGGCTCCAAGAATGGGAATGGGAATGGAGCAAACAATAATCAGAACCGCTCTACTCCATCCACGCTCTGTTGGGTAACGTAGCAGAATTCAAAAAATTTATACGCTTTCACCAAGATCCAACTAAGGAGACATCTAGCAACGAGCAAATAAGAGTGCATCTACATACCGTTATGTAGATCGCGTGCGAAAGCTTTCGAAGAAGCGTGTATGAAGTAGTCGTACTCTTCGCGTTCTTCGTCACCGATGATCTAGCGCCGAACGGACGGCACCTCCGCGTTCAACACACGTCCGGTACAGCAACGTCACCTCCTTCTTGATCCAGCAAGGGGGGAGGAGAGGTCGTCGGAGATCCAGCAGCACGACGGCGTGGTGGTGGATGCAGTGGAGATTCCTGCAGGGCTTCGCCGGCGCCCTGCGGAGGGAGTATGGAGGTGTGACGGGAGGGGAGAGGCGCCAGGAGCAAGGGTGCAGCTGCCCTCTCCCCCCCCCCACATATATATAGGGGGCCAGGGGGGTGCGCCGGCCTTGTAGATGGGATCTGCAGGGTGGGGCGGCGGCCAGGGGGAAATCCTCGCCCCCCAAGGCAAGGTGGCGCCCCCTCCCCCTAGGGTTTCAACCCTAGGCGCATGGGGAGGAGGGCCCATGTGGTGCGCCAGCCCATTAGGGCTGGCCACTCAACCCTTGCGGCCTAGGGGCCCCACCGGGATGGGTGGCCCCACCCGGTGGACCCCCGGGGCCCCTCGAGTGGTCCCGGGACACTCCCGTTGACCCCCAGAGATCACCCGATGGCCGAAACTGGACTTCCTATATATCATTCTTTACCCCAAGTGTGTAGACCCTACGGGTTCGGGAGACACGTAGACATGACCGAGACGACTCTCCGGTCAATAACCAACAGCGGGATCTGGATACCCATGTTGGTTCCCACGTGTTCCTCGATGATCTTCATCGGATGAACCACCGTGTCAAGGATTCACTCAATCCCGTATGTTATTCCCTTTGTCCATCGGTACGGTACTTGCCCGAGATTCGATCGTCGGTATTCCCGATACCTTGTTCAATCTCGTCATGGCAAGTCTCTTTACTCGATCTGTAATCCATCATCCCGTGACTAACTCCTTAGTCACTTTGAGCTCATTATGATGATGTATTACCGAGTGGGCCCAGAGGTACCTCTCCGTCATACGGAGTGACAATATCCCAGTCTCGGTTCGTACCAACCCAACAGACACCTTCGGTGATACCCGATGTGTACCTTTATAGCCACCCAGTTACGTTGTGACATTTGGCACACCCAAAGTATTCCTACGGCATCCGGGAGTTGTACAACCTCATGGTCTAAGGAATAAATACTTGACACCGAAAGCTTATGCATTACGAACTATACGATCTCGTGCTATGCTTAGGATTGGGTCTTGTCCATCACATCATTCTCCTAATGATGTGATCCCGTTATCACTGACATCCCATGTCCATGATCAGGAAACTGTGACCATCAGTTGATCAACGAGC
The DNA here is from genome assembly GCA_902687465.1 of Secale cereale. NCBI lineage: Eukaryota > Viridiplantae > Streptophyta > Magnoliopsida > Poales > Poaceae > Secale > Secale cereale. Next base: position 694,237,896 of record LR738710.1, on the reverse strand, counting down.
TGGCAACTAGAGGATTGCCATGGACTCAATTGTGGTCTATATATTCACACATGTATTGCTGTTTCCGTACAATACAATTCAAGCATGAATAACAGACGATTATCATGAACAAGGAAATATAATAATAATACTTTTATTATTGCCTCTAGGGCATATTTCCAACAGTCTCCCACTTGCACTACAGTCAATAATCTAGTTACATTGTGATGAATCGAACACCCATAGAGTTCTGGTGTTGATCATGTTTTGCCCGTGGAAGGAGTTTAGTCAACGGGTCTGCAACATTCAGATTCGTATGTACTTTACAAATATCTATGTCTCCATCTTGAACATAATTCCGGATGGAGTTGAAACGACGCTTGATGTGCTTGGTCTTCTTGTGAAACCTGGGCTCTTTGGTAATGGCAATAGCACCAGTGTTGTCACAGAAGAGAGTTATCCGGCTTGACGCGCTTGGAATGACTCCAAGGTCGGTGATGAACTCCTTCATCCAGACTCCTTCCTGCGCTGCTTCGGAAGCAGCTACGTACTCCGCTTCACATGTAGATGCCGCCACGACGCTTTGTTTGCAACTGCACCAGCTGACTGCTCCTCCATTCAAAATATACACGTATCCGGTTTGTGACTTAGAGTCATCCAGATCTATGTCGAAGCTAGCATCGACGTAACCCTTTACGACGAGCTCTTCGTCACCTCCATAAACGAGAAACATATCCTTAGTCCTTTTCAGGTACTTCAGGATGTTCTTGACCGCTGTCCAGTGTTCCATACCGGGATCACTTTGGTACCTCCCTACCAAACTTATGGCAAGGTTCACATCAGGTCTGGTGCACAGCATGGCATACATGATAGAACCTATGGCCGAGGCATAGGGAATGACACTCATCTTTTCTCTATCTTCTGCCGTGGTCGGCGACTGAGCCTTGCTCAATCTCATACCTTGCAAAACAGGCAAGAACCCCTTCTTGGACTGATCCATATTGAACTTTTTCAATATCTTGTCAAGGTATGTGCTTTGTGAAAGACCAATGAGGCATCTTGATCTATCTCTATAGATTTTGATGCCTAATATGTAAGCAGCTTCTCCAAGGTCCTTCATTGAAAAACTCTTATTCAAGTAGGCCTTTACATTTTCCAAGAATTCTATATCATTTCCCATCAGCAATATGTCATCCACATATAATATGAGAAATGCCACAGAGCTCCCACTCACTTTCTTGTAAATACAGGCTTCTCCATAAGTCTGTATAAAGCCAAACGCTTTGATCACATCATTAAAGCGAATATTCCAACTCCGAGATGCTTGCACCAGCCCGTAAATCGAGCGCTGGAGCTTGCATACTTTGTTAGCGTTCTCTGGATCGACAAAATCTTCTGGCTGCATTATATACAACTCTTCCTTGAGGAAGCCATTAAGGAATGTTGTTTTGACGTCCATTTGCCATATCTCATAATCATAGAATGCGGCAATAGCTAACATGATTCTGACTGACTTCAGCATCGCTATGGGAGAGAAAGTCTCGTCGTAGTCAATCCCTTGAACTTGTCGATAACCCTTAGCGACAAGTCGAGCCTTATAGATGGTCACATTACCATCCGCGTCTGTCTTCTTCTTAAATATCCATTTGTTTTCTATGGCGTGCCTGTCATCAGGCAAGTCCACCAAAGTCCATACTTTGTTTTCATACATGGATTCTATCTCAGATTTCATGGCTCCAAGCCATTTATTGGAATCCGGGCCCGCCATCGCTTCTTCATAGTTTGAAGGTTCACCGTTGTCTAACAACATGATTTCCAGGACAGGGTTGCCGTACCACTCTGGTGCGGAACGTGCCCTTGTGGACCTTCGAAGTTCAGTAGTAACTTGATATGTTTCTTCATGATCATCATCATTAACTTCCTCCCTTGTCGGTGCAGGCACCTCAGGAACAATTTCCTGCGTTGCGCTACTTTCCGGTTCAGGAGGGGTGACTGTCACCTCATCAAGTTCTACTTTCCTCCCACTCACTTCATTCGAGAGAAACTCTTTCTCCAGAAAGCATACATTCTTGGCAACAAAGACTTTGCCTTCGGATTTGTGGTAGAAGGTGTACCCAATCGTTTCCTTTGGGTATCCTATGAAGACGCATTTCTTCGATTTGGGTTCGAGCTTTTCAGGTTGAAGTTTCTTGACATAAGCATCGCAACCCCAAACTTTCAGAAACGACAGCTTTGGTTTCTTGCCAAACCAAAGTTCATACGGAGTCGTCTCAACGGATTTCGACGGAGCCCTATTTAAAGTGAATGCGGTAGTCTCTAAAGCATAACCCCAAAAATATAGCGGTAAATCGGTGAGGGACATCATAGATCGCACCATGTCCAACAGAGTACGATTTCGACGTTCGGACACACCGTTACGTTGAGGTGTTCCGGGTGGTGTCAATTGTGAAACAATTCCACAGCTCCTTAGGTGCGTGCCAAATTCATGACTTAAATATTCACCCCCACGATCTGATTGTAAGAACTTTATTTTTCTGTCACGTTGATTCTCAACCTCATTCTGAAATTCTTTGAACTTTTCAAAGGTCTCAGACTTATGTTTCTTCAAATAGATATACCCATATCTACTCAAGTCATCTGTGAGGGTGAGAACATAACGATAGCCTCCGTGAGCCTCAACACTCCTTGGACCGCACACATCGGTATGTATGATTTCCAACAAGTTGGTTGCTCGCTCCATTGTTCCGGAGAACGGAGTCTTGGTCATCTTGCCCAAGAGGCATGGTTCGCACGTGTCAAATGATTCATAATCAAGAGACTCTAGAAGTCCATCTGAATGGAGCTTCTTCATACGTTTGACACCAATATGACCAAGGCGGCAATGCCACAAGTATGTGGGACTATCATTATCAACTTTACATCTTTTGGCATCTACACTATGAATATGTGTATCATCACGTTCGAGATTCATCAAAAATAAACCATTGACCAGCGGGGCATGACCATAAAACATATCTCTCAAATAAATAGAACAACCATTATTCTCCGATTTGAAAGAGTAGCCATCTCGCATAAGACGGGATCCAGATACAATGTTCATGCTCAAAGCTGGTACTAAATAACAATTATTAAGGTTTAAAACTAATCCCGAGGGTAGATGTAGAGGCAGCGTGCCGACGGAGATCACATCGACCTTGGAACCATTCCTGACGCGCATCGTCACCTCATCCTTCGCCAGTCTCCGCTTATTCCGCAGCTCCTGTTTTGAGTTACAAATGTGAGCAACCGCACTGGTATCAAATACCCAGGAGCTACTACGAGCGTTGGTAAGGTACACATCAATAACAAGTATATCAAATATACCTTTGATGTTGCCGGCCTTCTTGTCTGCTAAATATTTGGGGCAGTTCCGCTTCCAGTGCCTCGTTCCCTTGCAATGAAAACACTCAGTTTCAGGCTTGGGTCCATTCTTTGGCTTCTTCCCGGCAACTGGCTTACCGGGCGCGGCAACTCCTTTGCCGTCCTTCTTAAAGTTCTTCTTACCCTTGCCTTTCTTGAACTTAGTGGTTTTATTGACCATCAACACTTGATGTTCTTTCTTGATATCCACCTCCGCTGATTTCAGCATTGAATACACCTCGGGAATGGACCTATCCATCCCTTGCATATTGAAGTTTAACAGGAAGCTCTTGAAGCTAGGTGGGAGCGACTGGAGGATTCTGTCAACGACCGCTTCATCTAGGAGATTCATTCCCAGCTGAGACAAGCGGTTGTGCAATCCAGAAATCTTGAGGATGTGCTCACTGACAGAACTGTTTTCCTCCATCTTACAGCTGTAGAATGCGTCGGAGACGTCATATCTCTCGACTCGGGCATGAGCTTGGAAAACCATTTTCAGCTCTTGGAACATCTCATATGCCCCGTGGTGCTCAAAACGCTTTTGGAGCCCCGATTCTAAACTGTAAAGCATGCCGCACTGAACCAGGGAGTAATCATCACAACGCGACTGCCAGGCGTTCATAATGTCTTGGGTCGCCGGGAGAACGGGTGCATCACCTAGCGGTGCTTCAAGGACATATGATCTCTTGGCAGCTATGAGGATAATCCTCAGGTTACGGACCCAATCTGTATAGTTGCTACCATCGTCTTTCAGCTTGGTTTTCTCTAGGAACGTGTTGAAGTTGAGGGAAACTTGAGCGTGGGCCATTTGATCTACAAGAGATATTGTAAAGAATTTAGACTAAGTTCATGATAATTATGTTCATCTTAATCAGATTTTAATGAACTCCCACTCAGAATGACATCTCTCTAGTCATCTTAGTGATACACGATCCGAATCGACTAGCCCGTGTCCGATCGTCACGTGAGACGGACTAGTCATCAACGGTGAACATCTTCATGTTGATCGTATCTTCTATACGACTCGTGTTCGACCTTTCGGTCTTCCATGTTCCGAGGCCATGTCTGTACATGCTAGGCTCGTCAAGTAAACCCTAAGTGTATTGCTTGTGTAAATCTGGCTTACACCCGTTGTATGCGAACGTTAGAACTTATCACACCCGATCATCATGTGGTGCTTCGGAACAACGATCCTTAGCAACGGTGCACAGTTAGGGGGAACACAATTCTTGAAATTTTAGTGAGAGATCATCTTATTTACTACCATCGTTCTAAGTAAACAAGATGCATAAACATGATAAACATCACATGCAATCAATTAAAGTGACATGATATGGCCAATATCATCTTGCTCCTTCGATCTCCATCTTCGGGGCACCATGATCATCTTGTCACCGGCTCGACACCATGATCTCCATCATCATGATCTTCATCATCGTGTCTCGAAGAAGTAGTCACGCCAACTATTACTTCTACTACTATGGCTAACGTTTAGCAATAAAGTAAAGTAATTACATGGCGTTTATTCAGTGACACGCAAGTCATATAATAATTAAGACAACTCCTATGGCTCCTGTCGGTTGTCAAGTTCATCGACATGCAAGTCGTGATTCCCTATTACAAGAACATGATCAATCTCATACATCACATATATCATTCATCACATCTTCTTTTGGCCATACCACGTCACATAGCACATGTTGCAAAAACAAGTTAGACGTCCTCTAATTGTTGTTGCAAGTTTTACGTGGCTTCTATAGGTTTTCTAGCAAGAACGTTTCTTACCTACGCCAAAACCACAACGTGATTTGTCAATTGCTATTTACCCTTCATAAGGACCATGTTCATCAAATCCGATCCGACTAAGGTAGGAGAGACAGACACCCGCCAGCCACCTTATGCATCTAGTGCATGTCTGTCGGTGGAACCAGTCTCACGTAAGCGTACGTGTAAAGTCGGTTCGGGCCGCTTCATCCCACAATACCGCCGAATCAAGATTGACTAGTAACGGCAAGAAAGTTGAACAAACTCAAACGCCCACAACTGTTTTGTGTTCTACTCGTGCAAGATGCTACGCATAAGACCTAGCTCAGATGCCACTGTTGGGTAATGTCAGGGATATGACTAGCAGGTATGAACCGGCTAGTGTAAACCGGCTTTGTTATATTATACTTGGTTGTAATATTTAGTAAAGGCTACGGCCCATGAGATCTTAGGGCCCATGTATAGAAGTGTGGTTTGTAAACCGCCAAGCGATGTAACTTGAGAGGTAAGGAAAAAAAGACAGATACCGAGGCGGACACAAGTATGAGCCGGCCTCGGGACTCTGTAAACCGGACCAGGCGTCACCTCTATATAAAGGGACGACCCGGCGACAGTTCAGGGACAAGCAAGAATCAACCCGTCGAGACTACAGGCAAGCGAATCCGCTCCCTGTAAACCGACGCCCAAGAAATATCAAACCAACTAGACGTAGGCTTTTACCTTCATCGAAGGGGCCGAACTAGTATAAACTCTCTGTGTCCTTTGTGTGCTATGAACCCCTTCAAGCTAACCCGTGCGACGGTTCCATCATCAAGTCCGCTAAACCGGACATCTGCCATGCTAATTCCACGACAGTTGGCGCCCACCGTGGGGCCTCCGCACGATGGTTTCGAGTTCTTGAAGGGCAGCTTTGAAGGGCTCAAGGGTTATGCGGTCGGCCGGATGACCAAGAGTCGCCGCGGCCACTACATCGATGACGCAGGTTGGGGACCGGAGGCCGATTCAATCGAATACGGGTACCGGGTTCCCTTCGGTGACATCCAAGTCTTCATTGGCAAAATCGGCGAACCGGGACCTGAGCCGGACATCTTCCCCAACATCGTCGAGCTGGCTCAGCGTGCGAGATCGGCCCGGATTCATCCCGCCGTGAAGCACGTGTTCGTTGGAGCAATCCACGGAGTTCGAGTTGAGGACGGATCGGAATCCGATGGTGCAACAGCTGTCTACTCAGACGACGAATCTTTATCCGGAGAAACTGAATCTCTGTATCAGTTGCAGGACGGCCGGTCTGAGGGCGAGTCCGATGGAAACAGTATTTCGGACCCCTTTGGCCCGCCAAACCGGGTGGCTGTCTTTATGGCCGGTTCACAGCCCCCAGTGAACGGGACGACAGCAGAAGCTGGTGTAGGGGGGAGCGGCCCGGCCCTCTCACCTACTGAAGTTCTATCCACCTTGATCGAGGATTTCACAGCTAAAGCAGTGGAAACAGTAGCTCCGGCAGACAAGGCGCATCATGATGCAGAGCTCCTTCAGTTAAAAGGCCGGATTGATCAATTAAAGGAGGATCTGAAGGCAGAGAGAGAGAGAGATGATAGCGGTGAGACAAGCGGAGCTGGATGATCAGGCTTTTTACCTAAGGATGGAGCAAGCTTCTATGGAAGGAGTAAGGGGACGAAAGTACCAGTCTCGTCTACCGCCGGTTTATGAAGCAACGAATCTGTTCAGGACACCGGGGGCTGGGACTAGTAATAATCCGGCTTCAAACCGGAGGGCACCCCTAGCCAGGGAGGAGCCGGTTCGGCAACCCACCGCAGAGCGGGATCGTCGGATCACGTCGGCGCCTTATGTTCCCACCCCTCCAGGTCATTATTCAAACCCTTTGGATAACATCGTTGCAGCTGCTGCACGATTGGCCGCTCTACCCATGGAGGAGACGTCTCCTGTGGCATTGGAGGCGCGCAGGGTCAAGGAGTTTCTTAATACGGCGTTGATACAGCAGCAAGCATATTCTCATAGCAAGGAAAGGTTACATTCAACACCACGTCCTAGCCGGAGTTATACTAGGCATTGGGAGGAGCCAGAAGTGTCTAGCAGCGAACGCAGGAGGCATCAGCGCAGACAGGATAATCCGGCGGGTGCAGCGGCACCAGCTCCGGATATGAACCGGGTTAGGTCAGGAGCCCGGGAGGAGGTGTGTCAAACAACGCCGGTTCACACAGCCACAGCAGAAACAGGAATTACGACGAGTTCTTTCGGGGTGCAATGTCTTGTCCCTGCTTTACGGAGTATCAAGCTGCCTAAGGATTTTAAAGGGCCTCGCAAGGTACCTAATTACACAGCAGATTTAGCTCCAGAAGCTTGGGTTGAAAGTTATGAGATGGCCATGGAGATGCTGGACGTGGATGAATCGGCTTGTGCTAAGTATTTTACTATGATGCTTGAAGGTACGGCCCGGACCTGGTTGAAGGGTTTACCCCCGAACTCTATCGGATCATGGGGGGAAGTACGCAGCCAGTTTATCAAAAACTTCAAAGATACATGCAAATAGCCGATGTCAGTGGTGGATCTAGCAGCTTGTGTGCAAGGAGAGCAGGAGTCTACAGCTGCTTGGGTGCGGAGAGTAGCGGAGATCTTGCACTCTTCGAATGGTATCAATCCTAGTACGGCTATAGTGACCTTGGAAAACAATTGCCGGTTTGAATCTTTAAAGTTAAAGCTCGGACGGCTCAAAAGGGATTGTAATGATATGGGAACTCTCATGAGTGCCTTGGTAAAATATGGGGACTCTGATAATACCAAGTATCCAGAAGCGGAAGGAGACAAGACGGGGAAGGTTAGCAAGTCTGGTCAACCGGCGCAAGTTAATCCGGCTACTACGAGTTTTCTGGGCAAACGGAAGGCAGAGGGTGGCTCTGACTTCGTGGCCAACACTCAAGTTCAAGGGGGCTTCCAGCACGGCTTGGGAAACCCACCTCCGCAAATCGGCAGAGGGACTCTTAGCTGGGACCAAGAGTTAGATCAGCCTTGTCCGAAGCATAGCATGAAAAATCGACCGGCAAAGCACACCATAAGAGAGTGCAGGCCCCTTATGAAAGCAATGGCGGGCCGTTTTAATCCTCATGACAGGCCTCCAAATGGCGGTTCAGGTCCTGGATTTATTGTCCGGGTCATCAGGGGAGCAGCTCCGGATCAGGATATAGGGGCAATAACAATGGTTATCAAAACCGGACCGGTAGTCAAAATAATCAAGGAAGTTATAATAACCAGAGCAATCAGTCGCATCATCAAGGTGGTTACAATAACCAAAGCAATCAGCAACATGGCCAAGGTGGTTATAATAACCACAGCAATCAACAGCCGGGCCAAGGGAATTACAATAATCAGGGGAATCAACAGCGTCAGCAACAGCAGCCGCAATCCGGGTATCAAAGTAATCCAAAGGAGTTGAGCAGTGGGCAATAGCATGTCTTCACCACAAGTCTGTGTAAACGAGATCAGAAGGTTTTGAAGCGGGCTGTTAACACAGTTGAACCGGCAACACCGCAATTTCTGCGCTGGTCAGAGCAATCCATTGTATGGAGTAGAGAAGACCACCCGATGCGGGTGGATAATCCGGGCCATTTAGCCTTGGTGGTGGCACCCCAGGTGGGAGGTTACAAATTCACTAAGGTTCTCATGGACGGTGGTAGCAGCATCAATATTCTGTACTATGAGACTTTCCGTCGTATGGGTCTGACGGATAAGAAGTTAAGGCAATCAAACACAGTGTTTCATGGAGTAGTGCCAGGTAAGTCGGCTTATCCGGTTGGAAAGATTGACTTGGAAGTTACTTTTGGAGATGAACATGATTCCAGGTCGGAGATGATAACTTTCGAGGTCGTCAAAATCAAAAGCCCTTATCACGCTTTGTTTGGAAGGACGGTTTATGCTAAGTTTATGGCTAGGCCATGTTACGTTTATCTGGAGCTTAAAATGCCGGGTCATAAGGGCACGATCACGGTTCATGGAAGTCGCAAGATAGCAGTGGAATGTGAAGAAGGAGATGCAGCCTATGCAGAAACAGTATGTGCCACGGAAGAGTTGAAATATTATAAAGATAATGTTGATCCGGCAGATATGACTCCGCTGAAGAAGCCAACTACAGAGCATGATCCGGCGTTGAAGTTTAAATCAGCAGAGGAGACCAAGCAAGTTGATTTTGTGCCTGGAGATTCGTCTAAGCAGTTCACTATCAGCGCTAACCTTGATCCCAAATAGGAAAGCGCGCTCATCGAGTTCATCCGTGAGAACCGGGATATCTTTGCATGGAAACCTTCTGACATGCCAGGTATACCGAGGGAACTCGCTGAGCACAGTCTTAATATTGATCCGAAGTTTAAACCGGTCAAGCAGTATCTACGCCGCTTCAATGAAGAGAGGCACAAGGCTATAGGAGAAGAAGTGGCCAGGCTTTTGGCCGCAGGATTCATAGTGGAAGTATTTCATCCGGAGTGGTTGGCTAATCTGGTGCTGGTGTTAAAGAAGAACGGGAAGTGGAGAATGTGTGTGGACTATACAGACCTCAACAAGGCTTGTCCAACTGATCCTTTTGCTCTCCCTCGCATTGATCAAATTATCGATGCCACGGCGGGATGTGAGCGGCTAAGCTTTTTGGATGCGTATTCAGGGTATCACCAGATCAAGATGGCAGTTAAAGACCAGGAGAAGACAGCTTTCATAACCCCTTTTGGTGCTTTTTGCTATGTATCTATGCCTTTTGGGCTTAAAAGCGCACAAGCGACTTATCAGCGTTGCGTTCAGAATTGTCTGAAAGGGCAGATAGGGAGGAATGTTCATGCTTATGTGGATGACATTGTGGTCAAGTCAAGGAAGGAAGAAACAATGATAGAGGATCTTAAGGAAACTTTTGATAATCTTCGAGTTTATAAGATGATGCTTAATCCAGAGAAGTGTGCTTTTGGTGTTCCGGTAGGTAAACTACTGGGATTCTTGGTCTCAAACAGAGGAATAGAAGCTAATCCAGAGAAGATCAAGGCCATCACATCTTTGACTAAACCGGTTTGCATCAATGATGTTCAGCGTGTAGCTGGCCGGATCACAGCATTAAGCCGGTTCATCAGCCGTTTGGGAGAGAAGGCGATCCCGCTTTACCAGATGCTGAGGAAAACCGACCGGTTTATGTGGAGTGATGAGGCAAACGCAGCGTTCGAGGATTTAAAGCGGCAATTGGCAAAGCCGCCGGTTTTAGCTGCTCCTATTGATAAGGAGCGGTTGCTGTTATACGTCGCTGCCAATGCACGGGCAGTCAGCGTCGCAATCGTGGTTGAGCGCAAGGAAGCAGGGAAGGAATACCCGGTTCAGCGTCTGGTTTACTACGTGAGCGAAGTACTCATTGAATCCAAGCAGAGATACCCTCACTGGCAGAAGTTGGTGTATGGTGTGTTTATGGCAAACCGGAAGTTGAAGCACTATTTCCAAGGTCATCCAATAACTGTGGTTAGTTCAGCACCGTTGGGGGACATAATCCAGAACAGGGAAGCTACAGGTAGGGTGGCAAAGTGGGCCATAGAGCTCAGCCCACATGAGTTGAAGTATGTACCACGTACCGCTATAAAATCTCAGGCATTGGTAGATTTCATCAATGATTGGACAGAGTTGCAAACTCCTGAGGAGAAGCCGGATCTTACTTACTGGACGATTCACTTTGACGGTTCAAGACAATTGGAGGGCTCGGGGGCTGGAGTTGTATTAACTTCCCCCAGAGGTGATAAATTTTGTTATGTCCTCCGCCTATTGTTTCCTTGTACCAATAATGCAGCAGAATATGAAGCACTACTTCATGGTTTGCGGCTGGCAAAGGAGATGAACTTGAGCCGGGTTAAGTGCTTTGGCGACTCAGATTTGGTGGCACAGCAAGTTTCCGGCAAGTGGGATTCAAGAGATCCCCTCATGGTGGCTTACAGACGAGAAGTTGAAGCAGTTGCAGGATACTTCAAAGGATATCAGCTGGATCATATAGACCGGCGAAGGAACGAAGCGGCCGATGCTCTAAGCCGGCTGGGTTCTCAACGTAAATTGGTGCCACCAAACACTTTTTTGGATGAATTGCACAGTCCTTCGGTTCAGATATCGTCGGAGGAAGACCTAGCTGTTCCTGATCTGGAGGCACAGTTAGTTGCAGCGCTTCATGTTATTCCAGATTGGACGCTGCCTTATTTGGCATATTTGAGCCGAGGGGAGTTACCAGACGATGAAGAAGAAGCACGACAAATAATCCGGCGTTCTAAGTCCATGACAATTGCAAACGGAGAGCTTCATCATCGCAGTACTTCTGGAGTATTTCAGCGGTGTGTGTCAGCTGAGGAAGGTTGTGAGATCCTTCGCGAGATCCATGAAGGGGATTGTGGTCATCACGCCGGTTCAAAATCATTGGTGGCTAAAGCATTCCGGCATGGTTTCTATTGGTTAACTGCTCATGCAGATGCGGAAGATCTGGTCCGGAAGTGTGATGCTTGTCAGAAATTTTCAAGGCGTGCTCTGGTTCCGGCGCAGGAGCTCCGGATGATACCAATAACTTGGCCGTTTGCGACTTGGGGGCTTGATATGGTTGGACCCTTCAAGCGATCCCAAGATCAGAAAACTCATCTACTAGTAGCAGTAGACAAATTTACAAAGTGGGTTGAAGCGGAGCCTATAAGCAAGTGTAATGCGGCAACGGTAGTCAAATTCATCAAAAAAGTAATTTTCCGGTTTGGCTTTCCACACAGCATCATCACAGACAATGGCACCAATTTGTCTCAGGATGAGATGGAAGAATTCTGTCAACGAGAACATATTCGTTTGGACGTGTCTTCTGTGGCCCACCCCCAATCCAATGGTCAGGCTGAAAGGGCAAATCAGGAGATTTTGCGAGGTATCAAACCCCGGCTTATGACACCTTTGCAGAGAACCCCAGGATGTTGGGTTGAGGAGTTGCCATCTGTTCTTTGGAGTATCAACACTACACCAAACCGGTCTACAGGTTACACACCTTTTTTCATGGTCTATGGTGCTGAAGCAGTCCTTCCGAGCGATATACGTCATGATTCACCAAGGGTGACGGCTTATGTTGAAGCAGCCAACGAGAGAGCAAGGCAAGACAGTTTAGACCGGCTGGATGAAGAGCGTGGTATAGCTGCAGCACGATCTGCAATTTATCAACAAGACTTACGCAGATATCATAGCCGCCGGATCAGAACAAGGACGTTCCAGGAGGGCGACTTGGTACTCCGGCTCATCCAAGATCAAATAGATATGCACAAGCTATCCCCACCTTGGGAAGGGCCCTTTGTGGTCAGTAAGAATCTACACAACGGTTCATATTACTTGGTGGACGTTCGAGAACACAAGGACTCACGGACATTAGAAGAGGAGACGAAGAGGCCATGGAACATCGCCCATTTACGGCCATACTATACTTGAGCTATGAGTTCCACTTAAAACTTTCTAAAGAACATGAGATGACATCCGGTTCAGAGAAAGGACGCTTCACGATTTACCCACCGGTTCAGGAGGAACCCTGGAGACCCTCTGAAAAGTTGGATAATCCACATTCAGTGATTGGTTTAGATTTACCCACCGGTTCAGGAGGAACCCTGGAGACCCTCTGAAAAGTTGGATAATCCACATTCAGTGATTGGTTTAGATTTACCCACCGGTTCAGGAGGAACCCTGGAGACCCTCTGAAAAGTTGGATAATCCACATTCAGTGATTGGTTTAAATTTACCCACCGGTTCAGGAGGAACCATGGAGGCCCTCTGGAAAGATGGATAATCCACATCCAGTGATTGGCTCAAATTTGTTACGGTTCTATCGGCCCTCTGAAAAGATGGATAATCCACATTCAGTGATTGGCTAGGCCCTCTGGGAAAGATGGATAATCCACATCCCATTGATTGGCTCAGTTTTTTATTTGTGGTTCTATCGGCCCTCTGAAAAGATGGATAATCCACATTCAGTGATTGGCTAGGCCCCCTGGGAAAGATGGATAATCCACATCCCATTGATTGGCTGAACCTTCGTTTGAGCCTGGCAGCTCTTAAAAAGCCTCGACTACATGGTCTTATTTGCAACATTTGCATCTTTTTTGTGTTTTGTGTTTTAACCCTTTAAACCGGAGTGGAACAGCTACAAAAGCTGACCACGTATCTATAAAGTGAAAAGTCTGGGTCATGAATACCAGCATGAGTAAACCGGTATTCATTATAACCCGGATCATCTATCAGGCAACAAGCCACAAATTTCTGAACAAAGTTTTTCAGAACAAGATGAACCGGAGTCTATCATCAAAACCTGGGTTTCTAATTGGATCCATGAAGATCTTCATCAAAGTATTGAGCATATATAATCTCAGGTATAACTTTATTGTTGGTATGAGTATGTACTTATTTGACGTTTTGAGAGAACAATTTAATCCGTCCAGTGGTAAACCGCTAGGACATATTTTCAGTGTTATTTCTGCAGGAGCAGAGGATATGCAAGATAAGCACCATCAGATAACATTTAAATTGGCAAATATTTCACATAAGAAAGACAGAATATCCGGATTAAAGCAGATCAAGTTTCAGCTATCCTATTACAAGGCATAGCAAGCCTGACGGATTAAAAAGATTGTTTGGCAAAACAGAGACTGCGACTACAACAATAAATTTTGAATTATGCTCCTCCTTGCTGAGACGGCTGGCCATCACCTTGATCCGGAATATCTTCATCTTCTTGAAGCGGTTGGAAGTCCGGCACGCGCCAGTCAATCTTCGTCAAAGCCCGGAAATACATCTCGTCGTTGATAAGTTCAGAAGGTTCAATATCAGGAGCGAAGGTATGAGGACGAACCGGCGGGATTAAGTTGACGGTGTCATAAACTGGCCGCTCCACCCGCTCGTTTTGCAAGTCGTACCCCGGATGATACCTGGATAAGTCGGATTCAGCTGCAAGCTTGCTGGCAAGGGGACGCATCTCCTTCGTCAAGGCGTAGAGATCTTTTGCGGTAAAAGTGGAGCCGTCGTCTTTTGTGTCAGGAAATCCAGTTAAAGCCTCTTCCGGATCAAGATCCGGGACCCAGGCCTTAGCCCTGGAAAGGGCCAGAAGAGCACCACCTCGGGCGGCAGATTTTTTGACTTCTTCAAGACGAACCGGCAAAACAGATAACTTTTTCAACGTGTCTTGGATAGTCGTAGGGGCCGGTTTACCGAAAGATGTTGCACTAATGATCCTCTGAGCGCCGGAATACAGCTGCTCGACCAAGGTGTAACACGCTTTAAGCTTCTTCCGTAGGTCATCCCCAAGATGGGAGACACGACGCCCTGCATATAGATATAACGGTTAAACCGGCATAGACGGAAGATTACAGAGATAAAGCAGGAGTACAGATTATACTTACCAAAGATTGCAGAGGTCATCAACTCAATCTGCTGCTTTAAACCGGTTAATTCTTCTGTAACCGGATTAAGCGCCCCTTCAGCGTCCTGAATCCTTTTCTCCAGATCTTTCTTTTGAACCTCAAAAGTGGTCCGCTCTTCTTCAAAATATTTCTTCAGATCTTCAGCAGTCTTTAAACTTACCTGAAGATCTTTCTTAGCTTTCGAAGCGGTAGATTCCGTCTCAGCAAGACGGCTCCGAAGTTCATTGATTTCATCAGCATTCCGGTTTAAATCAGCCTGCAAGCATAATCAAGTGACAAGAGGCAACAATCAGACAAGTCTCAAGCACATAAACAAGTTATCTACTTGACACTTGGGGGCTAATGGCAGTTGAAGCAATAAATAACAGCAATTCAAAGTTACAAGTCTCAAGCACACAAACAAGTTGTCTACTTGACACTTGGGGGCTAATGGATGATTGAAGTATCAGCAGAAAATTTTTACAAGTATCAAAATACATAAACAAGTTATCTACTTGATACTTGGGGGCTAATGTAAAGATCAATTGTTCAAACTATAAAGTTCCAGTTCACCTTCAGCACGCAGCTAAACCGGAACTTGGGGGGCTGTTATGGGATAGAAGCATATCAAAAGTACAAAGTCAGAAGAAAAGGATTACCTCATATTTCTCCTTCATCAAGTTAACCAAGCTTGCTTCATAATCTCGGCTGCTGTGGAGCCGGTTTAGGTACCCAGAATAAATTTCTTGGGCGCTCATATCTGCAAGATTGGATACTTCAGTACTCCATTTGCCCTTCTCTTTATATAGCTTCTCCATTTTAGCCGTATGCTTGGCTAAAACGGTGGGCTCAGCCGGAGCAACGAATGCAGCCCCAGTCACTACAACTTCTGGAGAAGAAGGGGCAATTGGAGTCGCAGTGTGAGCTGGATTGGGAGATGCCGGATTAATTTGCGGAGAGTTGACCCGGGCAGGGCTTGGCGAGTTGTGTGCATCTTAAGCAGTAGGATTTTCGGGTATGGAGAGGTGATCCGTAGGCGCAGGATCTTCAAGAGGAGCTATGGGCTCGCTTTCTGGAGGAACGGTCGTTGCCGGATCATCGGCCGGATCATCTGCAGTGGTCTCAGCAGGAGGCTTGTTTGCCTTGGGTTTCTTGCTAGGCTTTGGTTTGCTGAAAAAAGTTTGCAAAATGAGTTAACATTATAAAGTAAAAGGGAATCATAAACCGGAAAAGTTAAAAAAAGTTACCCTGGGACAATTTTCAATGGAGGAAGCTGTGTGGCAGTCGATTCACCAGAAGAAGACAGTGGAGTTTCCTGATAATCAGGGTCAGACGGTTTAAGAGCTTTCCGGATAAGCCCGGCCTTGGGATGAAGGAGAGTCGGAGAAAGTATCACCTCAGCACGGCGTTTCCGAGCCGGAGTTAAAGAAATCCCGGATGATTCCACTGCCAGGCCACTATGGCGAGTGGTCCGGCGAAGAGCTTCATGCTGTTGCTTCTTCAAAATAAAATTAGGATCCAACTGAGCATAAGGGTGAGAAAATTGGTATTTCCGGACGGTCCGACGACTTTTTTGTGGAAGAGGTTCTGAATCAGAAGAAAGGATAGTTACCTCAACCTCGGCCGGATTATCACCTTCAGCCAACTCCTGTGGAAAGTTATCATTAGATACAGTGATGAATACAAGAAAGCAAAATTCAAACCGGTTTAATTCATACCTCGGAATCTGGATCATCATCCTCGGCGTGAGAGCTGGAGTCAAGAGATGCCTTCCTTTTCTTGTTAGCAAAGGTTTTACGGCGTGCTTGCTTGCCGGTTTTCTCCTGAGGTTTTCTCTTCCAGAAAGGATCACCAGCCTATTTAAAAGAAGGAAAGACAGTTGAAGGGACGGTTTAAATAAACAGATTACAAATACAGGATAAAGCAAAACTTACCGCATGCAGTTTATTCTTCTTATAATATGGTGCTAATCCGACTTTGCTGCAGTCTGCTAAGGAGACGTTGAGCATCTTTTTAGCCGATTCAATAACCTCCGACTCAGATAATTTTTCCTTGGTAAACCGTTGAGGATCGTCCGGTTTACCAGAATACTAGCACATCAGCTGAGATCGCCGGCTCAAGGGAAGGATGCTCCAAGACAACCAGCAGCGCATAAAGTCAGCTCCAGTCAAGCCATTGGCCATGAAAGCTTTTAACCTAGAGAGCTGTGATGCAAACCGGGTCCGCTCAACAGAGCTGAGTCGTTGTGGTAGAGGATGATCCTCCGGAATACAGTGCTCACGATAACCCGGCAAGGGGTTCTCCCCTTCAGGAGAAGTGTCAATGCAATAAAACCATGACTTGTTCCACTCTTTTGGATGCGTGTGTAAAGCGGCGTGAGGAAAGACAGCGTCCCTCCTTTTCTGAATACTAACACCGCCGAGTTCCTGATGCGGTCCACTGGTGAACTCTGTGCGCCAGTTCAGGTGAAAGAAGTCCCGGAACAGATCAACAGACGGTTCTTCTTGCAGATACACCTCCGAAAACACTTGGAAGTCACAGATATTTGAAATAGAGTTGGGTCCAATATCCTGAGGGTGGAGTTGGAAGGCAGCAAGAACGTCCTGGAAAAACTTTGAACCGGGGGGAGAGAAGCCTCGAGATATGTGGTCAAAGAACACAATAACCTCCCTGGGCCTGGGAGTAGGAGGGCATTCATTCCCCGGAGCCCGCCACTTCAAAACAGACTGAGGGCCTAAACTACCAATTTCAGAAATTTTGACCAAGTCTTCTTCCGTGATGATGGAAGGAACCCAATCACAAGAGACAAACTGCTTGGCCATAGCAATGGAAGGACAAGTACTGAAAAAGATAAAGTGCAAAAAAACGGATTATGCGGGTACAACAATATAAACCGGAAAATATCTATGAAAGTTACGCAACGGTTTGAACCGAGGACTAATGGTATGGTTAAACCGGCAATAACAGGGAGCTATGTCATTACCGGTTCACGACAGTAAAAGAGGAACAGCTAAACCGTCGCGTTCAATTTCAAAGGTTTTACAGGAACATGGCATAACAGTTTAAACCGGAGTATATCTAATGGATCTACAAAGGAGAAGAAACAGTTTCCTTGTAAACGGCTAAAGTGGAACAGATCTGGGAGCGCAAAGAAAAGAAAAATAAAAGTGCAAGAAAATACGGGAAGAAACGCAAGGGTTTTATGCGGAGCAGATGAATCTATAGGATAAGTATAAATGGCGGGATCTAAAGAAAATACTAATGGAAGATCTGTTAACTGGGTATAAAGGTCAAAAACTTTCTACGAAGTGAGTGTTTAAGAGGAACAAGATGAAGCTCTCGTTGAAAGCCCTAATAGCGGAGGGACAGGGACGAACCCTAAAGGATGCAGATCTAGAATGAGGAAGGAAAGACATACCTGAACAATGGAGGACGGCGGCGGAGTTCTCTGGTCGAATCAGGTTGATGCAGCGGCCAGGAAGGTCTTGACTCGGCGAGGCAACGGCGGCGCTTCAAGCTCGGGCGTCAATGGCGTCTGGAAGCTCGGGCAACAGACGGAACAAGAAGAGGCGAGAAGAAGAAAGAACGAAGGGGGACGGCGGTATTTATAAGCGAAGGACAGATGTGAAGCGACAGGTGCGGGATTCGAGGGGGCAAAGATCGGATAAAGATCCTTTTTGACGCCTCGATTTTCGGATAACCATTAAAGAAAGCTACAGTACAGCTCGCAGCGTTAAATGCGGAGATGATGTCACAGTCAGATCTAGTGATTCTCGAAGATGACGACAGAGCCGGTTTACAAAAATGTGAAGACAGAAGAAAATTATACAAGACAAGGAAGACTGATATGAACAAGTTCAAATCATTCTGGGGCCTAATGTCAGGGATATGACTAGCAGGTATGAACCGGCTAGTGTAAACCGGCTTAGTTATATTATACTTGGTTGTAATATTTAGTAAAGGCTACGGCCCATGAGATCTTAGGGCCCATGTATAGAAGTGTGGTTTGTAAACCGCCAAGCGATGTAACTTGAGAGATAAGGAAGAAAAGACAGAGACCGAGGCAGACACAAGTATGAGCCGGCCTCGGGATTCTGTAAACCGGACCAGGCGTCACCTCTATATAAAGGGACGACCCGGCGACGATTCAGGGACAAGCAAGAATCAACTCGTCGAGACTACAGGCAAGCGAATCCGCTCCCTGTAAACCGACGCCCAAGAAATATCAAACCAACTAGACGTAGGCTTTTACCTTCATCGAAGGGGCCGAACTAGTATAAACTCTCTGTGTCCTTTGTGTGCTATGAACCCCTTCAAGCTAACCCGTGCGACGGTTCTATCATCAAGTCCGCTAAACCGGACATCTGTCGTGCTAATTCCACGACAGGTAACGTAGCAGAATTCAAAAAAATTCTACGCTTTCACCAAGATCGAACTAAGGAGACATCTAGCAACGAGCAAATAAGAGTGCATCTACATACCGTTATGTAGATCGCGTGCGGAAGCTTTCGAAGAAGCGTGGATGAAGTAGTCGTACTCTTCGCGTTCTTCGTCACCGATGATCTAGCGCCGAACGGACGGCACCTCCGTGTTCAACACACGTCCGGTACAGCAACGTCACCTCCTTCTTGATCCAGCAAGGGGGGAGGAGAGGTCGTCGGAGATCCAGCAGCATGACGGCGTGGTGGTGGATGCAGTGGAGATTCCTGCAGGGCTTCGCCGGCGCCCTGCGGAGGGAGTATGGAGGTGTGACGGGAGGGGGAGAGGCGCCAGGAGCAAGGGTGCGGCTGCCCTCTCCCCCCCCCCCCCC
>LR738710.1:694195619-694218398 GCA_902687465.1 Secale cereale | reverse complement strand
CACACATATATATAGGGGGCCAGGGGGGTGCGTCGGCCCTGCATATGGGATCTGCAGGGTGGGGCGGCGGCCAGGGGGAAATCCTTGCCCCCCAAGGCAAGGTGGCGCCCCCTCCCCCCTAGGGTTTCAACCATAGGCGCATGGGGAGGAGGGCCCATGTGGTGCGCCAGCCCATTAGGGCTGGCCACTACCCCCTTGCGGCCTAGGGGCCCCACCGGGATGGGTGGCCCCACCCGGTGGACCCCCGGGGCCCCTCCGGTGGTCCCGGGACACTCCCGGTGACCCCCGGAGATCACCCGATGGCCGAAACTGGACTTCCTATATATCATTCTTTACCTCCGGACCATTCCGGAACTCCTCGTGAAGTCCAGGATCTCATCCGGGACTCCGAACAACTTTCGGGTTTCCACATGCATGTATCTCTACGACCCCAGCGTTACCGAACCTTAAGTGTGTAGACCCTACGGGTTCGGGAGACACGTAGACATGACCGAGACGACTCTCCGGTCAATAACCAACAGTGGGATCTGGATACCCATGTTGGTTCCCACGTGTTCCTCGATGATCTTCATCGGATGAACCACCGTGTCAAGGATTCACTCAATCCCGTATGTTATTCCCTTTGTCCATCGGTACGGTACTTGCCCGAGATTCGATCGTCGGTATTCCCGATACCTTGTTCAATCTCGTCATGGAAAGTCTCTTTACTCGATCTGTAATCCATCATCCCATGACTAACTCCTTAGTCACTTTGAGCTCATTATGATGATGTATTACCGAGTGGAGGTACCTCTCCGTCATACGGAGTGACAATATCCCAGTCTCGGTTCGTACCAACCCAACAGACACCTTCGGTGATACCCGATGCGTACCTTTATAGCCACCCAGCTACGTTGTGACGTTTGGCACACCCAAAGTATTCCTACGGCATCCGGGAGTTGTACAACCTCATGGTCTAAGGAATAGATACTTGACACCGAAAGCTTATGCATTACGAACTATACGATCTCGTGCTATGCTCAGGATTGGGTCTTGTCCATCACATCATTCCCCTAATGATGTGATCCCGTTATCACTGACATCCCATGTCCATGATCAGGAAACCGTGACCATCAGTTGATCAACGAGCTGACAACTAGAGGATTGCCATTGACTCAATTGTGGTCTATATATTCACACATGTATCGCTGTTTCCGTACAATACAATTCAAGCATGAATAACAGACGATTATCATGAACAAGGAAATATAATAACAATACTTTTATTATTGCCTCTAGGGCATATTTCCAACAGTCTCCCACTTGCACTAGAGTCAATAATCTAGTTACATTGTGATGAATCGAACACCCATAGAGTTCTGGTGTTGATCATGTTTTGCCCGTGGAAGGGGTTTAGTCAACGGGTCTGCAACATTCAGATCTGTATGTACTTTACAAATATCTACGTCTCCATCTTGAACATAATTCCGGATGGAGTTGAAACGGCGCTTGATGTGCTTGGTCTTCTTGTGAAAGCTGGGCTCTTTGGTAATGGCAATAGCACCAGTGTTGTCACAGAAGAGAGTCATCGGGCTTGACGCGCTTGGAATGACTCCAAGGTCGGTGATGAACTCCTTCATCCAGTCTCCTTCCTGCGCTGCTTCGGAAGCAGCTACGTACTCCGCTTCACATGTAGATGCCGCCACGACGCTTTGTTTGCAACTGCACCAGCTGACTGCTCCTCCATTCAAAATATACACGTATCCGTTTTGTGACTTAGAGTCATCCAGATCTGTGTCGAAGCTAGCATCGACGTTACCCTTTACGACGAGCTCTTCGTCACCTCCATAAATGAGAAACATATCCTTAGTCCTTTTCAGGTACTTCAGGATGTTCTTGACCGCTGTCCAGTGTTCCATACCGGGATCACTTTGGTACCTCCCTACCAAACTTATGGCAAGGTTCACATCAGGTCTGGTACACAGCATGGCATACATGATAGAACCTATGGCCGAGGCATAGGGAATGACACTCATCTTTTCTCTATCTTCTGCCGTGGTCGGCGACTGAGCCTTGCTCAATCTCATACCTTGCAAAACAGGCAAGAACCCCTTCTTGGACTGATCCATATTGAACTTTTTCAATATCTTGTCAAGGTATGTGCTTTGTGAAAGACCAATGAGGCGTCTTGATCTATCTCTATAGATTTTGATGCCTAATATGTAAGCAGCTTCTCCAAGGTCCTTCATTGAAAAACTCTTATTCAAGTAGGCCTTTACATTTTCCAAGAATTCTATATCATTTCCCATCAGCAATATGTCATCCACATATAATATGAGAAATGCCACAAAGCTCCCACTCACTTTCTTGTAAATACAGGCTTCTCCATAAGTCTTTACAAAGCCAAACGCTTTGATCACATCATTAAAGCGAATGTTCCAACTCCGAGATGCTTGCACCAGCCCGTAAATCGAGCGCTGGAGCTTGCATACTTTGTTAGCGTTCTCTGGATCGATAAAACCTTCCGGCTGCATCATATACAACTCTTCCTTGAGGAAGCCATTAAGGAATGTTGTTTTGACGTCCATTTGCCATATCTCATAATCATGGAATGCGGCAATAGCTAACATGATTCTGACTGACTTCAGCATCGCTACGGGAGAGAAAGTCTCGTCGTAGTCAATCCCTTGAACTTGTCGATAACCCTTAGCGACAAGCCGAGCCTTATAGATGGTCACATTACCATCCGCGTCTGTCTTCTTCTTAAATATCCATTTGTTTTCTATGGCGTGCCTGTCATCAGGCAAGTCACCAAAGTCCATACTTTGTTTTCATACATGGATTCTATCTCGGATTTCATGGCTCCAAGCCATTTATTGGAATCCGGGCCCGCCATCGCTTCTTCATAGTTCGAAGGTTCACCGTTGTCTAACAACATGATTTCCAGGACAGGGTTGCCGTACCACTCTGGTGCGGAATGTGCCCTTGTGGACCTTCGAAGTTCAGTAGTAACTTGATTTGTTTCTTCATGATCATCATCATTAACTTCCTCCCTTGTCGGTGCAGGCACCTCAGGAACAATTTCCTGCGCTGCGCTACTTTCCGGTTCAGGAGGGGTGACTGTCACCTCATCAAGTTCTACTTTCCTCCCACTCACTTCTTTCGAGAGAAACTCTTTCTCCAGAAAGCATCCATTCTTGGCAACAAATACTTTGCCTTCGGATCTGTGGTAGAAGGTGTACCCAATCGTTCCTTTGGGTATCCTATGAAGACGCATTTCTCCGATTTGGGTTCGAGCTTTTCAGGTTGAAGTTTCTTGACATAAGCATCGCAACCCCACACTTCCAGAAACGACGGCTTCGGTTTCTTGCCAAACCAAAGTTCATACGGAGTCGTCTCAACGGATTTCGAGGGAGCCCTATTTAAAGTGAATGCGGCAGTCTCTAAAGCAGAACCCCAAAAAGATAGCGGTAAATCGGTGAGGGACGTCATAGATCGCACCATGTCCAACAGAGTACGATTTCGACGTTCAGACACACCGTTACATTGAGGTATTTCGGGCGGTGTCAATTGTGAAACAATTCCACAGTTCCTTAGGTGCGTGCCAAATTCATGACTTAAATATTCACCCCCACGATCTGATCGTAAGAACTTTATTTTTCTGTCACGTTGATTCTCAACCTCATTCTGAAATTCTTTGAACTTTTCAAAGGTCTCAGACTTATGTTTCATCAAATAGATATACCCATATCTACTCAAGTCATCTGTGAGGGTGAGAACATAACGATAGCCTCCGGTCAATAACGGGTTCGGGAGACACGTAGACATGACCGAGACGACTCTCCGGTCAATAACCAACAGCGGGATCTGGATACCCATGTTGGTTCCCACGTGTTCCTCGATGATCTTCATCGGATGAACCACCGTGTCAAGGATTCACTCAATCCCGTATGTTATTCCCTTTGTCCATCGGTACGGTACTTGCCCGAGATTCGATCGTCGGTATTCCCGATACCTTGTTCAATCTCGTCATGGCAAGTCTCTTTACTCGATCTGTAATCCATCATCCCGTGACTAACTCCTTAGTCACTTTGAGCTCATTATGATGATGTATTACCGAGTGGGCCCAGAGGTACCTCTCCGTCATACGGAGTGACAATATCCCAGTCTCGGTTTGTACCAACCCAACAGACACCTTCGGTGATACCCGATGCGTACCTTTATAGCCACCCAGTTACATTGTGACGTTTGGCACACCCAAAGTATTCCTACGGCATCCGAGAGTTGTACAACCTCATGGTCTAAGGAATAAATACTTGACACCGAAAGCTTATGCATTACGAACTATACGATCTCGTGCTATGCTCAGGATTGGGTCTTGTCCATCACATCATTCTCCTAATGATGTGATCCCGTTATCACTGACATCCCATGTCCATGATCAGGAAACCGTGACCATCAGTTGATCAACGAGGTGGCAACTAGAGGATTGCCATGGACTCAATTGTGGTCTATATATTCACACATGTATCGCTGTTTCCGTACAATACAATTCAAGCATGAATAACATATGATTATCATGAACAAGGAAATATAATAATAATACTTTTATTATTGCCTCTAGGGCATATTTCCAACACGCTCGCCAAGAGGGATTTAAGCCACGTTACCTGTTTCAAGTGTGGGAAGAATGGACACTATGCCACGGACTGCCCTGAAGCTAAGAATGGGAACCGCAATGGAAGCGCCGGGAAGAAGCCCAACCCGTTCAACAAAGGACAAGTGAACCACGTGACTGTGGAGGAGGTGGAAGAGCAACCAGATAAAGTTGTCGGTAAGTTTTTGGTTAAGTCATTTACCACAATAGTTCTTTTCGATATGGTGCATCGCATTCATACATTTCAAGGGAATTCGTAAATAGACATAAGTTGCCCACCAGAGTCCTAATGACCCCCATGTTAGTAAGTTCACCCGGAGCGGAATATATGGCAAATCAAGGATGTTTTCAGATGCCATTGACCATTGGACGACATGTTTTCCCCTCAGACCTGATAGTTCTAGAGTCACAAGGATTGGATGTGATACTAGGAATGGATTGGCTATCGATGTATGGAGGCAACATCGATTGTGCCAGTAGATCTATTTTGCTTACCACCCCGGAGGGAAAAAGGATCAAGTATGTATCCAGGCATTCGCCTAGAAGGACACAAGTACATTCTCTCACGGGAGTTGTTCAGGAGGAAGTGCCAGTAGTGAGGGATTATCCAGATGTATTTCCCGAGGAGCTATAAGGCATGCCACTGGATAGGGATATTGATTTTTTGATTGAGCTATTGCCTGGCACCGGACCAATATCGAAGAGACCATATCAGATGCCAGCAAATGATCTGGAGGAGATCAAGAAGCAGATAAAGGAGTTATTGGAGAAAGGATTTATTCGTTGGAGTTCATCACCTTGGGGAGCCCCAGTGCTTTTGGTTGAGAAGAAGGATGGATCTTTAAGGATGGTCGTTGATTATCGGGCACTGAATGAAGTGACGATTAATAATAAGTACACGCTGCCGATGATCAATGATTTGTTCGACCAACTTCAAGGAGCTAAAGTATTCTCCAAGATTGATCTACGATCAAGATACTACGAGTTGAAAATCCGAGAGAAGGATATACCAAAGACAGCCTTCACCACAAGGTATGGGCTATATGAGTATAATGTTATGTCATTTAGATTGACTAACGCCCCTGCCTATTTCGTGAGTATGATGAACACGGTGTTCATGGAGTTCTTGGATAAGTTTATCGTGGTATTCATTGATGATATCTTGGTGTACTCGAAGAACGAAGAGGAACACGTGGAGCATTTGCGTTTAGTTCTGGAGAAGCTCAGAGAGCATCAGTTGTATGCCAAGTTTAGCAAATGCGAGTTTTGGTTGAAGGAAGTTGGATTCTTAGGGCATGTTATATCAGGAGAAGGTATAGCAGTGGACCCCGTCAAAGGGCAGGCAGTCACCGAGTGGTTTGCACCCACATCAGTTGGAGAGATCCGTAGTTTTCTTGGACTCACGGATATTACCAGAGATTCATAGAGGATTTCTCCAAGATTGCCAAGCCGATGACGACACTGTTGAAGAAAGAGACAAAGTTTCATTGGACTGAAGAGTGCAAAGAAAGTTTCCAGGAGTTGAAGAAACGGTTGACAACAGCCTCAGTGCTGATCCTGCCAGATATACGCAAAGGTTTCCAAGTGTATTGCGATGCCTCGCGCTTAGGACTTGGAGGAGTACTCATGCAGGACGGAAGAGTTGTTTCTCATGCATCTCGTCAACTTCGACCGCACGACTTGAATTATGCTACGCATGAATTGGAGCTAGCAGCAGTTGTGCATGCGCTCAAAACTTGGAGACATTTCCTCATTAGAAATCGTTGTGAAGTGTACACGGATCACAGGAGTTTGAAGTACATTTTCACTCAGAAGGAGTTGAACCTCAGACAGAGGAGATGGTTGGATCTCATAAAGGATTATGATATGAAGTTGCACTATCACCCAGGAAAGGCCAATGTCGTTGCAGACGCTTTGAGACGGAAGAATTATGCCAATACCCTAGTAAAGGGAGGATTGCCAAAGGAGTTAGCGAAAGATCTCTGGGAACTTCGTTTGGAGATAGTTCCTAGAGGTTTTGTTGCAACATTGGAGGTTCAGTCAACATTGTTGGGAAAGATACGAGAAGCCCAGAAGGATGACAAAGAGATTGCTGAAATCAAGGAGAAGATGAGTGAAGGAAAAGCCATGGGCTTTCATGAGGACGAACACGACACCTTGTGGTTTGAAGACCGAATCTATGTGCCCAACAACGCCGAGATCAGGAAGTTGATACTACAGGAAGCACATGATTCACCATACTTGATATACCCTGGAAACACTAAGATGTATTTGGGTTTGAAGGAACGTTTCTGGTGGACGGGAATGAAGAAGGACATTGCCTAGTATGTAGCAGTATGTGATGTATGCCACAGAGTGAAGACGGAACATCAGAAGCCAGCAGGATTGTTACAGCCTATGCCGATACTCGAATGTAAGTGGGATAAACTTGGCATGGACTTTATCACTGGATTGCCCGGGACCAAATCAGGATATGACTCAATCTGGGTAGTAGTTGATCGCTTGACCAAAGTAGCCCACTTTATCCCCATGAAAACCACGTATACCAGTGCAAAGTTGGCCAAGATATACATGACCAGGATCGTATGTCTGCAGGGAGTTCCGAGGACCATTGAATCAGATAGAGGAACCCAGTTCACCTCAAAGTTTTGGCATCAGCTACACCAAACTTTGGGAACGAGGCTGGAATTCAGTACAGCTTTTCACCCACAGACAAATGGACAGACCGAGAGAGTTAATCAGATCCTGGAGGACATGTTGAGATCTTGTGCGTTAGATTATGGATCTAGCAGGGATGGCAACTTGCCCTACGCGGAGTTATCATACAACAACAGTTACCAGGCCAGTTTGAAGATGGCACCATTCGAAGCATTGTACGGGAGGAGATGCCGAACGCCGTTGATGTGGGATGAAGTCGGAGACCGTCAGTTGTTTGGACCAGATCTAATCAAAGAGTCCGAGGAGAAGGTTAAGATGATTCGAGATAGACTGAAGGTAGCTCAGTCCAGGCAGAAGAGTTATGCAGACTCAAAGCGCGAGGAAGTAGTCTAGGAAATCGGAGACAGAGCGTACCTGAGAGTGTCGCCTCTGCGATGACTTAAACATTTCGGAGTTAAAAGAAAGTTAGCCCCGAGATTTGTGGGACCATACCGTGTTTTGGAATGCATGGGAGAGGTTTCCTACAAGTTGGAGTTACCCAAAGGATTGTCAAGAGTTCCCGACGTGTTTCACGTTTCTCAGCTTAAGAAGTGCCATGCAGAGATGGCCGATATTCCTGTAAGAGACATAGTGCCCCTAGAGGCAATTCAGTTCGATAGTGATCTGACTTGCAAGGAGAAACCCATCAAGATCCTCGAGTTTGCGAGCAGAGTCACCCGCGGTAAGGTTATCAAGTTTTGCAAAGTTCAGTGGAGTCACCATACCGAGGAAGAAGCCACCTGCGAACGAGAGGACGATCTACGCAAGGACCACCCACACAAGTTCTCTAGCCAAACTGAATCTCGAGGGCGAGATTCATCCAAAGGGGGGTAGGTTTGTAACATCCCAAATTTTCAATATGGAATGTCATACATAGATCATACTGCATTACATATTTTTATTGCATTTGTGTGTGGCGATCCTCGAAAAAATTCTAAACAACTTAAGGACCTACGGAGAGAGTTGGGAATTCTACCGTTTCGTATTTGAGTTTTCTCAAATACCGGTGCGGGGATCACTTTGGTTTTAATTATTTCCTTCCCTAAAAATATTTCTTAATAAAACATATGAGCGGAGATAATATGACTTCTCCAAAATAAAAGAAATATTGGAGGAAAAATATTAAAATCACTTCTGGGATTTTATTCGGATTTATTTGCGATTTTTTTGCATAGGAAAAATGTGCATTTTTCGAAATTGCATTTAGGTCCGGGAACAATGTTCACTTTGTCCTATATTTTATTAGAGGACGGTAAAAATTTATTTCGGAATTTTTCGTCTCCATTTAGTATTTTATTTTCGGGTTTTGCTGCGTCAGGATAAAATTAAAAAAAATTGGTTTTGGACCGAACTGGGCGGATGGCCTAGCCGGCCCGTGCGCCGCCGCCTTCCCCGCCGTGCCCGAGCCGGACTCCGGGTGGCCGACGACGCCACCGCTTGGCCCCTCGGCCAAGTCAAGCCCCCCCCCCCATCTCGCCTCCACTCCATCGTCGCCGCGCGCCGCAGCCGAGCTCCGCCGCCGCCGCTGCTGAGCCCGCCGCTGCCGAGCCCGCCGCAGCCGACGCCGCTGCCGAGCCCGCCACCGCCGACGCTAGCTGCCGCCGCCGCCGACATCACCGCCCGCCGCCCGCAACCCGCCGCCCGACCCGTTAAGGTACCGCCGGTTTTTTTTAAACCGTTCGGTTTTCTTTTTAGAACCCTAGATCTATTTTTTTAAAATAGATCGGTTCGGTTTTTTTCCTGTTTAGTTAAATAGCAGGCGTTCATCCGTACGTTCGTTTTAACAAACGCGGTTCGCCCGTTAGTCACAGACAACGAACGTTCGTTCGTTAGCCACTTTGTCAGTTTTCTTTTTCAGGGTTTTTTCTGCGATTATTTTCGATCGCGATTTCTGCCCTTATCTTGTTTTTAGTTTTTCTTTTCGCTCGAGAGTCGGAATCAGGCGATTCAAGCGGCCAGATCTTCGTCTCGACGCCCTCTTTCCGTTTAACCAACTTGAAAAGGTTTTGCTACTGTAAAATTTGATCTTAGACCAATCTAGTAAACAGATCTTGTTTCTTTCGCAGTTTTGGTTTCGTTGCTCCGTTTGATTTGATTCTTTTTGCAAACCGGAGTTCTTAAGTTGAACTTTCTGGTTAGATCTTCTTATTTGGAGTTTTACCTGTGCATTTTTGCTTGTTTGCTTATGTATGATACTGTTTGTTTGCGAAAGAATTCCCGGAGTGCGAAGCGTGCTACTACGAGTCTCTAGGTTTTGCGAATCATCATCAAGGCAAGTAACACTTTGATCATACCCTTTATTACCCAGTTTTTATGCATTAGATCAAACCCTCACACATTGCATGAGTAGGATCTCTTAACATGTAGGTCTGGGAAGTAGATTGAGGTAGAACCTATTACCTGCATTATTTTCAAACCCTTGGGAGTTACTTCTACGTTATGCTTAGGTTGCCATGCTATGCTCGTAGACGTGGTTTGGGTTTGAGAGAATATCCATGACAGATGTGAGTTGTTAATTAATGGTTCAACTTAAGGTGGCTACTTGAATACACATCTGGGTGGATTGGTTGCAGGGCACCTAGAGAATCCAGTGTTGTCCTACGAAATCCCGGGGGTACCGTGTGATTATCCTATGGAATGCCACCCAGTCTCAAAGGGATCATAAAACTATTCATGCTAGAAACTTCTGTGTGCAGCCACAATGCCATTATGGGCTCTGGCATAGTATGAGTAAGTTGTCTGAGCTCTTTCAGTGGTGGACTAGCAGATGTAGGGAAAAGTAGTTGTACAGGTCCACCCAGGGTAAAGAGTGAATGCTTCCGAAAGACTGTGTCTCAGTCATCCATTTCTCAAACACCATACAGTGCGAGAAATCCAACGGAGGAGATCGAGTCTTGTGGGGAGAAGTGTGCAAACCTCTGCAGAGTGTACAAACTAATCATGATTAGCCGTGTCCCCGGTTATGGACAATCTTGAGTATCTAGTAGTTGAATTATTGGTTGATCTCATCACTCTAAAATTAATTTGTTGGGATAATGATGTCTACTTTAATTGGGATTGAGTTGGAGGTACCTTCTCAATGATGTTTCAACTACCATGATAGTTAAAATAAAATTTATTCCTTTGTAGTAGGGAAAATTGGCTTTATGCAAAAACTTTAACCTTAGAGCCTCCACCAGCCAAATATGCATATAGTGTTAGCCTTTATTTTGTTACCTGCTCTACTGTGTTATCTTTTGCAGCATATTCCATGTGCTGGCCCGTTTCGGGCTGCAACATGTTACGTTGCAGACTTTTCAAATAAGGAGTAAGACGTGCTAGGTCGTTTTTCATGCACTCAGCTATGCCGTTGGAGTTGATGGACTCACTTATCTTCCAAGCCTTCCGTTGTTATTTTGCTAGATGGCCTTATGCCATAGACTTTTGTAATAAGTTCTCTTTTGAGACATTCGTTGTAATAAGTGTGTGATTGCCACTCTGTTATAAATCCTTCAAGTACTGTGTGTGTCAGCATTACCGATCCAGGGATGACACAGAACTCAGAGACTTCAGTCCATTTGGATCGTGGTCGCTACAAGATGGTATCAGAGCACACGCTAACTATAGGACACGACCACTAAGATAAACCCTATGTCACTCTTCTCTACTCATTTCTGACTCCTCTCCAATTTTTACTCTTTTAGGATGGTGGACCGAAGGAACAAGTTCACTCAACCAGATGAAGACACACCTTTTGGACGGCACTTGAAGGAAGTCACTAGGTACCTGAACATCGGAATACTCAGCTTCACCGAGACCTACACCGCCACTTTACCAGAAGAGGAGCGATGGAATATTCAAGTTCAAATTCTCGGGAGGACCTTCGCATCATCCACTGAGCCAATAGAGTTTTCCTTTGATGCACCAACCTAGAGCCTAGGCAAGAGTATGGCAGCCCACATTACCATGGGACGTATTGGAGAAGTCTAAAAACAGGAGCTGAAGGACACTATCTACTAGATATGTGGACGCCGAGATGAGCAATGGGACATGATCAGTACCCGGAAGGACAGGTCCATTGCAGCGTTCATCCAAGAGTTAAACCAGCACATTCGTCGACAGGAGCACCAGATGTGTGCAGGGATGATATATTTGAAGAAGGCGCTAACCAGGAACTTGGAGCTAGAAGAGGAACTCAAGTCTACACGTGGCGGATACGAGGAGGAGATGACAATACTTGTGGAGAAGAATGATGACTTGACAAGGAAGCTAGGAGTATTCATGGGAGATCCAGCACCAAGAGGAGGAGAAGAAGAAGAAGAACCCAAGGAGATCCGTTCTGAGGACTACATCATCATCGACGACATGGACTCAGACCCCGATGATAGTGATGAAGACTATGAAGATGAAGCTGGAGCAGATATCATGGAATCTTCCGCCGATCAAAATTTCTAGATGACCACCCTATGACTAGTAGTTTTTCCTCCATATAGTAGAATTTAGAGCACTTTTGTAACGTTAGTTAGGAGCCTTGTATGCACTTGCTTGAAATTGATTGGTGTGATATGATTGTGTTTGTCTCATGTGCATATGGGTAGTGAATTTCTCTTAGACCTCATTCTATTCTAATCTCTTCCCTCTACATCCATCAAATGCCTCTGAGACATGAGCCTGGATTTAGGTTTCCCCCTGAGCTCACTCAGTTGATCCAGCAGCAGAACACTTTGATGCAACTTCTTGTCCAGAACAATTAGAACAACAACAACAACCCTCCACCACCACCACCCGTGGACAACCTGACACGTTTCCTAAGGTTGCAACCACCGGTGTTTTCTAGCAGCATTGAACCAATAATTGTTGATGACTGTCTACGCAAGATTGGAAGGGATTTGACCACCGCAAACTGCACTGATGCTGAGAAGGTGTGATTTGTCGCACATCAGTTGGCTGGATCAGTAGCAGCATGGTGGGAGAATTACACAGCCACTTTCCGTGCAGCCAATGTCACTTGGGATCAGTTTCAACAAGCTTTTCGCACTGCCCATGTCTCAACTGGAGCCATGAGCATGAAGAAGCGAGAGTTTCACAACTTGCATCAAGGAAATCGTACTATGGCTCAGTACGTAGATGGGTTTAGTACCCTATTCGTTATGCCCCAGATGATGTGGCCACAGATGCGGCAAAGCAGGAGAGGTTTATGGAAGGGCTGAATGATGAGATGAGCGTACAGTTGATGGTGGCAACCTTCAACAACTACCAGGAGTTGGTAGATAAGGCCCTTATGATTGAAGGGAAGCAGCAGCAGATTCAGAGCCGCAAGAGGAAGTATGGACAAGGGAGGAATAACAATGCAGCCCAGCAGAAGCCCCGATTCACCTCGAACTCGGGAGGATACACCCATAACCATGGAGGCCACACCCATAATGGAGGAAGTTCTCACAACCACAATGGCTCCAAGAATGGGAATGGGAATGGAACAAACAATAATCAGAACCGCTCTACTCCATCCACGCCCGCCAAGAGGGATTTAAGCCACGTTACCTGTTTCAAGTGCGGGAAGAATGGACACTACGCCACGGACTGCCCTGAAGCTAAGAATGGGAATGGCAATGGAAGCGCCGGGAAGAATCCCAACCCGTTCAACAAAGGACAAGTGAACCAGGTGACCATGGAGGAGGTGGAAGAGCAACCAGATGCAGTTGACGGTAAGTTTTTGGTTAAGTCATTTACCGCAATAGTTCTTTTTGATACTGGTGCATCGCATTCATACATTTCAAGGGGATTCATAAATAGACATAAGTTTCCCACCAAAGTCCTAATGACCCCCATGTTAGTAAGTTCACCGAGAGCGGAATATATGGCGAATCAAGGATGTTTTCAGATGCCATTGACCATCGGACGACATGTTTTCCCCTCAGACCTGATAGTTTTGGAGTCACAAGGATTGGATGTGATACTAGGAATGGATTGGCTATTGATGTATGGAGGGAACATCGATTGTGTCAGTAGATCTATTTTGCTTACCACCCCGGAGGGAAAAAGGATCAAGTATGTATCCAGGCATTCGCCTAGAAGGACACAAGTACATTCTCTCACGGGAGTTGTTCAGGAGGAAGTGCCAGTAGTGAGGGATTATCCGGATGTATTTCCAGAGGAGCTACCAGGCAAGCCACCGAATAGGGATATTAAGTTTTTGATTGAGCTATTGCCTGGCACCGGACCAATATCAAAGAGACCATATCGGATGCCAGCAAATGATCTGGAGGAGATCAAGAAGCAGATAAAGGAGTTATTGGAGAAAGGATTTATTCGCCGGAATTCATCACCTTAGGGAGCCCCAGTGCTTTTGGTCGAGAAGAAGGATGGATCTTTAAGGATGGTCGTTGATTATCGGGCACTGAATGAAGTGACGATTAAGAATAATTACCCGCTGCGGATGATCAATGATTTGTTCGACCAACTTCAAGGAGCTAAAGTATTCTCCCAGATCGATCTACGATCAGGATACCACCAGTTGAAGATCCGAGAGAAGGATATACCTAAGACAGCCTTCACCACAAGGTATGGGCTATATGAGTATATTGTTATGTCATTAAGATTGACTGACGCCCCTGCCTATTTCGTGAGTATGATGAACAAGGTGTTCATGGAGTTCTTGGATAACTTTATCGTGGTATTCATTTATGATATCTTGGTGACTCGAAGAACGAGGAGGAACACGCGGAGCATTTGCGTTTAGTTCTGGAGAAGCTCAGAGAGCATCAGTTGTATGCTAAGTTTAGCAAATGCGAGTTTTGGTTGAAGGAAGTTGGATTCTTAGGGCATGTTATATCAGGAGAAGGTATAGCGGTGGACCCCGTCAAAGTGCAGGCAGTCACCGAGTGGTTGGCACCCACATCAGTTGGAGAGATCCGCGGTTTTCTTGGACTAGCGGGATATTACCGGAGATTCATAGAGAATTTCTCCAAGATTGCAAAACCGATGACGACACTGTTGTAGAAAGAGACAAAGTTTCATTGGACTGAAGATGACAAATACTTTGGACTAGAATTTATTCATCAAGAATAAACTCCGAAGGAAGGAATAAATCAACCTGACGAGAATGAATAAGAATTATGGTATGCTCATCCTTCATCTATTAAATTGATGAAAGCAATGGATTCGCAAACTACTTATTCTCGTTGAAAATGATTAAAGAGGGATATATCGTGAACTTGCGAAAATCTTCATGAAACACCGGTAGGCTTGGAATAAAAATGAATGAATTGATATGATAACACCGGAAAAGAACTCTTGAGCGAACCACCGTAAGAATTGAAGCCGAGTGAAGAAAAGGAACGAACCACCGGGAAGAATTAAAATCGAGTGAATACAAGAGAATGGATCACCGGGAAGAATAAGCACTTCGAGAATTTTATTTGCAAGAGAAACGAAGAGATCGTGAACTGATTAAAGAATACTTGAATGAAGCACCGAAAGAATGTGAGACGAACGAAAAGGCATCAATGAAGAATACTTGGAGGATGAAGTTGAAAACTGAGAACGAAGAAATCTTCTGAAAGATGGCCTTTGGAAGAACACAATGGAAGAATTCATGAATTACTCTGGATGAATGAAAAGAGGAAAAGGTTGAACCACGCATGAAAAGGAATTAAGTGATCTTGGAGAAGGCACAAGACTGATGGAATCCATTCTTACGTCACACTTGAAAAGAATTTTGGAACACTCCGGGAAATTAGAAGAGTCGGGTAAGATCCTGGGAAAAGACCTGTGGGTTATGAGCCCACCGAAGAGAAAACACCGTTGGAAAAGATTGAAAGGAAATGATGCACCAGAACGATTTAAAAGCTTGAATGGGGTTACAACCTCGAATTAATTGAAAGACAGATGAATCTCCTGAGATGTATTGAGAACTCCGGAACGATTAAATGGCGAGAGGGAAACGAGCAAGAGGAAACAGTCGAGCCGAGGGAAAAGAATATGATGAACACCGAATACAATTTGAATTGGAACCACCAGAAAGAAAAGAGATAAAGAATGTCGAACGAGAGGAGAATTCACCAGTTGAAATAATCGAGGAAAGAATGGGAAGACTCGCACGAGTAGGTGGATACTCGATTAAGGACTCCGGTCCGAGAAGAAAAAGGGTGGGTGGGTGGTAAAAGAAAAACCACATCGGACGGGGAAACAATGTCGGTTGAGAACGAATTGAGGATTGATCATGCAAAAGACCAAGAGGGTCGAATCAACTCGACAAGAGATGCACCGGATGACAAGAGTTGACATCGCAACAAACGAAAACTAACCGCGTGATCCTAAAAAGTTGAAGGGGAAGAGGAGTAATTCAAAAAACCTACGTCAAGATTCCTCACGAGAGCGATGAAGGGGCTAAGGAGTAAAAAGAATTCCTACTCTCCGATATAACTAGACTCCGAAAATAGTTTTTGCTAGACTCGACAACGGCCAAGCTACAAGATTGGATCACGTGAAACGCTTCCGCTTACGGACTATGAGGGTACGTAGACACACTCTCCCCCTCGTTGATATGCATCTCCATGGATAGATCATTACGTGTGCGTAGAAAAATAATTGTTTTCCATGCAACGTTTCCCAACAGTGGCATCAAGAGTTAGGTCTATGCGTAGATAATATGCATGAGTAGAACACAAAGGGTTGTGGGCGGTGATCGTCATACTGCTTACCACCAACATCTTATTTTGATTCAGTGGCATTGTAAGATGAAGCGGCCTGGACGAACTTTACATGTCCATGTACATGAGACCGGTCCGCCGACAGACATGCAACTTGTTTTGCATAAAGGTGGCTCGCGGGTGTCTGTTTCTCCTACTTTAGTTGAATTGAATTTGACTACGGCCGGTCCTTGTTGAAGGTTAAAACAGCGAACTTGATAAATCACCGTTGTGGTTTTGTGCCGTAGGTAAGAACAGTTCTTGCTAGAAGCCCATAGCAACCACGTAAAACTTGCAACAACAAAGTAGAGGACGTCTAACTTGTTTTTGTAGGGCATGTTGTGATGTGATATGGTCAAGACGTGATGAGTTATACGTTATTGATGAGATGATCATGTTTTGTAAATTATTGGAACCGGCAGGAGCCTTATGGTTGTCTCTTTATTGTATGAAAATGCAAGCGCCATGTAATTGCTTTACTTTATCGCTATAAATTAGCAATAGTCATAAAAGCAATAGTTGGCGAGACGACCACAATGCTACAATAGAGTTCAAGGTGTCAAGCCGGTGATGATGGAGATCATGACGATGCTTTGGAGATGGGGATCAAAAGCACAAGATGATGATGGCCATAGCATGTCACATATTTTGATTGCATGTGATGTTTATCTTTTATGCATCTTATTTTTCTTAGTACAATGGTAGCATTATAAGATGATCTCGTCTCTTAATTTCAAGATAAAAGTGTTCTCCCTGAGTATGCACTGTTGCTACAGTTCGTTGTTTTGAGACACCAAGTGATGATCGGGTGTGATAGACTCTACATTCACATACAACTGGTGTAAGCCAGATTTACACACGTGGAATAATAGGGTTAAACTTGACGAGCCTAGCATGTACAGACATGGCCTCGGAACACTAGAGACCGAAAGGTCGAACATGAGTCATATAGTAGATATGATCAACATAGAGATGTTCACCATTGGTGACTACTCCATCTCACGTGATGATCGGACATGGTTTAGTTGATATGGATCATGCATCACTTAAACAACTTGAGGGATGTTGATTTAAGTGGGAGTTCATTAGTAATTTGATTAATTGAACTTAAATTTATCATGAACTTAGTCAAAATGTATTTTCTTATTATGTTGTAGATCAACAGCTCGCGATGTAGCTCCACTATTTTTGATACAGTCCTAGAGAAAAGTAAGTTCAAAGATGATGGTAGCAATAATGCGAACTAGGTCCGTGATCTGAGGATTATCCTCATTGCTGCACAGAAGTATTATGTCCTTGATGCACCGCTAGGTGACGGGCCTATTGCAGGAGCAGATGCAGACGTTATGAACATTTGGCAAGCTCGATATGATGACTACTTAATAGTTTAGTGCGCCCTGCCTTACGGCTTAGAACCGGGACTTCAAAACATTTTAAATGCCACGGAGCATATGAGATGTTCCAAGAGCTGAAATTGGTATTTCAGACTCATGCCCATGTCAAGAGGTATGAGACCTCTGACGGGTACTTTGCCTACAAGATGGAGGATAATAGCTCAGCTAGTGAGCATTTGCTCAGAATGTCTGGGTACTACAATCACTTGAATCAAGTGGGAGTTAATCTTCGAGATAAGATAGTGATCGACAGAATTCTCTAGTCACTATCACCAATATACTAGAACTTCGTGATGAACTATGATATGCAAGGGATGACGAAAATGATTCCCGGGCTCTTCCCAATGCTGAAATCGGCGAATATAGAAATCAAGAAAGAGCATCAAGTGTTGATGGTTAACAAGACCACTAGTTTCAGAAAAAGGGATAAGGGAAAGAAAAGGGAACTTCAAGAAGAATGGCAAGCAAGTTGCCACTCCCATGAAGAAGCCCAAGGCTGGACTGAAGCCTGAAATTGGGTGCTTCTACTGCAAACGGGATGGTCACTAGAAGCGGAACTGCCCCAGAAATACTTGGCGTTTAAGAAGGATGGCAAAGTAAACAAATGTATATTTGATATACATGTTAATTATGTGTACCTTACTAGTATTCGTAGTAGCCCCCGGGGTATTTGATACTGGTTAAGTTGCTAAGATTAGTAACTCAAAATAGGAGTTGCAGAATAAACGGAGACTAGTTAAGGGTGAGGTGAGGATGTGTGTTGGAAGTGGTTCCAAGATTGATATGATCATCATCGCACACCCCCTATACTTCGGGATTAGTGTTGAACCTAAATAAATTTTATTTGGTGTTTGCTTTGAGCATGAACAAGATTGGATCATGTTTATTGCAATACGGTTATTCATTTAAGTCAGAGAATAATTGTTGTTCTATTTACATGAATAAAACCTTCTATGTTCATACACCCAATATAAATGGTTTATTGAATCTCGATCGTAGTGATACACATATTCATAAAATTGATGCCAAAAGATGCAAAGTTGATAATGATAGTGCAACATATTCGTGGCACTGTTGTTTAGGTCATATTGGTGTAAAGCGCATGAAGAAACTACATGCTGGTGGACATTTAGAATCACTTGATTATGAATCATTTGATACTTGCGAACCATGCCTCATGGGCAAGATGACTAAAAACTCCGTTCTCCGGAACAATGGAGCGAGCTAATGACTTGTTGGAAATAATACATACCGATGTATGCGGTCCAATGAGTGTTGAAGCACGCGGTGGGTATCATTATTTTCTCACCTTCACAAATGATTTGAGTAGGTATGGGTATATATACTTGATGAAACACAAGTCTGAAACATTTGAAAAGTTCAAAGAATTTCAGAGTGAAGTAGAGAATCATCGTAACAAGAAAATAAAGTTTCTACGATCCAATCGCGGAGACGGATATTTGAGTTACGAGTTTGGTCTTGATTGGAAACAATGTGTAATAGTTTCACCACAGCATAATGGTGTGTCTGAACATTGTAACCGTACACTATTGGATATGGTGCGTTCTATGATGTCTCTTACCGATTTGCCTTTATCGTTTTGGGGTTATGCATTAGAGACAGTTGCATTCATGTTAAATAGGGTACCATCTAAATCCGTTGAGACGACAACGTATGAACTATGGTTTGGCAAGAAACCAAAGCTGTTGTTTCTAAGATTTTGGGGTTGTGATGCTTATGTGAAAAGGCTTCAGCCTGATAAGCTCGAACCTAAATCGGAGAAGTGCGTCTTCTTAGGATACCCAAAAGGAACTATTGGGTACACCTTCTACCACAGATCTTAAGGCAATATTTTTGTTGCTAAAAATGGGTCCTTTCTAGAGAATGAGTTTCTCTCAAAAGATGATTGGGAGGAAAGTAGAACTTGATGAGGTAATTGTACCTTCAGTCAAATTGGAAAGTGGATCATCAGAGAAAACCATTCCCGTGATGCCTACACCAACTAGAGAAGAAGCTAATGATAATGATCATGAAAATTCGGATCAAGTTACTACTGAATTTCGAAGGTCGACCAGAACACATACCGCGCGATAGTGGTACAGTAACCCTGTCCTGGAAGTCTTGTTGTTAAACAACGACGAACCTTTGAACTATGAAGAAGCTATGATGAGCCCAGATTCTGAAAAAATGGCTTGAGGCCATGAAATCTGAGATAGGATCCATGTATGAGAACAAAGTATGGACTTTGGTAGACTTGTCCGGTCATCGGCAAGCCATAGAGAATAAATAGATCTTCAAGAAGAAGATTGATGCTGATGGTAATGTTACTATCTACAAAGGTCGACTTGTCGCAAAGGGTTTTCGACAAGTTCAAGGGGTTGACTATGATGAGACTTTCTCACCCATAGCGATGCTTAAGTCTGTCCGAATCATGTTAGCAATTGCCGCATTTTATGATTATGAAATCTGGCAAATGGATTTCAAAACTGCATTCCTTAATGGATTTTTGAAAGAAGAGTCGTATATGATGCAACCAGAAGGTTTTGTCGATCCTAAAGGTGCTAACGAAGTGTGCAAGCTCCAGCGATCCATCCATGGACTGGTGCAAGCATCTCGGAGTTGTAATATACGCTTTGATGAGGTGATCAAAGCATATGTTTTTATACAGACTTATGGTGAAGCATGTATTTACAAGAAAGTGAGTGGCAGCACATCAACATTTCTGATAAGTATATGTGAATGACATATTGTTGATCGGAAATGATGTAAAAAATTCTGGAAAGCATAAAAGAGAGTTTGAAAGGAGTTTTTCAAAGAAAGACCTCGGTGAAGTTGCTTACATATTGGGCACCAAGATCTATAAAGATATATCAAGATGCTTGATAAGACTTTCGATGAGAACATACCTTGTAAAATTTTGAAGGAGTTCAAAATGGATCAGTCAAAGAAGGATTTCTTGCCTGAGTTGTAAGGTATGAAGTAGAGTAAGACTCAAAGCCCGACCACGGCAGAAAAATAGAGAGCGAGTGGAAGTCATTCCCTATGCCTCGGCATAGGTTCTATAAAGCATGCCATGCTATGTACCAGACCAAATGTGTGCCTTGCCACATGTCTGGCAAGGGGGTACAAGAGTGATCCAAGAGTGGATCGCTAGACAACGGTCAAAATTATCCTTAGAGGAATAAGGAAATGTTTCTCGATTATGGAGGTGATAAAGAGTTCGTCGTAAAGGGTTACGCCGATGCAAGCTTTCACTCTAATCCAGATGACTCTGAGTATCAATTTGGATGCGTATTGAACGTATGAGCAATTAGCTAGAGTAGCTCTATGCAGAGCATTGTAGACATAGAAATTTTCAAAGTACACACAATTATGAACGTTGCAGACCCTTGACTAAAACCTCTCTCACAAGCAAAACATGATCATACCTTAGAGTATTAATCACATAACAATGTGAACTAGATTATTGACTCTAGTAAACTCTTTGGGTATTAATCACATGTCGATGTGAACTATGGGTGTTAATCACATGGCGATGTGAACTAGATTATTGACTCTAGTAAATTCTTTGGGTGTCAATCACATGACGATGTGAACTAGATTATTGACTCTAGTGCAAGTGGGAGACTGATGGAAATATGTCCTAGAAGCAATAATAAAATTGTTATTATTAAATTTCCTTAATCATGATAAAGGTTTATTATTCATGATAGAATTGTATTGACCGGAAACCTAAATACATGTGTGAATACATAAACAAATTTTGTGTCCCTAGTAAGCCTCTACTAGACTAGCTCGTTAATCAAAGATGGTTAAGGTTTCATAACCATTAACATGAGTTGTCATTTGATAACAGGATCGCATAATTATAAGAATGATGTGATGGACATGACTCATTCGTTAGCTTAGCATTTGATCGTACAGTTTATTGCTACTGCTTTCATGTATGTCAAATACATATTCCTTGGACTATGAGATCATGCAACTCCCGGATATCGGAGGAATGCATTGTGTGCTATCAAATGTCACAACGTAAATGGGTGATTATAAAGATGCTCTACAAGTATCTCCGAAGGTGTTTAGTTCGGTTGGCGTGAATCAAGATTAGGATTTATCACTCCGAGTATCGGAGAGGTATCTCTGGGCCCTCTCGGTAATGCACATCATAATAAGCCTTGCAAGTAAACGACTAAGGAGTTAGTCACAAGGTGATGTATTATGGAACGAGTAAAGAGACTTGTCGGTAACGAGATTGAACTAGGTACGAAGATATCGACGATCGCATCTCGGGCAAGTAACATACCGATGGACAAAGGGAACTACGTATGTTGTCATAACGGTTCGACCGATAAAGATCTTCGTAGAATATGTAGGAGCCAATATGGGCATCTAGGTTCCGCTATTGATTATTGACCGGAGAGGTGTCTCGGTCATGTCTACATAGTTCTCGAACCCGTAGGGTCCGCACAATTAACGTCCGTTGAAGATATAGTATTATATGAGTTATGTGATTTGGTGACCGAATGCTGTTCGCAGTCCCAGATGAGGTCACAGACATAAAGAGGAGTCTCAAAATAGTCGAGAGGTAAAGATTGATGTATAGGACGATGGTATTCTGACACCGGAAGTGTTCCATAGGGTATCGGGTCACCGGAAGGAGTTCCGCGCACCCCGGGCAAAAGATATGGGCCTTATGGGCGAAGAAGGGAAACGCACCAGCCACAAGGGGCTGGTGCGCCCCCCATATGGGTCGGCCAAGGTGGAGAAGGAAAGGGGAAGAAGGAAAGGAAAGAAGGGGAATAGGATTCCCCCTTCCTTTCCCCCTCCCCTTCTTTCCTTCCCCCTCCGACAAACATGACAGGGGGCGCGGCCAAGGAGGACCCCAAGTAGGATTCGGCCTACTTGGGACTCCCCATGGCAGCCTCCCCTCTCCCTCCCACCTACATATATGTGGGGGGCACCCTAGCACACCCCAGACAATTGCTTAGCCATATGCGGCGCGCCCCTCCACCGTTTACACCCCCGATCATATTTTCATTGTGCTTAGACGAAGCCCTGCGGAGATCAATTCACCATCACCATCACCACGATGTCATGTTGACGGAACTCATCTACTACCTTGACGTCTTGCTGGATCAACAAGGCGAGGGACGTCACCGAGATGAACGTGTGGAGAACACGGAGGTGTCGTGCGTTTGGTACTTGATCGGTTGAAGCGCAAAGAAGTTTGACTACATCAACCGCGTTGTGAAACATTTCCGCTTACGGTCTATGAGGGTACGTAGACACACTCTCCCCATCGTTGCTATGCATCTCCATGGATAGATCATTGCGTGTGCATAGAAAAAAATAGGTTTCCATGCAAGTTTCCCAACACCCCCCC
>LR738710.1:694147279-694195517 GCA_902687465.1 Secale cereale | reverse complement strand
CCCCCCCCCCCCCCGACATGCCATAGTATTAGTGACGGGTATAAACCCACGCTACATACTAAGTCGA
The DNA here is from genome assembly GCA_902687465.1 of Secale cereale. Taxonomy (NCBI): domain Eukaryota; kingdom Viridiplantae; phylum Streptophyta; class Magnoliopsida; order Poales; family Poaceae; genus Secale; species Secale cereale. Next base: position 694,195,450 of record LR738710.1, on the reverse strand, counting down.
TAGTAGTAGCGCGGGTTTATACTATTGGGGAACGTAGCATGCAATTTCAAAAAAATCCTACGATCACGGAAGATCTATCTAGGAGAAGCATATCAGCGAGCGGGGAGAATGTGTCCACGTACCCTCGTAGACCAAAAGCGGAAGCGTTTAGTAACGTGGTTGATGTAGTCGAACATCTTCACGATCCAAGTACCGAACGTACGGCACCTCCGTGTTCAGCACACGTTCAGCACGATGACGTCCCTCGACCTCTTGATCCAGTTGAGGACGAGGGAGAGTTTCGTCAGCACGACGGCGTGGTAACGGTGACGATGAAGTTACACACGCAGGGCTTCGCCTAAGCACTGCAATGATATGGCCGAGGTGTGTAACCGTGGAGTGGGGCACCGCACACAGCTAAAAGATTGGCTTGTGTGTCTTTGGGATGCCCCCTCCCACGTATATAAAGGAGGCATGGAGGAGGAGGCCGGCCAAGAGGAGGCACGCCCAAGGGAGGGGAGTCCTACTCCAAGTAGGATCCCCCCTTCCTATTCCTACTAGGAGAAGGAGGGAAGGAGGAGGAGAAGAGAAGGAAAGGGGGGCTGGCCCCCCAAACCCTAAACCAATTCGGTTTGGGCCTAGGGGGCGTGCCCCACCACTTGTCTGCTGCATCCTCTCTCCACTAGGGCCCATTAAGGCCCATTGACTCCCCGGGGGTTCCGGTAACCCCCCGGTACTCCAGAAAATACCTGATACACTTCGGAACCATTCCGGTGTCCGAATATAACCTTCCAATATATCAATCTTTATGTCTCGACCATTTCAAGACTCCTCGTCATGTCCGTCATCTCATCCGGGACTCCGAACAATCTTCGATCATCAAAATCACATAACTCATAATACTAATCATCATCGAACGTTAAGCATGCGGACCCTACGGTTCGAGAACTATGTAGACAGGATAGAGACACATCTCCAGTCAATAACCAATAGTGGAACTTGGATGCTCATATTGGTTCCTACATATTCTATGAAGATCTTTATCGGTCAACTCGCATAACAACATACGTTGTTCCCTTTGTCATCGGTATGTTACTTGCTCGAGATTCGATCGTCGGTATCATCATACCTAGTTCAATATCGTTACCGGCAAGTCTCTTTACTCGTTCGGTAATACATCATCTCGTGACTAACTCATTAGTCATTTGCTTGCAAGGCTTATTATGATGTGAATTACCGAGAGGGCCCATAGATACCTCTCTGACACTCGGAGTGACAAATCCTATTCTCGATCTATGCCAACTCAACAAACACCTTCGGAGACACCTGTAGAGCATCTTTATAATCACCCAGTTACGTTGTGATGTTTTATATCACACAAGGTGTTCCTCCGGTATTCGGGAGTTGCATAATCTCATAGTCACAGGAACATGTATAAGTCATGAAGAAAGCAATAGCAATAAAACTAAACGATCATTATGCTAAGCTAAAGGATGGGTCTTGTCCATCACATCATTCTCCTAATGATGTGATCCCATTCATCAAATGACAACACATGTCTATGGTTAGGAAACTTAACCATCTTTGATTAACGAGCTAGTCTAGTAGAGGCATACTAGGGACACTCTGTTTTGTCTATGTATTCACACATGTATCAAGTTTCTGGTTAATACAATTCTAGCGTGAATAAAAGACATTTATCATGATATAAGGAAATATAAAATAACAACTTTATTATTGCCTCTAGGGCATATTTCCTTCAGTCTCCCACTTGCACTAGAGTAAATAATCTAGTTCACATCACCATGTGATTTAACATCGATAGTTCACATCGTCATGTGATTAACACTCATAGTTCACATCGCCATGTGACTAACATCCAAAGGTTTTACTAGAGTCAATAATCTAGTTCACATCGCCATGTGATTAACACCCAAAGAGTACTAAGGTGTGTTCATGTTTTACTTTGTGAGAGAAGTTTAGTCAATGGGTCTGTCGCATTCAGATCCGTATGTATTTCACAAATTTCTATGTCTACAATGCTCTGCATGGAGCTACTCTAGCTAATTGCTCCCACTTTCAATACGCATCCAGATTGATACTTAGAGTCTTCTGGATTAGTGTCAAAGCTTGCATCGGCGTAACCCTTTACAACGAACTCTTTATCAACTCCATAATCGAGAAACATTTCCTTAGTCCTCCAATTACTAAGGATATTTTTGACCGTTTTCCAGTGATCTACTCCGGGATCACTGTTGTACCTCCTTGCCAAACTCATGGCAAGGTACATAACAGGTTTGGTACACAGCATGACATACTTTATAGAACCTATGGCTGAGGCATAAGGAATGACTTTCATTCTCTTTATATGTTTCTGTCGTGGTCGGGCTTTGAGTCTTACTCAACTTCACACCTTACAAATCAGGCAAGAACTCCTTCTTTGACTGGTCCATTTTGAACTACTTCAAAATCTTATCAAGGTATGTACTAATCGAAAGTATTATCAAGCGTCATGATATATCTCGATAGATCTTGGTTCCCAATATGTAAGCAGCTTCACCGAGGTCTTTTATTGAAATACTCCTTTTAGACAATCTTTTATGCTTTCCAGAAAATTCTACATCATTTTCGATCAACAATATGTCATTCACATATACTTATTAAAAATGTTGTAGTGCTCCCACTCACTTTCTCGTAAATACAGGCTTCACTTTAACTCTGTATAAAACCATATGCTTTGATCACCTTATCAAAGCGTATATTCCAACTCCGAGATGCTTGCACCAGTCCATAGATGGATCGCTGGAGCTTGCACACTTTGTTAGCATCTTTAGGATCGACAAAATCTTCTGGTTGCATCATATACAACTCTTTTTTGAGATATCCATGAAGGAATGCAGTTTTGACATCCATTTTCCATATTTCATAATCATAAAATGCGGCAATTACTAACATGATTCGGACAGACTTAAGCATCGCTACGGGTGAGAAAGTCTCATTGTAGTCAACACCTTGAACTTGTCGAGAACCTTTCGCAACAAGTCGAGCTTTGTAACATTATCCGGCGTTAGTCTTCCTCTTAAAGATCCATTTATTTTCAATGGCTTGTCGATCATCGGGCAAGTCAACCAAAGTCTAAACTTTGTTCTCATACATGGATCCCATCTCGGATTTCATGGCCTCAAGCCATTTTGTGGAATCTGGGCTCATCATCGCTTATTCATAGTTCGTAGGTTCATCATGGTCTAGTAACATGACTTCCAGAACAGGGTTGCCGTACCACTCAGGCGCGGAGTGCACTCTGGTTGACCTACGAGGTTCAGTAGCAATTTGGTCTGAAGTTTCATGATCATCATCATTAGCTTCCTCACTAATTGGTGTAGGAATCACTGGAACTGATTTCTGTGATGATTTACTTCCAATTTGGGAGAAGGTACAATTACCACATCAAGTTCTACTTTCCTCCCACTCACTTCTTTCGAGAGAAACTCCTTCTCTAGAAAGGATCCATTCTTAGCAACGAATATCTTGCCTTCAGACCTGTGATAGAAGGTGTGCCAAACAGTTTCTTTCGGGTATCCTATGAAGACACATTTCTTCGACTTGGGTTCGAGCTTATCAGGTTGAAGCTTTTTCACATAAGCATCGCAGCCCCAAACTTTAAGAAACGACAACTTGGGTTTCTTGGCAAACCACAGTTCATACGATATCGTCTCAACGGACTTAGATGGTGCCCTATTTAACATGAATCCAGTTGTCTCTAATGCATAACCCCAAAACTATAGTGGTAAATCAGTAAGAGACATCATAGATCGCACCATATCTAATAAAGTACGGTTATGACGTTCTGACACACCATTACACTGTGGTGTTCCAGGTGGCATGAGTTACGAAACTATTCCAAATTGTTTTAAATGAACGCCAAACTCGTAACTCAAATATTCGCCTCCGTGATCAGATCGTCGAAAAAATATTATTTTTTGTTATGATGATTCTCTAATTCACTCTAAAATTCTTTGAACTTTTCAAATGTTTCAGACTTGTGTTTCATCAAGTAGATATACTCATATCTGCTCAAATCATCTATGAAGATCAGAAAATAACGATACCCACCGCGAGCCTCAACACTCATCGGATCGCATACATCTATATGTATTATTTCCAATAAGTCAGTGGCTCGGTCCATTGTTCTGAAGAACGGAGTTTTAGTCATCTTGCCCATGAGGCATGGTTCGGAAGCATCAGATGATTCATAATCAAGCGATTCCAAAAGTCCATCGGCATGGAGTTTTGTCATGCGCTTTACACAAATATGACTTAAACGGCATGTCATGCCCAAGATGCGATTCTATCTCGATCACTAGATAAAAACTTGTGATTGATGCACAACCGCATTTCAGGCGCTTAGCAAGATGGATATCATTACATCGTACCATTACATACATAAATGGGGATACAACAAATCATACAAGTCACATGAATACAACAACATCAATACAAGACATCTGACTACGGATGCAAACATGAAAAACACAACGACATCCATCCTGCTATCCCAGGCTCCCGACCAGGAACCTAACCCAAGACTGACGAAGCTGAAGAAGAAAGAACTCCAACACAAGTACATCGCTCTCACGTCAAGTCATCGGAAACCTGCACCTGCAACTGTTGTTGTAGTAACTGTGAGCCACGAGGACTCAGCAATCCTATAACCATGGGTATCAAGACTAGCAAAGCTTAATGGGTAAGGAGAGGTAAGGTGGTGAGGTTGCAGCAGCGGCTAAGCAATATATGGTGGCTAACTTACGAGTACAAGAATAAGATGAGCATCTACGCAAACGGTAGCAAACTGGTAATGATTGCTAAAGATCCTGAACTACCTACGAGTCAAACATAACCCCACCATGTTCTCTTCTCAAAGTGAAAAGAGACGGTCACGGTTACTCACGTGGTTCGTATATTTTACTTTGGATCCTCTGTCAAGTTTTCTACAACAAGACATTAACAAATTCCAATCTGCCACATAACCGCGGACACAGTTTTTGAAAGATCATAATCCTACACGGGTGTCCCAAGTTAGCCCATAACAAGCTCTCACGATCAGCAGAGGTAAAAATAATAATACCCTTTATCTTAGGGACAACCCGATCAGACTCGGAATCCCCGTGCACAAGACATTTCGACAATGGTAAAAAAAATCCAGCAAGACCTCCCGGCGTGCCGACACCCTGATAGTAGCCACGCGTATATTGTCTCAGGCCACGACCGGATGGGACAAGCTACGGGAGCCAGATACCTCGAGTTTCCCCAAGGCGGCCCCGCAGGTTGCCCGTTTGGGACCAACACCAATAGCACTGGCCCCCCAGTATGTAGAAGAATCCTCGGGTAGCGCTAACTCCCTATGCAATTTAATTAATTAATTAAGTTTTTATTATGTTGCAAATTAAAACGGAAGTTGGGCCTTGCTGGAGGAGTTTTATTCAAAGATGAACTGTCAAGGGGTCCCCATATACCCAACCACGTTAGGAACGCAAAATCAAGGAACATAACGCCGGTTTATCGGTTCGTAAGGCGGCATGAGTGGAACAAAACACCGAGCAAAAGGCCAAGACTTCCACCCATTGTCAAGTATATAGGTGTGTTAATATATAGCAATAGATATTGTGATATTCCAACAATCAAGATCCAACATGGAGCAATCTTCATCTTCACCTGCAACTAACAACGCTATAAGAGGGGCTGAGCAAGCGGGTAACATAGCCAAACAACGGTTTGTTGGTAAGGTGTCAAAGGTTAGAGGTTTCATGGCAACAAGGAGAGAGGCTGACTACAAATGATGGGTAGCGCGACATATAGCGATAGCATCGAGACAACTAGCATAGCAATGATAGAAATGAGATCCAAGGGGATGGTCATCTTGCCTGAGATACCGCAAGGAAGAAGAACGAGTCTATGAAGTAGATGAAAAAGAAGTCACGAAGACGAACCAAGTGTAGTCGAACGAATCCTCACGATCGCAACGGATAATGAACTAGCGAGAAGAAGCACACAACATGGTAAACACACCACTCAAGAACATGACAAGATGTTCAACCAAGTTTGATGTAAGAAAATTCTATATGATGCAAAAAATTGCAAGGGATGATGCATACAGGAACAACACTACCCAACAAGTTTAAATGGGGCTAGAAACAACATATAACAATTCCGGTAAGTCCTCGTATGCAAATCTCGAAATTGGTCCATATCTGAACAAACCTTAAGTTAAAGTTGTTAAACAGCAAGTTAACATGCACCATGATGATCTACTCGAAATTCTAGTCAAGTTACATATAAAGTTTGTTTAATTCGGAGCTACGGCCTAGAAGATATGAGCAAAACAAGTTAAGCATGGCAACGATGCAAGATGCATTCAAACAACAAGCAAACACACTCCAAACAGGTGTTCAACATGATATTATGCATCTTCATGCAAAAACACACAAGTTTCATATAGGAGCGCTCAAAACGGAGCAATGTTTCAACACATACATATGAAACAAGATATAACAACAAGCTGTCCAAAATCAGCGACATGGCACTTAGTTGACATCAAAACAATATGATACAATAACACTTCATGGAAACAAGGGCATGGCAAGCATGTACATGTCCAGCACTACAAGCATGACCTCTGAGCTACTACCAAACACCACTAAAACATGCTCAAAACATCATGGCAAGATTGCAAAAATAACAGTTTCACAGACTTGGTGAAATAAACTAAACATGGCAGCAACAATGACAGGTAGGCATGTTTGCAAACTTGTGCAACTCATATCAGAGCATATCATGGCAAGTGAATGTAACCAACAGCAAGAAGACATGTTTATGAAGCTACTCGTGGCAAGAACATGGTCATAGGATGCATAGAACACTAGCTATTCACATGGCAAAACTGAACTTATTGTTAATAGGCTGACAGAAACATTTTATAGCAACTTGAGAGCAAGAAATAAACAAGCTACAGCAGGCCATATATGCAAACAAGGGCATGGATGGATAGACCATAACATGGACAACAAGACATGATCATTTGACATACTAAAATATTCATGTATTTGAGTGGAGCATCAAGCAAACATGGCATCAGGATATAACAGTTTCAGACTTACCAGTTTTCAACAAGTCTCAGGAAATAACAAACAGCGAATAGACCACTTTACAAGCTTGTTACAAACACCACAAGGCATATCATGAAAAGTGGATTGCACCACAGGAAAGATGGCATGATTGTGCTTCTAAGACATATTGACATGTAGCTCAAACAAAAATCACACATAAAGATATGAAAAAGACAAATCAGTATCTCACAACAAGTTTCGGCACTTAATAGTCACATGCACTTTTGCAACAGAGATAAACATGGCAATATGGCACCTACAATGAATGCAACAGCAACCAACATGTAGAGCACTTCACAATGAACTTTTTGACACACCATACACTCCATTTGGACCAACATGCACAAATATGTGACCTCTCAAACATGCTAACATATTGTTGATAGACAACAAAGACTTAACAACAATATCACATAGCAGTTTTGCAACGAAGATTAAGACAACAAGATGAACAGTAACATGCATGCAAATGCAACTAACATGTAGAGCACTTCGAGACGAACAATTTTACATATTATATGCTCCATTTGGATCAACACGCAAAAAGTTATAGCCACCCAAAGTATGCAACAAGATAACATTTCCAGGGACTTAGAAGAAAAAAACAGCCTCAGGACGGGTGGACACGTCTGGTGTCAGCCGGACACGTCCGGCGGCTGGGCGCGCGGGCCCACCTGTCGGCGGCATATGGCAAGGGGAGGTCGAGGCAGAGTCATGGCTAGGGTTCGGCAACGCCGGCGGCGAGATCCGCCAGATCCGGCAAGTGGGGCCCGGAGTGGACGGATCCGGGCGGGGCGACGAGAGCGGAGCCATCTCCGGTGGCGGTCGGAGCTTCCGTGGAGGCTCGGGGCGGCCGACGGCGAAGCCTGCGAGGGGAGGGAGAGATATTAGAGGGGGAGAGGGAGAGAAGGAAGGGTGGCTGGAGGTTAGGGGAGGGTTATAGGGGCTAGGGATGCCCAAAATGGCAAGGGGAGGGGCTTAAATAGGTAGTTTCGGCTAGGGTTTGGGTCTAGGGGGGTTTTTGGACCCTCCGATCACGATTGGACGGTTCCGGCCACTAGGAGGGGTAGGTTGGGCCTAGTGGGTGGTAGTGGGCTGTGTAGGAGGGGTTGTGGAGAGAGAAGAGAAGAGGCCCGCGGGGTTTTCGGAGACCTAAAACGTCCAATGAATTAACCGGCAACGGTGCCGCTATACTTATCCGTTGGGCTATCGAACGAACTCTGATTGCGACGAAATTTGGCAGGCGGTCTGTTTACACTATAATAAGACCACACGCCAACTTTCACCTCGTTTCGAGAACTTTTTCCGGCCACTTATAAAATAAATATTCAGAGGTGCCGCGGGCGGGTGCGAGTGTGTCTGGGCTCAGAACGGACAACGGAGAGGACGAGGGGACTCGGACGGATGCATGTTTTGAAAACGATGCAAAAGGAACACATGATGACATTGCAAAGTGCAACACGCAAGCCGATGACATGGCAATCGGTCTCGGGGTATCACAACACTCCCCTACTAACAAGAAATCTCGTCCCGAGATCTTAGGAACGAGACGGAAGAGGAAAAAGGAAGAACAAAGTTCTTCAAGGACAAAAGAGTGAAACCAAAGAACCTTGAGAGGTTGAACAACTTGAAGAAAGAACACAACGGAGATGAACGAGACTGAGAAGGTCCGGTAAAATGCGGAAACAAGGCATACGACGAGAACCAAGAGCTTACGTGACAAGAGAAACATTGAAACCACTCCGGTTAAAAGAGATAGAAAAGGAATTCAAACGAAGGAATTTGGGCAGCACTCTGGCTGAAAATGGAAGGGATAGAACATGATCTTGACAAAATGGAACGATATATGTCGGGAACAATACAATGCCTCCGGAAGAGTTGAAAGAGTTTCATGAAAAGAACAGAGGAGAAGATGATAGCTTCCAGTACAAATGATTTTGAAAGAGAATCTTCAAGAGGAAGGCTCCAACGAAGTTGTTGAGAAAATCAACAACAAAAGAATAAGCTTGTTGTGGACTTATGTAAACATCTCAAAACTTGAGGTGAATTATGCCGCAACCAAAATATTAAATAGCTCAGGATGAAGAAAGAAATGCAAAACTCCACTTCAAAAGAATATGGAGAATTAATTGCACTCAAGAGGCAAGAATAAGAATGCTTGCGCTTGAATCCAAAAGAATTTGATGAACACTTGAAGAATGATTTGAATCGCAATGAACCACAATGAAGAACTCCGGTAACAGAAGGATGATGAAGGACGAAAAGAATAAGAATAAGTCATTGCGATGATTTAGACGGGGTTCCGACGAGAAGGCCGAGAAAGTATGAACTCCAGACAGAAAAGAATACAACACTTGGGATCAAAATTTATTCATCAAGAATAAACTCTGAAGGAAGGGATTAAATCAACTTGATGAAAAGAATAAGAATTATGTTATGTGTATCCTCCACCAATTAATTGATGAGAATCAATGGATTTGGATACTACTTATTCACGTTGAAATGGAATAAAGAGGGACATAGCACAAAACTTGAGAAAGTCTTCATGAACCACCGGAAGGATTGAAACCGAGTGAAGAAAAGGAACGAACCACCATGAAAAATTAAAATTGAGTGAATACAAGAGAATGAATCGCCGGGGAGAATAAAGCACTTGGGGAATTTAGATACAAGAGAACGAAGAGATCTTGAACTGATTAAAGAACACTTGAAAGAAGCACCGGAAGAATACGGAGACGAACGAAGAGGCATCAATGAAGAATAGTTGGAGGAAGAAGTTGAAAACTGAGAACGAAGAAATCTTCTGAAAATATGGCCTTCGGAGGAACATAATAGAAAGAATTCATGAAATGCTCCGGATGGGTAAGGAAAAGAGTTTAAGACAAGCGGAATTATTCAAGAGGATGGCATGAAGCTAGAACCATGAATCTTCAAGACGACGGTCGAGATTTAGAGGGAAACTCTTCTTCGGTCTTCAAATGATGAGAATGACGACGAGAAACACCACCAAAATTATTGAGATACTCCGGAAGAATGAGAGAGGAAAGGTTGAACCAATGATGAACAGAATTTAAAACGAACTTTGGAAGGCACGTGACTGATGGAATCCATTCTTACGTCACACTTTGAAAAGAATTTGAGAATAGCTCCGGAAAACAAAATAGCCAGGTAAGATCCTAGGAAAATACATGTGGGTTAGGGCCCACCGAAGAGAAACATCATTGAAAAGGATTATTCGAGTGAGGAACGATGCACCGTAACGATTGAAAGACTCGAATGAGGTGACAACCTTGAATTAATTGAATGCAAACACGAATCTTGTGAGATATCTTCGGAACTCCGGAATGATTAAATGGCGAGAGGAGAGCGAGACAGGGGAACACATCTGAACCGAGGGAAAAGAATATGAACAACACCGATACCAAATTGAATTGGAACCACCGGAAAAGAAAAGAAGATGAAGAACAAAGGACTAGACGAGAAATCACCAATTGAAATCATTGAGGAAAGAATTCAAAGACTTCACACGAGTAGGATGGATACTCGATTAAGGACTCCGGCTCCGAGAAGAAAAAGGGTGGGCGGGTGGGAAAAAGAAAGACAACTTCGGAAGGGGAAACAACATCGGTTGGAAAGAACCGAGGATTGAAGAAAAAGACGAGGAGGGTCAAATCGACTTGACGAGAGATGCACCAGATGAAAAGACCAGACATTGCAACGATCGGAAAACTAACTGCGTGATCCTAAAAAAATTAAAGGGGAAGAGGAGTAATTCAAAACACCTACGTCAAGATTCCTCACCAGAGCGACGAAGGGGCTGAGGAGTAAAAGAATTCCTACTCTCCAATATAACTAGACTCTGAAAATAGTTTTCTGCTAGACTCGACAACGACCAAACTACGATCAATCAAGGGGGCTCCTATGGTCGGTCGAGGCTCTAATACCAACTTGTCACGCCCAAGATGCAATTCTATCTCGATCACTAGATAAAAACTTGTGATTGAGGCACAACCGTATTTCGGGCGCTTAGCAAGATGGATATCGTTACATCGTACCATTACATACATAAATGGGGATACAACAAGTCATATAAGTCACATGAATACAACAACATCAATACAAGACATCCGACTACGGATGCAAACATGAAAAACACAATGACATCCATCCTGCTATCCCAGGCTGTCGACCAGGAACCTAACCCAAGACTGACGAAGCAGAAGAGAAAAGAACTCCAACACAAGTACATCGCTCTCACGTCAAGTCATCGGAAACTTGCACCTGCATCTGTTGTTGTAATAACTGTGAGCCACGAGGACTCACCAATCCCATAACCATGGGTATCAAGACTAGCAAAGCTTAATGGCTAAGGAGTGATGTCTACTACACAACCTTCTACTTGTAGACGTTGTTGGGCCTACAAGTGCAGAGGTTTGTAGGACAGTAGCAAATTTCCCTCAAGTGGATGACCTAAGGTTTATCAATCCGTAGGAGGCGTAGGATGAAAATGGTCTCTCTCAAAAACAACCCTGCACCCAAATAACAAAGAGTCTCTTGTGTCCCCAACACACCCAATACAATGGTAAATTGTATAGGTGCACTAGTTCGGCGAAGAGATGGTGATACAAGTGCAATATAAATGGTAGATATAGGTTTTTGTAATCTGAAAATATAAAAACAAAAAGGTAGCAAGTGGTAAAAGTGAGCATAAACGGTGTTGCAATGATAGGAAACAAGGCCTAGGGTTCATACTTTCACTAGTGCAAGTTCTCTCAACAATAATAACATAACTGGATCATATAACTATCCCTCAACATGCAACAAAGAGTCACTCCAAAGTAACTAATAGCGGAGAACAAACGAAGAGATTATGGTAGGGTATGAAACCACCTCAAAGTTATTCTTTCTGATCGATCTATTCAAGAGTCCGTAGTAACGTTCAATCTATCATAGAGTTTGTACTAGAATAACACCTTAAGACACAAATCAATCAAAACCCTAATGTCACCTAGATACTCCATTGTCACCTCAAGTATCCGTGGGCATGATTATACGATATGCATCACACAATCTCAGAAACATCTATTCAACCAACACATAGAACTTCAAAGAGTGCCCCAAAGTTTCTACCAGAGAGTCAAGACGAAAACGTGTGCCAACCCCAATGCATAGATTCCCAAGGTCACGGAACCCGCAAGTTGATCACCAAAACATACATCAAGTGGATCACATGATATCCCATTGTAACCACAGATAAGCACTTGCAAGACATACATCAAGTGTTCTCAAATCCTTAAAGACTTAATCTGATAAGATAACTTCAAAGGGAAAACTCAATCCATTACAAGAGAGTAGAGGAGGAGAAGCATCATAAGATCCAACTAAAATAGAAAAGCTCGCGATACATCAAGATTGTGCCATCTCAAGAACATGAGAGAGAGAGATCAAACACATAGCTACTGGTACATACCCACAGCCCCGAGGGTGGACTACTCCCCCCCTCGTCATGGAGAGCGCCGGGATGATGAAGATGGCCACCGATGAGGGTTCCGCCCTCCGGCAGGGTGCCAGAACGGGGTCTAGATTGGTTTTTGGTGGCTACAGAGGCTTTCGGCGGCGGAACTCCCGATCTAGGTTATTTTCCGGAGGTTTCTGTATATATGGAGGTGTTGGAGTCGGGGGCAAGTAAAGGGGGGCTACGGGCTGTCCACAAGGCAGGGGGCGCGCTCCCCACCCTTGTGGGTAGCCCGTGGGTCCTCTCGTCCCCCTCCGGCACACCGTGGGCTTATTTTGGTCCAAAAATGATCTCCGCTGATTTTTCAGGTCAATTGGGCTCCGTTTGATATTCCTTTTCTGCGAAACCCTAAAACAGGAGAAAAACAGAAACTGGCACTGGGCTCTGGGTTAATAGGTTACCAAAAATAATATAAAAGTGTATAACAAAGCCCATTAAGCATCCAAAACATCATAAATAATAGCATGGTACAATCAAAAATTATAGATACATTGGAGACGTATCAAGCATCCCCAAGCTTAATTCCTGCTCGTCCTCGAGTAGGTAAATGATAAAAACATAATTTTTGATGTGGAATGCTAACCAACATAATTTTCAATGTAATTCTCTTTATTGTGGCATGAATGTTCAGATCTGAAAGATTCAAGACAAAAGTCTATATTGACATAAGAAATAATAATACTTCAAGCATACTAATAAAGCAATCATGTCTTCTCAAAATACTATGGCTAAAGAAAGTTATCCCTACAAAACCATATAGTCTGGCTATGCTCCCTCTTCATCACACAAAATATTCATATCATGCACAACCCCGGTTTCATCCAAGCACTTGCTTTCATACTCTATTCTTTCAAACCTTTCAACTTTCACACAATACATGAGCGTGAGCCATGGACATGGCACTATGGGTGGAATAGAGAGGTGGTTGTGGAGAAGACAAAAAGGAGGGAGATAGTCTCACATCGACTAGGCGTATCAACGAGCTATGGAGATGCCCATCGATAGATATCAATGTGAGTGAGTAGGGATTGCCATGCAACGGATGCACTAGAGCTAAAAATGTATGAAAGCTCAACAAAAGAAACTAAGTGGGTGTGCATCCAACTTGCTTGCTCACGAAGACCTAGGGCATTTGAGGAAGCCCATCATTGGCATATACAAGCCAAGTTCTATAATGAAAATTCCCACTAGTATATGAAAGTGACTAAACATGAGATTCTCTATCATGAAGAACATGGTGCTACTATAAGCACAAGTGTGGAAAAAGATAGTGGCAATTGTCCCTTTTCTTTTCCCTTTTTTTGGCCTTTCTTTTTTTTCTTTGGCCTTTCTTTTTTTGGAGGGTCTTTCTTGATTTAGCCTTTCCTCACATGGGACAATGCTCTAATAATGATGATCATCACACTTTCATTGAATTACAACTCGATACTACAACAAAGTATGACCTATATGAATGCCTCCGGCGGTGTACCGGGATGTGCAATGAATCAAGAGTGACATGTATGAAAAATTATGCATGGTCGCTTTGCCACAAATACGATATCAACTACATGATCATGCATGGCAATATGACAATATGAAGCGTGTCATATGAACGGAACGGTGGAAAGTTGCATGGCAATACATCTCGGAATGGCTATGGAAATGCCATGATAGGTAGGTATGGTGGCTGTTTTGAGGAAGATATATGGTGGCTGTTTTGAGGAAGGATATGTAGTGGGTGTATGGTACCGGCGAAAGTTGTGCGGTACAAGAGAGGCTAGCAATGCTGGAAGATTGAGAGTGCGTAATATCCATGGACTCAACATTAGTCATAAGAACTCATATACTTATTGCAAAAATTTACGAGTCATCAAAACAAAGCAATCAACGCATGCTCCTAGGGGGGAGGTTGGTAGGACTTAACCATCGCGCGCCCCCGACCTCCACACAAAGGTTGACACTTTACAAATACCTCATGCTCTAACTTCGTCACATAGCGGTTCACCATACATGCATGCTACGGGAATCACTAACTTTAACACAAGTATTTCTCAATTTCATAATAACTCCACTAGAATGACTCTAATATCACTATCCTCATATCTCAAAAAAATTATCAAGCATCCAACTTCTCATCATATTCAATGCACTTACTATGAAAAAAATGTATTACTACATTGATCTTGGATGCCTATCATGTGAAGGCTAGTTTTATAGCCAAAGCACATTACCATGATGTTTTAATAGACTCTCAAAAGGATATAAGTGAAGCATGAGAGATCAACAATTTCTACAAAATAAAACCACCGCCGTGTTCTAAAGGATATAAGTGAAGTACTAGAGCAAATTACAAACTACTCCAAAGGATATAAGTGAAGATCAATGAGTAGTTGACTAATTATGTAACTATGTGAAGACTCTCTATCATTTAGTAATTTCATATCTTGGGGTATTATTCAAACAGCAAGCAAAACAAACTAAAATAAAATGACGCTCCAAGCAAAACACATATCATGTGGTGAATAAAAATATATCTCTGAGTATAGTTACCGATAGATGAAGACGAAAGAGGGGATGCCTTCCCGGGGCATCCCCAAGCTTAGGCTTTTGGTTGTCCTTAAATTTTACCTTGGGGTGCCTTGGGCATCCCCAAGCTTAGGCTCTTGCCACCCTTTGTTCCATAGTTCATCAAAGCAATGCTCAAAACTTGAAAACTTCACAACACAAAACTTAGACAAAAATCTCGTGACTCCGTTAGTATAAGAAAACAAACCACTACTCAAAGGTACTATAATGAACTCATTATTTGTTTATAATGGTGTTAAACCTAATGTATTCCAACTTCTCTATGATTCATATCCTCCAATACTACTCATAGATGCATTGAAATAAGCAAACAACACACGAAAAACAGAATCTGTCAAAAACAGAACAGTCTCTAGTAATCTGTAACTTTCACATACTTCTGTAACTCCAAAAAAAATGAAATAAATTCGTCAACGTGAGGAATTTGTCTATTAATCATCTGCAAGAAGAATCAACTAAATAGCATGCTCCAGTAAAATCTGGTGACCATTCTAGGGAGCGCTAATGATTCTGTTTTTCACAGCAAGATCATATAAACTTCACACAAGTCTTTCCAAAGGTTCTACTTGGCACAAACACTAATTAAAACATAAAACCACATCTAAAAAGAAGCTAGACGCAATATTTATTCCTAAACAGAAGCTAAAGCAAAGAAAATAAAATTGGGTTGCCTCCCAACAAGTGCTATCGTTTAACGCCCCTAGCTAGGCACAATGATTTCAATGATGCTCGCATAAAAGATAAGAATTGAAACATAAAGAGAGCATCATGAAGAATATGACTAGCAGATTTAAGTCTAACCCACTTCCTATGCATAGGGATTTTGTGAGCAAACAACTTATGGGAACAAACTAGCATAGGAAAGCAAAACAAGCATAGCTTCAAAATTTTAAGCACATAGAGAGGAAACTTGATATTATTGCAATATGTAGAAGCATATGTTCCTCCCTCATAATAATTTTCAGTAGCATCATGAATGAATTCAACAATATAACCAACACATAAAGCATTCTTTTCATGATCTACTTGCATAGAAATTTTACTACTCTCCACATAAGCAAAATTCTTCTCATTCATAGTAGTGGGAGCAAACTCAACAAAATAACTATCATGTGAAGCATAATCCAATTGAAAACTAAAATCATGATGACAAGTTTCATGGTTATCATTATTCTTAATAGTATACAAGTCATCACAATAATCATCATAGATAGCAACTTTGTTCTCATAATCAATTGGAACCTCTTCCGAAATAGTGGATTCATCACTGAATAAAGTCATGACCTCTCCAAATGCACTTTCATCAATATAATCATCATAAATAGGAGGCATGCTTTCATCATAATAAATTTGCTCATCAAAACTTGGGAGACTAAAAATATTATCTTCATCAAACATAG
This sequence comes from Secale cereale, assembly GCA_902687465.1. Classification (NCBI taxonomy): domain Eukaryota; kingdom Viridiplantae; phylum Streptophyta; class Magnoliopsida; order Poales; family Poaceae; genus Secale; species Secale cereale. The sequence continues at coordinate 694,178,825 of LR738710.1, read as the reverse complement.
CTTCCCCAAGCTTGTGGCTTTGCATATTATTAGCATCATGGGTATTCAAAGAATTCATACTAACAACATTGCAATCATGCTCATCATGCACATATTTTATGACAAGCATTCTATGTAATTCTTCTTCTAGTACTTGAGCACAATTTTCCTTCCCATCATTTTCACGAAAGATATTAAAAAGATGAAGCATATGAGGTAACCTTAATTCCATTTTTTGTAGTTTTCTTTTATAAAATAAACTAGTGATAAAACAAGAAACTAAAAGATTCGATTGCAAGATCTAAAGATATACCTTCAAGCACTAACCTCCCCGGCAACGGCGCCAGAAAAGAGCTTGATGTCTACTACACAACCTTCTTCTTGTAGACGTTGTTGGGCCTCCAAGTGCAGAGGTTTGTAGGACAGTAGCAAATTTCCCTCAAGTGGATGACCTAAGGTTTATCAATCCGTAGGAGGCGTAGGATGAAGATGGTCTCTCTCAAACAACCCTGCAACCAAATAACAAAGAGTCTCTTGTGTCCCGAACACACCCAATACAATGGTAAATTGTATAGGTGCACTAGTTCGGCGAAGAGATGGTGATACAAGTGCAATATGGATGGTAGATAAAGGTTTTTGTAATCTGAAAATATAAAAACAGAAAGGTAGCAAGTGGTAAAAGTGAGCGTAAACGGTGTTGCAATAATAGGAAACAAGGCCTAGGGTTCATACTTTCACTAGTGCAAGTTCTCTCAACAATAATAACATAACTGGATCATATAACTATCCCTCAACATGAAACAAAGAGTCACTCCAAAGTAACTAATAGCGGAGAACAAACGAAGATATTATGGTAGGGTACGAAACCACCTCAAAGTTATTCTTTTTGATCGATCTATTCAAGAGTCCGTAGTAACATTCAATCTGTCATAGAGTCCGTACTAGAATAACACCTTAAGACACAAATCAATCAAAACCCTAATGTCACCTAGATACTCCATTGTCGCCTCAAGTATCCGTGGGCATGATTATATGATATGCATCACACAATCTTAGAAACATCTATTCAACCAACACAAAGAACTTCAAAGAGTGCCCCAAAGTTTCTACTAGAGAGTCAAGACGAAAACGTGTGCCAACCCCTATGCATAGATTCCCAAGGTCACAGAACCCGCAAGTTGATCACCAAAACATACATCAAGTGGGTCACATGATATCCCATTGTCACCACAGATAAGCACGTGCATGACATACATCAAGTGTTCTCAAATCCTTAAAGTCTCAATCCGATAAGATAACTTCAAAGGGAAAACTCAATCCATTACAAGAGAGTAGAGGGGGAGAAGCATCATAAGATCCAACTAAAACAGCAAAGCTCGCGATACATCAAGATCGTGCCATCTCAAGAACATGAGAGAGAGAGAGAGATCAAACACATAGCTACCGGTACATACCCTCAGCCCCGAGGGTGGACTACTCCCCCCTCGTCATGGAGAGCGCCGGGATGATGAAGATGGCTACCGCTGAGGGTTCCCCCCTCTGGCAGGGTGCCGGAACGGGGTCTAGATTGGTTTTTGGTGGCTACAGAGGCTATCGGAAGCGGAACTCCCGATCTAGGTTATTTTCTGGAGGTTTTTGTATATATAAAAGGTGTTGGAGTCACGGGCAAGTAAAGGGGGGCTACGGGCTGTCCAGGAGGTAGGGGCGCGCCCAGTAGGGGGACATGCCCCCACCCTCGTGGGTAGCCCGTGGGTCCTCTCGTCCCCCTCCGGCACTCTGTGGGCTTCTTCTGGTCCAAAAATGATCTCCGTTGATTTTCAGGTCAATTGGGCTCCGTTTGATATTCCTTTTGTGCGAAACCCTAAAACACGAGAAAAACAGAAACTGGCACTGGGCTCTGGGTTAATAGGTTAGTCCCAAAAATAATATAGAAGTGTATAAAAAAGCCCATTAAACATCCAAAACATCATAAATAATAGCATGGAACAATCAAAAATTATAGATACGTTGGAGACATATCAAGGAGAGGTAAGGTGGTGAGGTTGCGGCAGCGGCTAAGCAATATATGGTGGCCAACTTACGAGTATAAGAATAAGATGAGCATCTATGCAAACATTCGCAAACTAGTAATGATCGTTAAGGATCCTGAACTACCTACGAGTCAAACATAACCCCATCGTGTTCTCTTCTCAAAGTGAAAAGAGACGGTCACGGTTACTCACGCGGTTCGTGTATTTTACTTCGGATCCTCTGTCAAGTTTTCTACAACCAGACATTAATAAATTCCAATCTGCCACATAACCGCGGGCACGGCTTTCAAAAGATCATAACCCTGCAGGGTGTCCCAACTTAGCCCATAACAAGCTCTCACGATCAGCAGAGGTAAAAAAAAATAATACCCCTTATCTTAGGGACAACCCGATCAGACTCGGAATCCCGGTGCACAAGACATTTCGACAATGGTAAAACAAATCCAGGAAGACCTCCCGGCGTGCCGACACCCTGATAGTAGCCGCGTGTATCTCGTCTCAGGCCACGACCGGATGGGACAAGCTATGGGAGATAGATACCTCGAGTTTCCCCAAGGCGGCCCTGCAGGTTGCCCGTTTGGGACCAACACCAACAGCACTGCCCCCCCCCCTGTATGTAGAAGAATCCTCGGGTAGCTCTAAGTCCTTATGCATTCTAATTAATTAAGTAAGTTTTTATTATGTTGCAAATTAAAACCAAAGTTGGGCCTTGCTGGAGGAGTTTTATTCAAAGATGAACTGTCAAGGGGTCCCCATATACCCAACCGCGTTAGGAACGCAAAATCAAGGAACATAACGTCGGTCTATCGGTTCTTAAGGCGGCATGAGTGGAACAAAACACCGAGCAAAAGGCCAAGCCTTCCACCCATTGCCAAGTATATAGGTGTGTTAATATATAGCAATAGATATTGTGATATTCCAACAACCAAGATCCAACATGGAGCAATCTTCATCTTCACCGGCAACTAACAAAGCTATAAGAGGGGCTGAGCAAGCGGTTAAATAGCCAAACAACGGTTTGCTGGGAAGGTGTCAAAGGTTAGAGGTTTCATGGCAACAAGGAAAGAGGCTGACAACAAATGATGGGTAGCGCGACATATAGCGATAGCATCAAGACAACTAGCATAGCAATGATAGAAATGAGATCCAAGGGGATGGTCATCTTGCCTAAGATCCCGCAAGGAAGAAGAACGAGTCCATGAAGTAGACGAACCAAGTGTAGTCGAACGAATCCTCACGATCGCAATGGATAATGAACTAGCGAGAAGAAGCACACAACATGGTAAACACACCACTCAAGAACATGATAAGATGCTCAACCAAGTATGATGCAAGACAAGTCTATATGATGCAAAACATGGCAAGGGATGATGCATACAGGAACAACACAACCCAACAAGTTTAAGCGAGGCCTGAAACAACATATAACAATTCCGGTAAGTCCTCATATGCAAATTTTGAAATTAGTTCAGATATGAACAACCCATAAGTTAAATTGTTAAACAGCAAGTTAACATGCACCATGATGATCTACTCTAAATTCTAGTCAAGTTACATATAAAGTTTGTTTAATTTGGAGCTACGGCCTAGAAGATCTGAGCAAAACAAGTTAAGCATGGAAACGATGCAAGATGCATTCAAACAACGAGCAAACACACTCCAAACAGGTGCTCAACTCGATATTATGCATCTTCATGCAAAACAAACAAGTTTCATATAGGACACGCTAAAAACGGAGCAACGGTTCAACACATACACATGAAACAAGATATAACAACAACTTGTCCAAAAACAGCAATATGGCACTTAGTTGACATCAAAACAACATGATACAATAACACTTCATGGCAACAAAGGGCATGGCAGGCATGTACATGTCCAGCACTACAAGCATGACCTCTGGGATATTACCAAACACCACTGAAACATGCTCAACATCATGGCAAGATTGCAAAAGATAACAGTTTCACAGACTTAGTGAAATAAACTAAACATGGCAGCAACAACGACAAGTAGGCATCTTTGCAAGCTTGTGCAACTCATCTCAGAGCATCTCATGGCAAGTGGATGTAACCAACAGCAAGAATACATGTTTATGAAGCTACTCATGGCAAGAACATGGTCATAGGATGCATAGAACACTAGCTATTCACATGGCAAAACTGAACTTATTGTTAACAGGCTGACAGAAACATTTTATAGCAACTTGAGAGCAAGAAATAAACAAGCTACACCAGGCCATATATACAAACAAGGGCATGGATGGATAGAGCATAACATGGACAACAAGACATGATCATTTGACATACTAAAACATTCATGGATTTGAGTGGGGCATCAAGCACACATGGCATCACGATATAACAGTTTTAGACTTACCAGTTTTCAACAAGTCTCACGAAACAACAAACAGTGAGTAGACCACTTTGCAAGCTTGTTGCAAACACCACAAGGCATATCATGAAAAGTGGATTGCACCACAGCAAAGATGGCATGATTGTGCTTCTAAAACATATTGACATGTAACTCAAACAAAAATCACACATAAAGATATGAAAAAGACGAATCAGCATCTCACAACAAGTTCGGCACTTAACAGCCAAATGCACTTTTGCAACATAGATAAACATGGCAATATGGCACCTAACATGAATGCAACAGCAACCAACATGTAGAGCACTTCACAATGAACTTTTTGACACATCATACACTCCATTTGGACCAACATGCACAAAGATGTGACCTCTCAAACATGCTAACATATTGTTGACAGACAACAAAGACTTAACAACAACATCACATAGCAGTTTTGCAACGAAGATTAAGACAACAAGATGAACAGTAACATGCATGCAAATGCAACTAACATGTAGAGCACTTCGAGACAAACAATTTGACATATTATATGCTCCATTTGGATCAACGCGCAAAAAGTTACAGCCACCCAAAGTATGCAACATGATAACATTTCCAGGGACTTAGAAGAAAAAACAACCTCGGGACAGGTGGACACGTCCGGCGGCTGGGCGCACGGGCCCACCTGTCGGCGGCATAGGGCGAGGGGAGGTCGAGGCAGAGTCATGGCTAGGGTTCGGCAGCGCCGGCGGCGAGGTCCGCCAGATCCGGCGAGTGGGGCCCGAAGTGGCCGGATCTCGGCGGGGCGACGCGAGCGGAGCCATCTCCGGTGGCGGCCGGAGCTTCCGTGGTGGCTCGGGGCGGCCGATGGCGAAGCCTGCGAGGGAAGGGAGAGATCTTAGAGGAGGAGAGGGAGAGAGGGAAGGGTGGCCGACAAGGACTAGCCTGGGTCGCGTGGCGGGTGCAGCACACGGCAGCGACGCATGCTGGTGACGACCGATGGCGGGGACGCGGTGAGGGGGGTGGCGCACGGCCTCCGGCGGCGCGAGGCAGGCGAGCGCGCGGGGCTCGACTCGGGGAGGAGGAGCGGGATTCAGGAGGCGGCTGCGGGCCGGCTCGGGCCCAGATCTGGCCCGGGCGGGCCAGCAACAGGCTTCCGCAGGCTCTGCGGCTGGGAGGCGTGGTGGAGGGGCACAAGATGCGACGTGGTGCCCGCGGATTCGCTGCGGAAGCTGCTCAGGTGGCGGCTCGCCCTATGGGACGGTGCCAAGTGGCAACGGCGAGGTAGCGGCGCCGGATTCCGAGGGAGATGTTGGTGGAGGCTGTAGGTGGTGCGGTTTTCGAGGGGATGTGGTGGTTGGAGGTTAGGGGGGGTTAGAGGGGCTAGGGATGCCCAAAATGGCAAGGGGGGGGCTTAAATAGGTAGTTTTGGCTAGGGTTTGGGTCTAGGGGGTTTTGGACCCTCCGATCACGATCGGACAGTTCCGTCCACTAGGAGGGGTAGGTTGGGCCTAGTGGGTGGTAGTGGGCTGTGTAGGAGGGGTTGTGGGGAGAGAAGAGAAGAGGCCCGCGGGGTTTTCGGAGACCGAAAACGTCCGATGAAATAACCGGCAACAGTGCCGCTATACTTATCCATTGGGCTATCGAATGAACTCTGAATGCGATGAAATTTGGCAGGCGGTCTGTCTACACTATAATAAGACCACATGCCAACTTTCACCTCATTCCGAGAACATTTTTCGCCCACTTATAAAATAAATATTCGGAGGTGTCGCAGGCGCGTGCGAGTGTGTCTGGGCTCAGAACGGACAACGAAGAGGACGAGGGGACTCGGACGGATGCAAGTTTTGAAAACGATGCAAAAGCAACACATGATGACATGGCAAAGTGCAACACGCAAGCCGATGACATGGCAACGACGGCGAATAACTGGAAGACACCTGGCGCATCGGTCTCAGGGTGTCACACGGCACTGCCACAATTATGTTGCACTATCATTATAAACTCTACATCTTTTGGCTTCAATATAATGAATATGTGTATTACTATGATCGAGATTCATTAAACCATTCACCTTGGGTGTATGACCATAGAAGGTTTTATTCATGTAAACATAATAACAATTATTCTCTGACTTAAATGAATAATCGCATTGCAATAAACATGATCCAATCTTGTTCATGCTCAACACAAACACCAAATAACATTTATTTTAGGTTTAACACTAATCCCGAAAGTACAGGGAGTGTGCGATGATGATCATATGAATATTGGTACTACTTCCAACACACGTCGTCACCTCACCCTCAACTAGTCTCTGTTTATTCTGCAACTCCTGTTTCGAGTTACTAATCTTAGCAACCAAACAGGTATCAAATACCCAGGGGCTACTACGAGCACTAGTGAGGTACACACCAATAACATGTATATCAAATATACCTTTGTTCACTTTGCCATCCTTCTTATCCGCCAAATATTTGGGGTAGTTCCGCTTCCGGTGACTATTTCTTTTGCAGTAGAAGCACTCAGTTTCGGGCTTGGGTCTAGCTTTGGGCTTCTTCTCGGGAGTGGCGACTTGCTTGCCATTCTTCTTGAAGTTCCCTTTCTTTCCCTTGCCCTTTTTCGTGAAACTAGTGGTCTTGTTTAACCATCAACACTTGATGCTCTTTCTTGATTTCTACCTTCGCTGATTTCAGGATCGCGAAGAGCTCGGGAATCATTTTCGTCATCCCTTTCATATTATAGTTCATCACGAAGTTCTAGTAGCTTGGTGATAGTGACTAGAGAACTTTGTCAATCACTATCTTATCTGGAAGATTAACTCCCACTTGATTCAAGTCATTGTAGTACACAAACATTCTGAGCACATGCTCACTACCTGAGCTATTCTCCTCCATCTTGTAGGCAAAGTATTTGTCAAAGGTCTCATACCTCTCGATATGGGCATGAGTCTGAAATACTATTTTCAGCTCTTGGAACATCTCATATGTTCTGTGGCGTTCGAAATGGTTTTGAATTCCCGGTTCTAAGCCGTAAAGCATGGTGCGCTAAACTATCAAGTAGTCATCATACCGAGCTTTGTCAAACATTCATAACATCTGCTTCTCCTCCTGCAATAGGTCTGTCACCTAGCGGTGCATCAAGGACATAATTCTTTTGTGCAGCAGTGAGGATAATCCTCAGATCATGGACCCAGTCAGTATCATTGCTACTAACATCTTTCAATTTTTCTCTAGGAACAAATCAAAAAAATATAGGAGCTATACCGCGAGCTATTGATCTACAACATAGATATGCAAATACTATCAGGACTAAGTTCATGATAAATTAAAGTTCAATTAATCAAATTACTAAAGAACTCCCACTTAGATAGACATCCCTCAAGTCATCTAAATGATCACGTGATTCAAATCAACTAAACCATGTTCGATCATCACGTGAGATGGAGTAGTTTTCAATTGGTGAACATCTTATGTTGATCATATCTGCTATATGATTCACGCTCGACCTTTCGGTCTCTAGTGTTCCGAGGCCATGTCTGTACATGCTAGGCTCGTCAAGTTTAACCCGAGTATTTTGCATGTGCAAAACTGTCTTACACCCGTTATATGTGAACGTAGAGCTTATCACAACCGATCATCACGTGGTGTCTCGGCACGACGAACTGTCGCAACGGTGCATACTCAGGGAGAACACTTGTACCTTGAAATTTTGTAAGGGATCATCTTATAATGTTGTAACATCCCAAATTTTCAATCTGGAATGTTATACATAGGTCATCTTGCATATCATATTTATTTTTGCATTTGTGTGTTGCGGTCCTCGAAATTCTAAGCAACTCAGGGACCCACGGAGAGAGTTGGGGATTTTACCATTTTCATATTTGAGTTTTCTCAAATATCGGTACGAGGATCACTTTGATTCTAATTGTTTTCCCTCCGAAAATATTTCATAATAAAATATATGAGCGGAGATAATATGACTTCTCCAAAACAAAAGAAATATTGGAGGAAAATATTAAAATCAACTTTGGTATTTTATTTGGATTTATTTGCATACGAAAAATACGAGTTTTTCAAAATTGAATTTAGGTTCGGGAAAAATGTTCACTTTGTCCTAAATATTATTAGAGGACGGTGAAAATTTATTTCAGAATTTTTTGAGCCCGTTTAGTATTATTATTTTCGCCGTTTTGCCGCATTAGGACTGTATATAAAAAAACGAACCGACCTACCGGGCCGTGTCCGGCTAGGACTCTTCCCGGCCGGCCCCTTTAAAGGCTGAGGCCCAGCCGCCCCTCGCCTTAGCCCGCCGCGCCCCGCCCTAACCCTAGCCGCCCGAAGCCGCCGCCGCCGCCCGCGCTGCGCGCCATCGCACTCCGCCGCCCGCTGGACTCCGCCGCCCCGCCGCCGCCGGAGAGCCCCGCCGCCGAGGTAGCTGTCACCGCCGCCGGCGCCGTCGATTTCTGCGAAGAAAATCGATCGTTTTTTTAGAACCCTAGATCTCTTTTTTTCGTTAGTTTCGGTTTTCTGTCGGTTTAGTTAAATAGCGGACATTCGTCCGTACGTTCGTTTTAACGAACGTTGTTCGCTCTTTAGTCACAAACAATGAACGTTTGTTCGTTAGCCTGTTCGTCAGTTTTTCTTTTTCAGGGTTTTTCCGCGATTTTTCTCGATCGCGATTTCTGCCCTAATATTCGTTTTAGTTTTTCTTTTCGCTCGTAAGTCGGAATCAGGCGATTCAAGCGCCTAGATCTTCGTCTCGAAGCCCTCTTTTCGTTTCACCAACTTGAACAAGGTTTTGGTGCTGTAAAATTTGACTTTAGTTCAATCTAGTAAACGGATCTTGTTTCTTTCGTAGTTTGAGTTTCGTTGTTCCGTTTGATTTGATTCTTTTTGCAAACCGGAGTTCTTCAGTTGAACTTTCTAATTAGATCTTCTTATTTCAGATTTACCCGTGCATCTTTGCTTGGTTGCTTATGTGTGATATTATTTGCTTGCGATAGAATTCCCGGAGTGCGAAGCATGCTACTACGAGTCCCTAGGTTTTGCGAATCGTCGGCAAAGCAAGTAACACTTTGATCATAACTTTCATTACCCAGTTTTTATGCATTAGATCAAACCTTCGCACATTGCATGAGTAGGATCTCTTAACTTGTGGGTCTGGGAAGTAGATTGAGGTAGAACCTATTACCTGCATTATTATCAAACCCCTGGGAGTTACTTCTACGTTATGCTTAGGTTGCCATGCTATGCTCGTAGACGTGGATTGGGTTTGAGAGTATCCATGACAGATGTGAGATTGTTAATTAATGGTTGAACTTAAGGTGGCTACTTTAATACACATCTGGGTGGATTGGTTGCAGGGCACCTGGAGAATCCAGTGTTGTCCTAGGAAATCCCGGAGGAACCGTGTGATTATCCTATGGAATGCCACCCAGGCTCAAAGGGATCATAAAACTATTCATGCTAGAAACTTCCGTGTGCAGCCATAATGCCATTATGGGCTCTGGCATAGTTGAGTATGTTGTGTGAGCTCTTTCAGTGGTGGACTAGTACATGTAGGGGAAAGTAGGTGTACCGGTTCACCCAGGGTAAAGAGTGAATGCTTCTGAAAGACTGTGTCTCGATCATCCATTTCTCAAACACCATGTAGTGCGAGAAATCCAACGGAGGAGATCGAGTCTTGTGGGGAAAAGTGCGCAAACCTTTGCAGAGTGTACAAACTAATCATGATTAGCCGTGTCCCCGATTATGGACATCTTGAGTATCTGGTACTTGAATTATTGGTTGATCTCATCACTCTAAAACTAATTTGTCGGGTTAATAATGACTACTTTAATTGGGACTGAGTTGGAGGAACCTTCTCAATGATGTTTCAACTACCATGATAGTTAAAATAAAAATTATTCCTTTGTTGTAGGGAAAAATTGGCTTTATGCAAAAACTTTAAACCTTAGAGCCTCCACCAGCCATATATGCATGTAGTGTTAGCCTTTATTCTATTACTTGCTCTATTGTGTTATCTTGCCAGCATATTCCATGTGCTGACCCGTTTTGGGCTACAACAAGTCATGTTGCAGACTTTTCAGAAGAAGAGTAAGGTGCGCTAGGTCGTTTGTCATGCACTCGGCTATGCCGTTGAAGTTGATGGACTCACTTATCTTCCAAGCCTTCCGTTGTTATCACGTTAGATGGCCTTATGCCATATTATTTTGTAATAAGTTCTCTTTTGAGACATTCAATGTAATAAGTGTGTGATTGCCACTCTGTTATAAACCCTTCAAGTACTATGTGTGTCAGCATTACCGATCCAGGGATGACACAGAACACAGAGACTTCGGTCCATTCGGATCGTGGTCGCTACAAGATGGTATCAGAGCACACGCTGAATGTAGGACACGACCACTAAGATAAACCCTAGGTCACTCTTCTCTACTCATTTCTGACTCCTCTCCATTTTCTACTCTTTAGGATGGTGGACCCAAGGAACAAGTTCATTCAACCGGATAAAGACACACCTTTTGGACGACACTTGAAGGAAGTCACTAGGTACCTGAACATTGGAATACCAAGCTTCACCGGGACCTACACCGCCACTTTACTAGAAGAGGAGCGATGGATTATTCATGTTCATTTTCCCGGGAGGACTTTCATGCCAGTCACGGAGCCCATAGAGTTTTCCTTTGATGCACCAACCTGGAGCCTAGGTAAGAGTATGGCCACCCACATTGCAATGGGACATATTGGAGAAGTCTACAAGCAGGAGTTGAAGGGCACTATCTACCAGATATGTGGGCGCAAAGATGAGCAATGGGATATGATCAGCACCCGGAAAGACAGGTCCATGGCAACTTTCGTCCAGGAGTTAGACCAGCACATTCGTCGATAGGAGCATCAGATGTGCGTAGGCATGATAGAATTGAAGAAGGCGTTAACGAGGAACTCGGAACTAGAATAGGAACTCAAGTCTACATGTGATGGATATGAGGAGGAAATGACAATACTTGTGGAGAAGAATGACGACCTGACAAGGAAGCTAGGAGTATTCATGGGAGATCCGGCGCTAGGAGGAGAAGAAGAAGAAGAAGAAGAAGAACCCCAGGAGATTCGTTCTGAGGACTACATCATCATCGACGACACCGACTCAGACCCTGATGATAGTGATTACTATGAAGATGAAGCTGGAGCAGATATCATGGAATCTTCCGCTGATCAAAATTTCTAGATGACCACCCTATGACTAGTAGTTTTCCCCCATATAGTAGAATTTAGAGCACTTTTGTAACGTTAGTCTAGATCTTTTGTATGCCCTTGCTTGAAATTGATTGGTGTGATATGATTGTGTTTGTCTCATGTGCATATGGGTAGTAAATTTCCCCTTAGACCTCATTTCTATTCTAATCTCTTCCCTCTAAACCCATCATATGCCTCCCAGACGTGAGCCCGGATTTTAGTTTCCCCCTAAGCTCACTCAATTGATCCAGCAGCAGAACACTTTGATGCAACTTCTAGTCCAGAACAACTAGAACAACAACAACAACCCTCCACCACCATCACCAATGGACAACCTAGCCCGTTTTCTAAGGTTGCAGCCACCAGTGTTTTCTAGTAGCATTGAGCCAATAGTTGTTGATGACTGGCTGCGCAAGATTGGAAGGGAGTTGACCATCGCAAATTGCACGGATGCTGAGAAGGTGCGTTTTGCCGCACATCAATTGGATGGACCAGCAACCTCTTGGTGGGAGAATTACACGGCCACTTTTCCTATAGCCAATGTCACTTGGGATCAGTTTCAGCAAGCTTTTCACACCGCCCATGTCTCAACTGGAGCCATGAGCATGAAGAAGCATGAGTTTCGCAACTTGCGCCAAGGAAATCGTACCGTGGCTCGGTACGTAGATGACTTTAGTACTCTATCTCGCTATGCCCCTGATGATGTGGCCACAGATGTCGCGAAGCAGGAAAAGTTTATGGAAGGGCTGAACGATGAGATGAGCATACAGTTGATGGTGGCAACATTTAACAACTATCAGGAGTTGGTAGATAAGGCTCTTATGATTGAAGGGAAGCAATAGCAGATTGTGAGCCGCAAGAGGAAGTATGGACAACGAAAGAACAATTCTGGAGCCCAGCAGAAGCCCCGTTTCACCCCGAACTCGGGAGGGTACACCCATAACCATGGAAGCCACACCCATAATGGAGGGAGTTCTCATAACCACAATGGCTCCAAGAATGGGAATGGGAATGCAGCAAGCAATAATCAGAACCGCTCTACTCCATCCACACCCGCCAAGAGGGATTTAGGTCACATTACATGTTTCAAGTGTGGGAAGAATGGACACTACGCCACAGAGTGCCCAGAAGCGAAGAATGGGAACGACAATGGAAGCGCCGGGAAGAAGCCCAACCCTTTCAACAGGGGACAAGTGAACCACGTGAACGTGGAGGAGGTTGAAGAGCAGCCTGATGCTGTTGTCGGTAAGTTTTCGGTTAAGTCATTTACCGCAATAGTTCTTTTTGATACTGGTGCATCGCATTCATACATTTCAAGGGGATTCGTGGATAGATATAAGTTTCCCACCAAAGTACTTATGACCCCTATGTTAGTAAGCTCACCAGGAGCAGAGTATATGGCAAATGAAGGATGTTTTTAGATGCCATTGACCATTGGACGCCATGTATTCCCCTCAGACCTGGTAGTTTTGGAGTCACAAGGATTGGATGTGATACTAGGTATGGATTGGCTATCGATGTATGGAGGGAACATCGATTGTGCCAGTAAGCCGATTTTACTTACCACCCCGGAGGGAAAAAGGATCAAGTATGTATCTAGGCATTCGCCTAGGAGGACACAAGTACATTCTCTCTCGGGAGTTGTTCAGGAGGAAGTGTCTGTAGTTAAGGATTACCTGGATGTATTTCCAGAGGAGCTACCAGGCATGCCGCCAGATAGGGACATTGAGTTTTTGACAGAGCTATTGCCAGGCACCGGACCAATATCGAAGAGACCATACCGGATGCCAGTGAATGATCTAGAGGAGATCAAGAAGCGGATTAAGGATTTATTGGAGAAAGGATTCATTCGACGAAGTTCATCACCTTGGGGAGCCCCAGTGCTCCTGGTCGAGAAGAAGGATGGATCTTTAAGGATGGTCATTGATTATCAGGCACTGAATGAAGTGATGATTAAGAATAAGTACCCACTGCCGATGATCAATGATTTGTTCGACCAACTATAAGGAGCTAAAGTACTCTCCAAGATCGATCTACGATCAGGATACCACCAGTTGAACATCCGAGAAAAATATATACCTAAGACAGCCTTCACCACAAGGTATGGGCTATATGAGTATACGGTTATGTCATTTGGACTGACTAACGCCCCTGCCTATTTCATGAGTATGATGAATAAGGTATTCATGGAGTTCTTGGATAAATTTGTCGTGGTATTCATCGATGATATTTTGGTATATTCGAAGAACGAAGAGGAACACGAGGAACATTTGCGTTTGGTTCTTGAGAAGCCCAGAGAACACCAGTTATATGCCAAGTTCAGCAAATATGAGTTTTGGTTGAAGGAAGTTGGATTCTTAGGACGTGTTATATCAGGAGAAGGTATAGCAGTGGATTCTATCAAAGTGCAGGCAGTCACTGAGTGGTTGGCACCCACCTCAGTTGGAGAAATCTGCAGTTTTCTTGGACTCGCGGGATATTATCGGAGATTCATAGAGAATTTCTCCAAGATTGCAAAGCCTATGATGGCATTGTTGAAGAAGGACACAAAGTTTTATTGGACCAAGGAGTGCGAAGAAAGTTTCCAGGAGTTGAAGAAACGTTTGACGACAACCCCAGTGCTGATCTTGCCAGATATACGCAGGGATTTCCAAGTGTATTGTGATGTTTCACGCTTAGGACTTGGAGGAGTACTCATGCAGGACGGATGAGTTGTTTCTTATGCATCTCGTCAACTTTGACCTCACGGGTTGAATTATGCTACGCACGATTTGGAGCTAGCCGCAGTAGTGCATGCGCTCAAAACCTGGAGACATTTCCTTATTGGAAATCGTTGTGATGTGTACACGGATCACAAGAGTTTGAAGTACATTTTCACCTAGAAGGAGCTGAACCTCAGACAGAGGAGATGGTTGGAGCTCATAAAGGATTATGATATGAAGCTGCACTATCATCCAGGCAAGGCCAATGTCGTTGCAGACGCTTTGAGCCAGAAAAGTTATGCCAATACCCTAGTAAATGGAGGTTTGCCAAAGGAGTTAGCAGAAGATCTCAGGGAGCTTTGTTTGGAGATAGTTCCTAGAGGTTTTGTTGCAGCCTTGGAGGTTCAATCAACATTATTGGGAAAGATACAAGAAGCTGAGAAGGATGACAAAGAGATTGCCGAAATAAAGGAGAATGTGAGTGAAGGAAAAGTCGAGGGTTTTCGTGAGGACGAACACGACACCTTGTGGTTTGAGGACCGAGTCTATGTGCCCAACAACGCCGAGATCAGGAAGTTGATACTACAGGAGGCACATGATTCGCCATACTCGATACACCCCGAAAACACTAAGATGTATTTGGATTTGAAGGAACGTTTTTGGTGGACGGGAATGAAGAAAGACATCGTCGAGTATGTAGCAGTATGTGATGTATGCCAGAGAGTGAAGGCAGAACATCAAAAGCAAGCAGGATTACTGCAACCTATGTCGATACCCAAATGGAAGTGGGATAAGCTTGGCATGGACTTTATCACCGGATTACCCAGGACCCGGTCAGGATATGACTCAATCTGGGTAGTAGTGGATCGCTTGACCAAAGTAGCCCGCTTTATCCCCGTGAAAACCACGTATACCAGTGCGAAGTTGGCCAAGATATACATGACCAAGATCGTATGTCTGCACGGAGTTCCGAGGACCATCGTATCAGATAGAGGAACCTAGTTTACTTCAAAGTTTTGGCATCAGTTGCACCAGACTTTGGGAACCAGGCTAGAGTTCAGTATGGCTTTTCACCTGCAGACTGATGAACAGACCGAGAGAGTCAATCAGATTCTGGAGGACATGTTGAGAGCTTGCGCGCTAGATTATGGATCTAGTTGGGATGACAACTTGCCCTACGCAGGCCAGCTTGAATATGGCACCGTTCGAAGCATTATATGGGAGGAGATGCCGAACGTCATTGATGTGGGATGAAGTCGGAGACCGTCAGTTATTCGGACCAGATCTGATCAAAGAGTCAGAGGAGAAGGTTAAGCTGATTCGAGATAGACTGAAGGTAGCTCAGTCCAAGCAGAAGAGTTATGCAGACTCGAAGCGCAAGGAAGTAGTCTATGAAATCAGAGACAGAGCATACCTGAGAGTATCACCTCTGTGAGGTGTTAAGCGTTTCGGAGTTAAAGGAAAGTTAGCCCCGAGATTTGGAGGCCCGTACCGCGTTTTGGAACTGATATGTCTCTGTCGTATCTATAATTTTTTATTGTTCCATGCCAATATTCTACAACTTTCATATACTTTTGGCAACTTTTTATACTATTTTCTCGGACTAACATATTGATCCAGTGCCCATTGCCAGTTCTTGTTTGTTGCATGTTTTTTGTTTCGCAGAATATCCATATCAAACGGAGTCCAAACGGGATAAAACGGACGGAGATTTTTTTTTGGAATATATGTGAATTTTGGGAAGCGGAACCAACGTGAGACGATGCCCAAGTGGCCCACGAGGGTGAGGGGCGCGCCCAGGGGGCAGGTGCGCTCTAGGCCCTCGTGGCCACTCCGTAAGGCGGTTGATTCCCTTATTTCTCCGCAAGAAAGCTAATATCCGGATAAAAATCGTGTCCAAAATTCAGCCCAATCGGAGTTACGGATCTCCGGGAATTTAAGAAACGGTGGAAGGCCAGAATCTAGGAACGCAGAAACAAAGAGAGACAGATCCAATCTCGGAGGGGCTCTCGTCCCTCCCACGCCATGGAGACCATGGACCAGAGGGGAAACCCTTCTCCCATCTAGGTAGAAGGTCAAGGAAGAAGAAGAAGGAGGGGGGCTCTCTCCTCCTCGCTTCCGGTGGCACCGGAGGGCCGCCGGGGCCATCATCGTCACCGCAATCTACACCAACAACTTCACCGCCATCATCACCAACTCTTTCCCCCTCTATGCAGCGGTGTAGCCCCTCTTCTACCCGATGTAATCTCTACTTAAACATAGTGTTCAACGCTATATATTATTTCCCAATGATGTATGGCTATCCTATGATGTTTGAGTAGATCCGTTTTGTCCTATGGGTTAATTGATGATCGTGGTTTGAGTTGCATGTTTTATTATTGGTGATGTCATATGGTGCTCTCCGTGTCGCACAAGCGTGAGGGATCCCCGCTGTAGGGTTTGCAATATGTTCATGATTTGCTTATGGTGGGTGGTGTAAGTGACACAAGCACAAACCCGAGTAAGTAGGTTGTTTGCGTATGGGAATAAAGAGGACTTGATTCTTTAATGCTATGGTTGGGTTTTACCTTAATGATCTTTAGTAGTTGCGGATGCTTGCTAGAGCTCCAAACATAAGTGCATATGATCCAAGAAGAGAAAGTATGTTAGCTTATGCCTCTCCCTCAAATAAAATTGCAATAGTGATTACCGGTCTAGTTATCGATTGCATAGGGACAAATAACTTTCTCGTGAAAAAAAGCTCTCTACTTTATCTTAACAGCCCCTAGTTTTATTTACGTGCTCTTTATATTCTTGCAAACCTATCCCACAAAAACTACAAAGTACTTCTAGTTTCGTACTTGTTCTAGGTAAAGTAAACATCAAGTGTGCGTAGAGTTGTATCGGTGGTCGATAGAACTTGAGGGAATATGTGTTCAACCTTTAGCTCCTCGTTGGGTTCGACACTCTTACTTATCGAAAGAGGCTATAGCTGATCCCCAACACTTGTGGGTTATCAAGAGGAACGCATGGGAGAAGTTGCCTATAGGTTGGAGTTACCTGAAGGATTGTCAGGAGTCCATGACGTGTTTCACGTTTCCCAGCTTAACAAGTGCCATGCTGAGATGGCCGAAATTCCTCTGAGAGACACAGTGCCCCTGGAAGCAATTCAACTGGATAGCGATTTAACTTACGAGGAGAAACCAGTCAAGATCCTCGAGTTTGCAAGCAGAGTCACCCACAGCAAGGTTATCAAGTTTTGAAAAGTTCAGTGGAGTCACCATACCGAAGATGAAGCCACGTGGGAACGAGAGGATGATCTACGCAAGGACCACCCACACCTATTTTCTAGTCAACCCGAATCTCGAGGACGAGATTCATCTTAAGGGGGGTAGGTTTGTAACATCCCAAATTTTCAATTTGGAATGTTATACATAGGTCATCTTGCATATCATATTTATTTTTGCATTCGTGTGTTGCGGTCCTAGAAATTCTAAGCAACTCAAGGACCCACAGAGAGAGTTGGGGATTTTACCGTTTTCATATTTGAGTTTTCTCAAATATCGGTACGAGGATCACTTTGGTTTTAATTGTTTTCTCTCCGAAAATATTTCATAATAAAATATATGAGTGGAGATAATATGACTTCTCCAAAACAAAAGAAATATTGGAGGAAAAATAATAAAATCAACTTTGGTATTTTATTTGGATTTATTTGCAATTTTATTTGCATAGGAAAAATACGCGTTTTTCTAAATTGCATTTAGGTCCGGGAAAAATGTTCACTTTGTCCTAAATATTATTAGAGGACGGTGAAAATTATTTCGGAATTTTTCGAATCCGTTTAGTATTTTTTTCGCCGTTTTGCCGCGTCACGACTGTTTATAAAAAAACGACCTAACGGGCCATGTTCGGCTAGGACTCTGCCCGACCGGCCCCTTTAAAGGCCGAGGCCCAGCCACCCCTCGCCTCAGCCTGCCGCGCCCCGCCCTAACCCTAGCCGCCCGAAGCCGCCGCCGCCACCGCACCCCGCCGCCCCGTCGCTGAAGCCCGTCGCCGCCGGAGAGCCCCGTCGCCGAGGTAGCCGTCGCCGCCGCCGACGTGGGTTTCCGCGAAGAAAACCGATCGGTTTTTTTTAGAACCCTAGATCTCGTTTTCTTTTCGGTTAGTTTCGGTTTTCTATCGGTTTAGTTAAATAGCGGACGTTCGTCCGTATGTTCGTTTTAACGAACGTTGTTCGCTCGTTAGTCACAGACAATGAACGTTCGTTCGTTAGCTTGTTCGTTAGTTTTTCTTTTACAGGGTTTTTCCGCGATTTTTCTCGATCGTGATTTCTGCCCTGATCTTCGTTTTAGTTTTTCTTTTCGCTCGTAAGTCGGAATCAGGCGATTCAAACGCCTAGATCCTCGTCTCGAAGCCCTCTTTTCGTTTAACCAACTTGAACAAGGTTTTGGTGCTGTAAAATTTGACTTTAGTTCAATCTAGTAAACGGATATTGTTTCTTTCATAGTTTGAGTTTCGTTGCTCCGTTTGATTTGATTCTTTTTGCAAACCAGAGTTCTTCAGTTGAACTTTCTGGCTAGATCTTCTTATTTGAGATTTACCCGTGCATCTTTGCTTGGTTGCTATGTATGCTATTGTTTGCTTGCGATAGAATTCCTGGAGTGCGAAGCGTGCTACTACGAGTCCCTAGGTTTTGCGAATCGTCAGCAAGGCAAGTAACACTTTGATCATACTTTTTATTACCCAGTTTTTATGCATTAGATCAAACCCTCACACATTGCATGAGTAGGATCTCTTAACTTGTGGGTCTGGGAAGTAGATTGAGGTAGAACATATTACCTGCATTATTATCAAACCCCTGGGAGTTACTTCTACGTTATGCTTAGGTTACCATGCTATGCTCATAGACGTGGATTGGGTTTGAGAGTATCCATGACAGATGTGAGATTGTTAATCAATGGTTGAACTTAAGATGGCTACTTTAATACACATCTGGGTGGATTGGTTGCAGGGCACCTGGAGAATCCAGTGTTGTCCTAGGAAATCTCGGAGGAACCGTGTAATTATCCTATGGAATGCCACCCAGGCTCAAAGGGATCATAAAACTATTCATGCTAGAAACTTCCGTGTGCAGCCACAATGCCACTATGGGCTCTGGCATAGTTGAGTATGTTGTGTGAGCTCTTTTAGTGGTGGACTAGCAGATGTAGGGGAAAGTAGGTGTACGGGTCCACCTGGGGTAAAGAGTGAATGCTTCTGAAAGACTGTGTCTCGGTCATCCGTTTCTCAAACACCATGTAGTGCGAGAAATCCAACGAAGGAGATCGAGTCTTCTGGAGAAAAGTGCGCAAACCTCTGCAAAGTGTGCAAACTAATCATGATTAGCCGTGTCCCCGGTTATGGACATCTTGAGTATCTGGTACTTGAATTATTGGTTGATCTCATCACTCTAAAACTAATTTGTCAGGTTAATAATGACTACTTTAATTGGGATTGAGTTGGAGGAACCTTCTCAATGATGTTTCAACTACCATGATAGTTAAAATAAAAATTATTCCTTTGTTGTAGGGAAAAATGGCTTTATGCAAAAACTTTAAACCTTAGAGCCTCCACCAGTCATATATGCATGTAGTGTTAGCCTTTATTCTGTTACTTGCTCTACTGTGTTATCTTGCCAGCATATTCCATGTGCTGACCCGTTTCGGGCTACAACATGTCATGTTGCAGACTTTTCAGAAGAAGAGTAAGGTGCGCTAGGTCGTTTGGCATGCACTCAGCTATGCCGCTGGAGTTGATGGACTCACTTATCTTCCAAGCCTTCCGTCGTTATCGTGTTAGATGGCCTTATGACATATTATTTTGTAATAAGTTCTCTTTTGAGACATTCAATGTAATAAGTGTGTGATTGCCACTCTGTTATAAACCCTTCAAGTACTGTGTGTGTCAGCATTACCGATCAAGGGATGACACAGAAGACAGAGACTTCGGTCCATTCGGAACGTGGTCGCTACAAATGCTACCGCCGCTCTAAGCAAAATAAGATGCAGAATAAGATAAAGATCACATGCAATCAAAATATGTGACATGATATGGCCATCATCATCTTGCGCTTTTGATCTCCATCTCCAAAGCATCGTCATGATCTCCATCGTCACCGGCTTGACACCATGATCTTCATCGTAGCATCGTGGTCGTCTCACCAACTATTGCCACTACTACTATCGCTAACTCATAGTGATAAAGTAAAGCAATTACATGGCTTTCACAATTCATACAATAAAGAGACAACCATAAGGCTCCTGCCGGTTGTCGATAATTTACAAAACATGATCATCTCATACAATAACGTATAACTCATCACATCTTAACCATATCACATCACAACATGCCCTGCAAAAACAAGTTAGACGTCCTCTACTTTGTTGTTGCAAGTTTCACGTGGCTGCTACGGGATTCTAGTAAGAACCATTCTTACCTACGCATCAAAACCACAACGATTTTTTGTTAAGTGTGCTGTTTTAACCTTCAACAAGGTCCGGGCGTAGTCACACTCGATTCAACTAAAGTTGGAGAAACTGGCACCCGCCAGCCACCTATGTGCGAAGCACGTCGGTAGAACCAGTCTCATGAACGCGGTCATGTAATGTCGGTCCGGGGCGCTTCATCCAACAATACCACCGAATCAAAGTATGACATGCTGGTAAGCAGTATGACTATTATCCGCCCACAACTCTTTGTGTTCTACTCGTGCATATCATCTACGCATAGACCTGGCTCATGATGCCACTGTTGGGGAACGTAGCATGCAATTTCAAAAAAAATCATACGATCACGCAAGATCTATCTAGGAGAAGCATACCAACGAGCCGGGAAAGTGTGTCCACGTACCCTCATAGCCCGAAAGCGGAAGCGTTTAGTGACGTGATTGATGTAGTCGAACGTCTTCACGATCCAACAGATCCAAGTACCGAACGTACGACACCTCCGTGTTTAGCACACGTTCAGCAAGATGACGTCCCTCGAGCTCTTGATCCAGTTGAGGACAAGGGAGAGTTTCTTCAGCACGACGGCGTGGTGACGGTGATGATGAAGTTACCAATGCAGGGCTTCACCTAAGCACTGCAACGATATGACCGAGGTTTGTAACCGTGGAGTGGGGCACCGCACACGGCTAAAAGATTGGCTTGTGTGTCTTTGGGGTGCCCCCCTCCCACATATATAAAGGAGGGAGGGAGGAGGAGGCCGGCCAAGAGGAGGCGCGCCCAAGGGGGGGAGTCCTACTCCATGTACGATTCAGGCCCCCCCTTTCCTATTCCTACTAGGAGAAGGAGGGAAGGAGGAGGAGAAGAGAAGGAAAGGGGGGCTGGCCCCCCAAACCCTAAACCAATTCGGTTTGGGCCTAGGGGGTGTGCCCCACCAATTGGCTGTTGCCTCCTCTCTCCACTAGGGCCCATTAAGTCCCATTGACTCCCCGGGGGTTCCGGTAACCCCTTGGTACTCCAGAAAATACCTGATACACTTCGAAACCATTCCGGTGTCCGGATATAATCTTCCAATTTATCAATCTTTATGTCTCGACCATTTCGAGACTCCTCGTCCTGCCCGTGATCTCATCCGGGACTTCGAACAATCTTTGGTCATCAGAATCACATAACTCAAAATACTAATCATCATTGAACGTTAAGCGTGCGGACCCTACGGGTTCGAGAACTATGTAGACATGACCGAGACACAACTCCGGTCAATAACCAATAGCGGAACCTGGATGCTCATATTGGTTCCTACATATCCTACGAAGATCTTTATCGGTCAAACCACATAACAACATACATTGTTCCCTTTGTCATTGGTATGTTACTTGCCCGAGATTCGATTATCGGTATCATCATACCTAGTTAAATCTCGTTACCGGCAAGTCTCTTTACTCATTCCGTAATACATCACCTCGTGACTAACTCATTAGTCATTTGCTTGCAAGGCTTATTATGATGTGCATTACCGAGAGGGCCCAGAGATACCTCTCCGACACTCGGAGTGACAAATCCTATTCTCGATCTATGCCAACTCAACAAACACCTTCGGAGACACCTATAGAGCATCTTTATAATCACCCAGTTACGCTGTGACATTTGATAGCACTCAAGGTGTTCCTCCGGTATTCGGGAGTTGCATAATCTCATAGTCAGAGGAACATGTATAAGTCATGAAGAAAGCAATAGCAATAAAACTAAACGATCAATATGCTACGCTAACGGATGGGTCTTGTCCATCACATCATTCTCCTAATGATGTGATCCCATTCATCAAATGACCACACATGTCTATGGTTAGGAAACTTAACCATCTTTGATTAACGAGCTAGTCTAGTATAGGCATACTAGGGACACTCTGTTTTGTCTATGTATTCACACATGTATCAAGTTTCCGGTTAATACAATTCTAGCATGAATAAAAGACATTTATCATGATATAAGGAAATATAAAATAACAACTTTATTATTGCCTCTAGGGCATATTTCCTTCATATACCCCTCGCTGCTACTAAGTACAAGGTAGGTGAAGTCCTCATATCCTCGGCTGAATCCCTCATCTCTCTCTCTCTCTATAGGCTCTCCCATGGTGCTCCTGCCCAAGCACACCTCCTCCTGCGCCCAACGAGTCTGCCTCCTTGCGTCGATGGCGTCCAGGAGCTCGCCCGTCTTCCCCCTCGCCTCTGTGCCACCACGACGGAGCACCTCACCACCAGTGACCAGCCCCGATACGCCCTCCATCTCTTTCCTTTCTCCCTTGTTTCTCTTTTTCCCTCTCCCTCTCCCTCCGGTTCTACTCACATGCCCATGCCTGTGTAGGTCGTCGACATGGCTAACCAGGAGCTCTGCCTTGGCCGCGAAGAGGATCCTCACACCGTCGTCTTGCTTTGCACTGAATCTGGTCCCTCCAATAGCCGTCGTCGGATCTGGTCTGCCGATGCCCGTCCGCACCTCCGGCGACCCCTGTCGTCGCTGGATCGAACCATCGACACCATTAATAGCACGCACGGGGTCGAGATTTTATTTTGGTTCTGAATTTAATAGTAGTAGCGCGGGTCTTGGACACGCGCTATATATAGTTAGTAGTAGCGCGTGTGAAACCCGCGCTACTACTAACACACATACTAGTAGTTGTAGCGTCGTAGTAGTAGCGCAGACACCCACGCTACTACTAGTTGTTTAACCCGCGTTACTACTAGACTTTTTCCCAGTAGTGGACGAGTAATAATAGAAAGTTAGCATCTAAGAACCGAGCCATGCTCAGACCAAATCCATCGATCAGGTTCTCTGAGACCACTCTTAGGTTTGCTATGCCATGCCGGCGGCTTTTTCGTGCAGAAAATGAAATGATCATTTTGGCTGCAGCATGCTCATGGCACTGGGCTGCTCATCTCAGTTCTTGAGTGGAGACGTATCCAAAAGGGTGACATGAGCTTTTGCTGATGTTTGTCTTTTCTTTAGATGGAAGTTGGGGGATGGGAAACAGATTAGCTTTTGGCATGACACTTGGGCTGGGGATTGTACTTTGAAAACCCAATTTTGGGATGTCTTTGATATCTGTCAGCAACAATCATGTTTTGTGGCTGAAGTCTGGAATGGCTATGAGCTGAAACTGACTTTTCGTAGATGCGTAGATCAGGCCTTCCTGTTTAAATGTGATGAGCCGCTTACTGTGTTGGCTAGCTATCCTATTAAGGATGAGACTGATCATCCCATTTACTTGCTTGAAGCATCTGGTGTTTACTCTGTTAGATCTTTTTATAACACAATCAACTGGGGAGGGGTGTCTACCCCCATATGGAAACACTTTTCGACAATTGCGGTTCCCCGTCGATACCTAGTTTTTCTTTGGCTGACCTATCATAACAAAATACTTACACGCGACAATTTAAGTAAACGTCAGTCAGTTGATGGTCCCTCTTGTTTGTATTGCAATGATATGGAATCGGTTCAACATCTGTTTTTCGGTTGTGTTGTGGCAAAAGAAATTTAGAAAGCAGTCGCAGAAGCTTTAAATTTTCAAAATCCCTGTAACTTGCATGATTTGTCCATGTTATGGAATACTGACAATAAGAAATCAGTGATCGGGATCTCTTGTGTAGTTGTTATTTTGACCTTATGGACGATTCTGAACAATTTGTGTTTTCAGGGCGCGGTTTGGACAAATGTTAAGCATCTATTGGGAAAAACAAGTGCTCTAATTCATCGATGGAAGATCCTATGCCAAAAAGATCAACTACTTCTGGACCGTTGAAGAAGCGAGTTGCTGAGGATTGCGTGGCGATGAAGCTGCATGGAGCTGGGAGGAAAGTACCGCAGGGCTTCAAGCTGAGAGCACACTCCAACTAGCCTCTCGTTGCTGGGGTTTTGATTATAGAAAAATGTACGTAATAGCTAGCGTCTATTTTTCCTTCCATGTTGGGCACTACTATTATGTTTTCTAGCTCGGCTACTCAAGCTCGAGCTCGAGCTCTGTGAACTGTTATGTTGGGCACTAGTATTATGTTCGCTCGTGGAACTTGGATGACTCGAAGAGAGCTTTCTCTTCTGCAGAAACCAAGAGCTGTGAAATATGGATACTTATTTTTGGCAGTGCTGATAACAAACAAATAAAAAGAGCCAAATAATAACTAAGTACAGGTTTAGATCGTTTCATCATCTCTTATATTTGGATAATGGCTACTATTGTACTGTATCTAGTCTACAGAACTTGATGATCTGCTAGCACTCACCATGAAGTCTTCCGTGGTTCACAAGCTCACGAAGATAGTCATGCAGAATCTTCAGAATACGCTTCTCTTTCTCTTTGTAAATGTCTGGCAATTTCTGCTTGGTGGCTGAGGGAATTGCAGCTACGACACCCGACGTCTAGAAAAGATGATCTTGCTCGTTACACGTCAGTTCCTGGGTTCCGGGGGACACAGGTCTTCTGTCATACTTCCATGTATCAGAAGGGTCAGATCTTGGTGTTCCTTCCCTTGCTTCAGAAACAGGAACTGCGGCTAAAACTGTTTTCTGTTGAGCACACTTGTTCATCATGTTGTTTCTGATTTGCTTCAGTGTCATATGTTTGTGGAAGAAAGGCAACTCTCTAATCGATCTAATTTTCTTCTGTTGTGTTCGCCTTAACACCTGAATATGAAACAGTAGTGAGATTCAGAGAAGATATACACCGTGATGCATATATGCATTAATCGCCATTAAATCCTTCATTGTAATGTACCACTGGCAATAAAAGTTCTGTACGTGCGAGTTCTCATCCAAAACAGAAGCAAACATGGAAAGCTTCTCCACAGCAACTTTCAAGCACTTTCTACTAGTTGAGAAGAATTGCACCTACTCCCTCCGTTCCTAAATACTCCCTCCGTCCTAAAATTCTTGTCTTAGATTTGTCTAAATATAGATGTATCGAGTCACATTTTAGTATTAGATACATCCGTATCTGGACAAATTTAAGACAAGAATTTTGGGACGGAGGGAGTATTTGTCTTTCTAGAGATTTCAACAAGTGACTACATACGAAGCAAAATGAATGAATCTACACTCAAAAATATGTCTACATACATTCGTACGTTGTAGCCATTTAAAATGTCTAGAAAGACAAATATTTAGGAACAGGGGGAGTAGTTCTTAGTACTGTTTCAGGCACCCAGATCTCTTGCAGTGGCACCCCTTCGTATGCTTACCCACAAGAGGGCCTTCTGCCACTTTAACCTGGGATGTGAAGAGAATGGATTTCATACATGACATGATAAGGCAACATATTGGTATACAGCTCAAAATTTGGCTTGTTTGTCATATGACTGTTGCTAGCCTTAAGCCCTCAACTCATGGTATGGGCTCAGAGTCCATGTATTACTAGTTGCTAACATTGGAAAGACAAGTTCTGGATAACAAAAGCGGGATTTGACTTCTCTGTCATTGTTGATGCCCAAACCTCACCGATCTATTGCACATAAAAATATTAAAATGTGGCACTTAGTCTAATGATATATGAGTCTTGACTTCAGAACATTATCTGCGCTGGGCCACTTCATGCGTTCCTTCATCGTGTTTAAATTTTGGATACAGACAAGGAAACAGGCAAACCACATGACATAGATAGCCAGGCCCTTCAGCAACTAGAGAACTGTAGGGAAACACGAGTGATTCTTGGAAAATATACATTGTGCTCTACCTCGCCGTTCTGGGCTGCATTTTTTCGACAAAGAGCATATATTAATATCGCGGAGATACCAATTACACCCAGCCTCTGCAACAACGCAATGCCCTAGCGACATAACGGATGCACACAGCCAAAAAAAGAAAGAAGAATTACGAAAAAGAAAAGTCCCGCTGCAATGATCTATTCCCTGAAACAGTAGCACTAACACCACCAAGACAGCACCAAAAGTCCAGCTTCTCCAAAAGCGACGCCTCCAATAAGGGAACAGTGCACAAACACCGTCATCGCCCGATCATCGATCTTAGGTTTTCACCCTGAAGAAAGTCCTCACTCTCAAAAACAATGCCTTCAACAAGGCCATTGCCAGGCACAACCACTTAAGGCCAGACCTTGGATTTTCATCCTGAAAGAAAGACTTTGGACTTCTCCTGTGCAGTCGCCCCCACTAGCATGCCGCTGCTCCAAGTCACAAATCACCAAGCCAATTCCTCATCGCCACAGAGACTCAAATCACCATCGCTAGTCCTCAGATCTCAGCTTCCATGACCTTCTCCGCCAGCTGACTTCACCATGGAACGAGAAAGCATACCCCATGATGGTAACAGCCAGCAGAGCTTCGCAGCGCTCCCTCTGAAACCAAACGGCCAGAGAAAAACACGGGTGCGCACGACCGAATCCCACCCGATCCAGCAATCTCCCGGCATGAATCGCCCAAGGGGGTTCCCGGCGGAGCCTTCCGGAACACGACACTGCAGCCAGATCGATGGGGACATGCATCCGGTCGATCAAAATCTCGGCTCGAGTTGGAATCCTAGGACCGCCGCCGGAGGAGATCGGATCAGGGCCGGGGGCCCCAGATCCACCGCCGCCGGCCCCCAAGACCGGGCCCCAGATCCCCCAAGGTGAGCCAGGAGATCCGGTGCCATCCACCTCCTTGCCGCCTAGAGATCGGGGCCGAAGCCGCCGCCCCTCCAAGGCGCAGACCACCGCGCCGATCCGCCACGCCGCAGCTGCTCCAGGCGCGCCGGAGGAGCCACCACGTCATGGTGCCCGGCCGCACCACACCCCGGCTCGAAGAAGTCGGCCCGCGCCGATCCATCGCGTGAGGGGACGAGGATGCCTCCCCTGCCGCCGGCGACGACCCGGCTTTGCCCGGCCACGCCCTGGGGCGGCGGGGGAGGAGAGGGAGAGGTGGGGAGGGCGGCGGTTGGCGGCGGCTAGGGTTTTCCCCTCCCGTCGCCACGCGGGGACGAGAAGAGGGGACGAGAGAAGTTAGGACAATTTTGGGCATAAAGCCCACAGGATTCCTTTCCATTAGGGCATGTACAATGGTTGATAAGATAGTCTTATCTTAAGTTTTGCATGTAAATTAGAGATGACAAAAAAACAAGTCTACAATGGGTCATCTCTTAGCCTTATCTTTAATAATTAGTTATTCCTAAAAACATGGTGAGACAAATTGTGCTAAGCTATCATCTCTTGTCTTCTCTTAAATAAGATAAGACAAGCCTTCTCTTATGATTTCTCTCTCCTCCACCTCATCATTTATCTTACGTGGCATCCTTAAGCTAGAACCATTGTACATGCCCTTACAGCATTGATAGCATCCTATCTTGCAGCCTCATGACTAACATTATTAGAACAGTTTTTGCAGCTGCAATCATTGCAGTGTCTGCCTGATGCAAAACACTCACAATACCTAGAAATGTATTCAATCAAAAGACCAATCAGTAGAATTTTATGATAAAAAGAACAAGCCAAGTCGTTGCCTGGCTATTAAAAACAATAAGGGCCATCAGCTGACTTGAGAGAATGTCAGAAAGAAAGCAAAATATCATTGGTGTTGTAGATATTAGAACATTTTAACAGACTTGGTCAAATATAAAGTTTGACTTAGGACAAAACTAGAACTTCAATCAATTCGAATGGAGGGGGTTTTTGTTATAACTTTGGCACTATTTTAGATTGTCTTTCTGAAAATTCAGTTAAAATTATCCTGACAGGGCAAGACGCAAAGGAATGACCAGAGCAATCTACAATTATTTCTTCTATTTACTTCCATATTTTATATTATAAGTGCTCTAAAGATGTATCCTGGGAAGGAAACTAACCACAAAGCATAGAACACAAACTCTAGAACTCTAGCATCAAATTAGGAAAGGAAATACTACGAAGAAATAACAACTGTATCAGGTTTCATTTGGAGGTTTATTATACAATATTTTGCTTGTGTTAAATTGGTTTAGTGAGGTTTGGGCATCAACAATGACTCTAGGGATAAAATATTAACCTTAAAGACAAATTCAGTAGCAACAAAATCCTTATAAATGTTTGAACAAATTATAAGGGAACCTACATCTTCAGACATTTCAATTTCTTGCACTTGCAGTATCTCCCTGGATACAAAGTATTCCATATCCTGGAGATAGGAAAATTTTCAACAATCAACAAAATTAGTTTCCAGCCACAGGCTTCCCCTACTCTCAATAAAAGGGGACATTATTTCTCAGTTAACTCTGAGACACAGAATACCAGCTGTAACCATTCTATTTAGGGGAAGAAACAAATCCAATGCCAATTTCTTTAACCAAAAACATCCCATCTCAGACTCTAAATAAACATTGCCATTGTCAAATTACCTAGCAGGGAAAAAGCTCAGACACCTACGGACGTTGCAGGCATTGGCAGCAGTGCCAGCACCTGGGGGTACAACTTGTAAAGCCTCCAGCAATGGTAATAACATTATTAGAACAGTTTTTGCAGTTACAACCATTGCAGTATATACCTGATGAAACACTCAGGATACCTAGAAATGCATTCAATCAAATGACCAATCAGTAGAATTTTATGATAAAAACAATCTAAGTTGTTGCCTAACAATAACAGCACTGGTGTAACATAGACCAACGGTCACAGATACAAGCAGCTAAAACATCATAGATGGAAATCCATGAACCACCAGTCACAGATACAAGTAGCTAAAACAAGCATAACATCATTTTGCTTACAAACAATCATTAAGCAAATGGAGGTTGGTTTAACAACTAGGGAATGTAGGCAACATAAGCATATCCTTGAAACACAATCATGCCTTCATTTCCTTGTCTTCTTTGATCTTGGGTGCCAGATAAAACTTAATGTAGGCAAGATCAGCATATCCTTGGAAACACAATCATGCCTTCATTTCCTCATCATCTTCAATCTTGGGTGCCAGATAAAACCTAATGTAGCCCATCTCACCAATCTTGTACTCAACAACCACGGGCAGTTCAGATGAGAGGCTGATGGTGACTTGGTCTGACAGTGGGCTTGCCTTGGTGAAGGAGTTCATGTACCTCAGAGCAAAGGTAAGTGACACAGGCTCTTGCATTTCTATAATGGTAGATTCCTCAGGCTGCATTGATATAAACAGACATTAGCTATCATATTGATACATGTCCCTGAAATGGTACTCCGATATGAAAACATAGCTCAGACTGTAATCTTTGCAAGTGTAAAATATAGGTGAGATAAATACTCCAACATGGCTTAAGCTGAATACAAGTCTTTTTTTTTCACTGATGTCACTGACCACCTCAACCACAATATTAAAATGGTACTCCAATATTCTAGACTTGAACTATTGCTAGGCTCACCAGCTCAGAGTACAGGGTCCATCAAAATCACTGTGTAGTAAATATCTTGTTACAAAAATATGTAGCTGCAGTTTTAGTAGATTTGTTGAACTCAAGCTTCAGTAGACAAAGCTATGAAACAAACTAACAACACTTTCTGAAGTGAAAAAACATGTAACTATGTAACCAACTAGACATTTGAAAGCAACATAACTATAGCTAACTGCACACTGTATCGTGTTAGGCTGTGTAAGGGAACAAAACAAAAGGACTGGGGTAGTTTGTATCTATGAATATACATGTTGGGCAAATTTATCAGAAATACTACCTCAATTGAAGAGCAAAATTCTTAAATTATGGGACGGAGGGAGGAAACTACACCAACAATAACTACCAAACCATTGAATAATTAGTAAATGATCTGGTTAAGAATTAGGTGCATATGACCATTTATGTTGTTACAATTAAGGTATTGGCAAAATACAAGCATTCCTACCATTGGAATTCCTATCTCTCATTTGGCAATGCACCACAAAATCACAATATAAATGCATAAAAGGGGAACAGATCTAAACAAAGCTAGGTACCTTGTCAACAGTCTTGTTTTGCCTGCAAACGATGTTTGCAGTTCCAATGTCTCCAGCAGTGGAGAACTTGACACCTTCCTTGGTGACAGAGATAATAACTGCAACGCACAGAAGTGGCCGTCAGACATGTACTAATAAACAGAAATGACAAGTGCAGCAGACCAAAACAATACAGGAAATGCGGGATTCAGCATACCAGTGTCGCCAATGCTGCTAAGATCCTTGCAGATCCTGGAGAACTCCGAAGAGGGCATGCGAACAATGGCCTGGTACTCGGAGTCGGGGATACCGAGGTGCTCACTGTCGATGTCCATGAGCTTCATCTCAAAGTCCGCAATCTTATCCTGATCTGTTGACCCACCCAAACCACGGTTACCACCGACATCGAGAGCTAACGAAGAGGAGCAACGGAAAGAGGGGCAGCAGGGTGCTTACTGGGCGATTCAAACATGAAGGTGACGGTGTCGGAGCCGTCATCAGCCTTGATGGTGATGATGTCGTCGTTACCGGCGCAGCGGAGCATCTTGGCCATGTTGCCGAGGTTCATGCCCATGGACAGGTTGCGGTCGCAGCGGTAGTGCTCGAAGCCCTCGGAGCGGAGGAGCAGGGCGACGAGCGCGACGTGGGAAGAGTCCATGGCCTGCAGCGAGAAGCCCGTCCCGGAGCAGTCGAAGTTGGCGTCCGTCACCAGCTCCTTAATCGCCTCCAGCACCTTCTTCAGCAGGCTCCCCTGCACCAGCCTCAGCTCCAACATCTTCGCGGGCGGGCGGGCGGGGGCCGGCGGCGGCGGGGGGGTGTGAGGGGAGGGGTGGATCGAGAAACCCTCGGGGGTGCGGCGGACGGCGGCGGCGGCGGCGGGGTGGATCG
>LR738710.1:694039726-694147203 GCA_902687465.1 Secale cereale | reverse complement strand
AAACCCTAGGATTTGGGGAGAGGCGGGAGTGCGGGGGTGGAGGAGAGGGGAATGGGCGGGGGGTTAATAGGGGGAAACATTCGGGGGAGCGGAGCGGAGAGAATGGGAGGGAGCGCGAAATGTTTTCCCGCTCGCGCCCCCTTCCCCTGGAAGATTGGCCTGCGGGTGGGTCCGGAGGTGCTGCGGCCCCACATGTCGGTGGAGGGGAGGGGTCGGTTTGGGAAAGGGCGGGTGTTTCTCGGGCCGCGCGGGAGAGGAAACTCGCTTTCCCGCCATCTCTCTCGCTCGCCGCGTGGGAGCCTTCCCTCCCTTCCCTCCTCGGTTTGGGGTTTGGACTTTCGATTTCGTTTTATACGAGTACGTTGTTTGAAATTTCGGAGCATCTAAAAATGGAAGGAGATGCATATAAATTGTTGCGACAAAGTGCCGTGCAGTTTGTGTATCCTGAAATTTTGAAGTGTATCAATTATTGTTCAAAAAATATTCCGATTCAACAATTTATCGTCAAATTTATCATTACTCAAGGGGTGATCAATAAGATTATGTCTTATTTTTATCGTTTATCTTTTGGACTGATTTATCGCTCTGACAAACGATTTATCGGAGCGATAAATCAGGAATCTACCGATAAATTTGGCCTATTCCTAGTACTAAGTTTGCAAAAACTATGTATCCTATTTTGTTTGTCATTGTACGATTATTCAATGGTTAGGGATCAAGGTAACACGTTTTGTCCAATATTTTCTTGGTGTTGAATACAACATATTTTAGTGTTGGGAACCTGTGATTTACAAACAATGTCCGATTGATGGTCGATCATAAAATCGATTAATCGTCTGATTTTTTATTAATCCATAATCCCCAACTGAACGAGAGGCTAACGATAAGCAATATCATCAACAATCACATAATCTTCAACACATTATACTACTCCAAAGAATGCTGAAGTATGTTGCTTGAGGGCGAAGAGAAGCTCCTCGCCGTCCGTTGTCGGGAGCCTCTCGAGGCGTCTGGCAGGACGGCTCGGAGCCGGGCGACCCGATTCGAGGGTGCATGACGGGTGGACCAAGGATGCGCGATCACTACAGTCGACGCGTGTTCATGACATGTGGACTAAGGGCGCGTCTGGGGCCACCGTCATGCGACGGAGTTCGGCGCGCCCCCGCGCGTGCGATAGTCTGGCCGGCTGGTCGGGGTCTTCGCTCGTAACGGTCGCTATAGTCGGCGCATGCGGTACGACGACTATAGGGACGCCCACGCTCGCTGCGGCCATGAAGGCGACCCGACTGGTAGATCCATGGCAGGTGGACCAATGCCCTCCTGAGGCCACTCGATGTGTCTGGTACATACTCAGATATTTTTGCTTGGGGTCCATGACACCTGGACCGCATACAAGACCGGGGCCACCACTCTATGGTGGCTTCGATTCATGTGCGTGTAACGAAGTGTCGTGCAGTTTTGTGTATCCTGAAAAATTGAAGTGTATCAATCACATAATCTTCCACACATTACTAGTATGTAAAGGATGTTGCAGTACCAGTCTTCCTGGGCTGCTTGAGGGCGAAGACAGGCTCATGGCCATTAGTTGTCGGGCGCCTTGCGCCGGGAGCCTCTCGGGGCGTCTGGTCAGACGGCTCGGAGCCGGGCGACCCGATTCGAGAGTGCATGACGGGTGGACCGAGGATGCGTGATCGCTACAGTCGGCGTGTGTTCATGACAGGTGGACTAAGGACGCGTTTGGGGCCACTTTCATTCGGCAGACTTCGGCGCGCCCCTGCCCGCACACGATTGTTTGACCGGATGGCCGGGATCTTGGCCGTACCGGCTGGTTCGGCCGCTATAGTCGGCTGAAAAGATCGAGAAGGGGGGTCTAGAGGGGGGTGATTAGACCCTTAACAAGCAAAGTTGGCAGATTTTAATTTCTACAAGTTAAGTTTGAGTTTATCACATGTTAAAGCATTCATAATACATTTCAAACATGCATGACACAAGTATAGGCAGCATAAAAGGTAAAGCATGCAATTTGCGAGAAAGCAAAGGGAGGGGATTGGAGTATGCAAACGCAATGGATACACGGAGTTTTTGGCGTGGTTTCAATAGATGGTGTTATCTTACGTCCATGTTGATGGAGACTTCAACCCACGAAGGATAACGGTTGCGCGAGTCCACAAAGGGCTCCACCCACGAAGGGCCCATGAAGAAGCAACCTTGTTTATTGATACGTCTACAACGTATCTATAATTTCTATTGTTCCATACTATTATATTATCTATTTTGGATGATTTATATGCAATGATATGCTATTTTATATTATTTTTGGGACTAACTTATTAATCTAGAGCCCAATGTCAGTTTCTGTTTGTTCCTTGTTTTGAGTTTCGAGAAAAGGAATATCAAATGGAGTCCAAACGAAATAAAACTTTAGGATGATTTTCTTGGACCAGAAGACACCCCAGAGACTTGAAAACCAAATCAGAAGAGCCACGAGGCGACGGCAAGGGAGGGGGGGGGGGCGCCCCCATCCTTGTGGGACCCTCATGACTTCACTGGCTTACTTCTTCCTTCTATATATTCACAAATATTCTAGAAACCCTAGAGGGGGCATCGAAGCAACTTCTCCACCGCCGTAACCTTCTGTATCCGCGGGATCCCATCTGGATGCCTTTTTCGGTACTCTGTCGGAGGAGGGTTCAACCACGGAGGGCATCTACACCAACACCATTCCCCTTTCGATGAAGCGTGAGTAGTTTACCACAGACCTACGGGTCCATAGCTAGTAGTTAGATGGCTTATTCTCTCTCTTTGATTCCCAATACCATATTCTCCTCGATGTTCTTGGAGATCTATCCGATGTAATCTTCTTTTGCGGTGTGTTTGTCGAGATCTGATGAATTGTGGATTTATGATCTGCTTAGCTATGAATATTGTTTGAATATTCTTTGAATTCTTATATGCATGATTTGATATCTTAGTAATTCTCTTCGAACCATCGGTTCGGTTTGGCCAACTAGATTGGTTTTTCTTGCAATGGGAGAAGTGCTTTGCTTTGGGTTCAATCTTGCGGTGTCCTCGCCTAGTGATAGATGGGGTAGTGAGGCACGTATTGTCCATCGAGGATAAAAACAGGGTTTTCATCATATTGCCTGAGTTAATTCCTCTACGTCATGTCATCTTACTTAAAGCGTTACTCTGTTCTTCATGAACTTAATACTCTAGATGCAGGGAGGAGTTGGTCGATGTGTGGAGTAATAGTAGTAGATGCAAGCAGGACTCGATCTTCTTGACACAGATGTGATGCATGTATTACATAATCATTGCCTTAGATATCTTCATAACTTTGCGCCTTTCTACCAACTGCTCGACAGTAATTTGTTCACCCACCATAATATTTGCTAGCCTCTAGTGAAACCTATGGCCTCGGGGTCTATTTTCTATCATATTAGTTTCCGATCTACTGAAGGAAATATACCCTAGAGGCAATAATAAAGTTGTTATTTGTATTTCTGTATATCATGATAAATGTTTATTATTAATGCTATAATTGTATTAACTGGAAACTTAGTACATGTATGAATACATATACGAAACAGAGTGTCCCTAGTATGCCTCTACTAGACTAGCTCGTTAATCAAAGATGGTTAGTTTCCTAAGCATAGACATGAGTTATCATTTGATCAACGGGGTCACATCATTAGGAGAATGATGTGATGGACAAGACCCATTCGTTAGCTTAGCAACTTGATCATTTAGTTTTACTGCTATTGCTTTCTTCATGACTTATACATGTTCATATGACTATGAGATTATGCAAGTCCCGAATACCGGAGGAACACCTTGTGTGCTATCAAACGTCACAACGTAACTGGGTGATTATAAAGATGCTCTACAGGTGTCTACAAAGGTGTTTGTGGTGTTGGCATAGATTGAGAATAGGATTTGTCACTCCGAGTGTCGGAGAGGTATCTCTAGGCCCTCTCGGTAATACACATCATAATAAGCCTTGCAAGCAAATGACTAATGAGTTAGTCACGAGATGATGTATTACGGAACAAGTAAAGAGACTTGCCGGTAACGAGATTGAACTAGGTATGATGATACCGACGATCGAATCTCGGGCAAGTAACATACCGATGACAAAGGGAAGAATGTATGTTGTTATGCGGTTTGACCGATAAAGATCTCCGTAGAATATGTAGGAACCAATATGAGCATCCAGGTTCCGCGATTGGTTATTGACCGGAGACGAGTCTCGGTCATGTCTACATAATTCTCGAACCCGTAGGGTCCGCACGCTTAACGTTCGATGATGATCGGTATTATGAGTTTATGTGTTTTGATGCACCGAAGGTAGTTCGGAGTCCCGAATGTGATCACGGACATGACGATGAGTCTCTAAATGGTCGAGACGTAAAGATTGATATATTGGACGACTATATTCGGACACCAGAAGTGTTCCGTATGAGTTTCGGATTAAACTAGAGTGTCGGTGTCAAAACCGCCAGATCTCGGGTAGGGAGGGCCAAGCTGTACGTTTAGAGGATCGATGGTAAAAGGAGGCTGGGGACATGATGTTTACCCAGGTTCAGGCCCTCTCAATCGAGGTAATACCCTACTTCCTGCTATATTAATATGGATGAATATGGATACAAGAGTTGATCTACCTCGAGATCGTAATGGCTAAACCCTAAAGTCTAACCTATGAGGATATTGTGATGTTGATGATCCCCCCTACAGACTAACCCCCTTGGCTTATATACACGCCAGAGGGGACTTAGGGTTACAAGGGTGGCTTGGGGAGGAAGTAATTGATACATCCGGACTCTACACTTGCCTTCCTACGTACATAGGAGTCCTGACCGATCACGGGGGAGGGTCTTCTGCTTCTTCTTTACGCGGCCTACCAATATAGCCCAGCTTCAACCACCCGGATGCCTGAGGACCCCTGAATACAAGACTCCCTTAGTAGCCCCCGGACTTGCCTTCAAGGACGAGATTGTGTCCGGCTTCATGTCTTCGGTCTTGCAAGGTGAGTCCTCCTCGATGATAGTTCGGCTTCTTGAAATATTGTATTCCGTCAATTCCTCGTCGCCGTCGCCTTGGCTTCCACGTGTCCAACAAATGCGAACCGTTTGGGCAGTTTTGCAAATACCCCCTTGGTTGTGTAGATGTGGGGACCCCGAGTTAGAAATCGAGATCACCGAATGCACGTGTACAGTGATCCCAGAGATCAATGCTCATTGAACACACAAAAGCTGATTAACAAGAGTCTTACATCCATACATACCGTCTTACACAAATTATGGCCATTATGGCCAAGTCTTACATAGATAAAGCCTCACGGGCTGAATAGCAAATAACTCGAATAGCGGAAGTCTTCGAAGATAAGTAGAACCCATGCCATCTGCCTTAACCCTACAGGCATTCTGACTGGGATAGCGTCCTAGTTCGCATGTTCGCCTCCATAGAATTCTTCTTCATATTCCTCTTCCTCCATGCCTGGCCAATTAAATAACCAGTGGCAAGCCAATGAGTACTTTTGAATTTACTCGCAAGCAACCCATGATTTGGTTCAAAGTAACAATGCAATTGTACAACAATGAGCAATCTAGCTACGAGCTAGAATAAACATTCTACCATCAAGTATATGCATCAATAAGTTCACGTAACCTCGAGGACAGGTTACCGATATCAACATGAATAGGATTCAACTCAACGAGTCAAGTCACCACCTTGACTCATCATACATACACACTTTCACCGATATAGTAAAATTCTGGACATAGTTTAAGTAGCACCACCCAACTATCCATGACCGTGGACACGGCTATTCGAATAGTTTTACACTCTGCAGAGGTTGCACACTTTACCCACAAGATCCGGGAAGCTTTCGTGTCACCACGATCCCGCAGTACCTCAAGTACTCGGGGGAAGCACCCGGTCATTATCTTTCATTAGACGACACTAGCATAGGGTCCACTCGTTTGTACACGGCCCTCGAGTGCAAACAATAGGTCATGGGACTTGCCCTAATTTCAATGTCACGCGTACACGAAGGGACCAACGGTGTGTTCGCTGCCCTGTAAAAACAGTCATGGTCGTCTATCCAAGCATGACCCCGTCCCGGGAAAGACCTCAAGTCTTCCCGTCACTAGTAATGCGGGCACCATGCTAGTATCGGCCTAAGTAATCAATAACGCCCCATCCCATAAGGGGTAGAGTGGTTGCACATGTTTGGTTGGGACGGTAGTCACACATAAATCTAATCCATCATTTCATCCATGCACAAGATCTTTATTGGCACATCACTTCTTCCTCAAGTGATGACCTAACTCAACATCACCCTCGGGCATTAGGGGCACCCGATGTTTTTTTTGAAAAGAATGCAACCACGAAGGTTTCATGGCACACATGCATCACTAAGCATCACTACTAATCATTTGCATTGCATCTAGCACATAGCAATATCATGAGTAAAGCATGCATCATGTGGTGGTTCTCAACTAGGTCACCACCATTACTCTTATCATCATGCATTCGGAAATAAATGGGTTCCGAAGAACGCAAGGGTATCATGGTCAAAGGGCTGCTTGCCTGGATTGGCTTGGTCTTCAAAGTCTTCAAATCCTTCCCCTTCTTCTTCTTCAGCAACCTCGTCAAATACGGTATCTAATCGTCGCAAAATAACAACGGGAAAATAAGACCACAATAAAAACAGAAAAATCAAAGTGCTCAGAATAATGTCAACTTATTTTTGTTAAATACTAGAGGGAAAACTAAGATGGCAAAAATTCTTAGTTTGAGTTTTGGAGTGGCAGAATGGGGTCCATGAATATTTGAACAGAAGTTTTAATGTTCAAATATGAATTTAAATTTGAACAGAACAGAAAAGGTCCATGGACATGTGTGAAAGTGACATCATTAAATAGGTTGGATTTTTACAAGTTTTTAGGAACTGGAATTAATTCATTTGGATATATATTTAATTCTGTGGAATTATTTGAAATCCCACAAAAAAGAAAAAAGAAAAAGGCTCTGTGCCACTGGGCCAGAACGGCCACAGTGCAACGGCCCAGGGCAAAATCAGCCCACCGCACGGTGCCAGCGCGCGCCAGGGTTTTTTAAACCTAACGAGCGGGGCCCGGCGTCAGTGAGAGGAGAGAGGAGCGAGGGCGAGGGGAGGCTGACAGGCGGGGCCCGCCTGTCATCCCTAACCCTCCGGCAGAGAGCCGGCGAGCTCACCGGCGACGTTTCCGGGCACGGCGGGGCGAGCTACGGGCAGGAATGGATCCAGCGGAGAGTCGCCGTTCTGGTGGTGGTGGTGCGGGTCGCCGGAGGGGCCTGGTTCGCCGGCGGCGAGGACACGCGGCGGGGGAGCTTCGGGTGGATGCTGCTCCGGTCGATTCCGGCGGCTGTAGAGAGGGGAAAGAGGGGGAAACGCATCAGTGACGTGCTGTGATGCTAGATCGAGCGAGAGGGAAGGCTGGGGCGGCCTGTACCGAGCAGGCGACGGTGAGCCGCCGCGGCGGAGCTCGAGCTCGATCTCGAGCTCGGGCGGGTCTGGAGAGTGGCGAGTGGCTCTGGGGGAAGATTGAGAGGGGGAGAGTGCTGCTGGTGAAGAGAGGAGGGGCTCGGGGGCCCTATTTATAGGAGGACGACGAGGTGCCGTGGACCTGTGCGCCGGCGAGCCTCTGCTCGTCGCCACAGTGCACGGGAGGTGCATGGGATGTGTTTGCGGGGTTGCTGGACGAGGTCGAGGGCAGAGGAGAGGAAGAGAGGGAGCAGGGGAAGGTTCTGGAGCTGCGCGCGTGCGAGGCCGACGACTGGAGCTCACGGGCGGCCGACGCGCTGATACGTCCAAAATGCATCACTATTTTGTATCATAATTTATCCTTATTCATTGATATATTTCACGCTACGGTGATGTTCTTATGTTGTTTTGGTCTATTTTACACAGTTTGCAAACTCTCCGATGCCGGAACAGCGGACGCAGGATTCAGCAGTAAAAAGTGGACGCTGAGTTGCTGAAGAAGAATAACTCCAGATTGCCTGAAAATTGACGGGAGATATTTTTCAGATGAATCACGAAGACACGCAAAAGGGGAGCCAGAGGGGGGCCACAGGGTGCCCAGGCGGCCTGGGGGCGCGCCCCCCTGGCCGCGCCCACGGGGCGCCTGGAGCCCCTGGCCCACCTCCGGATGCCCCCTTTTGCCTATATACTCTCCGTTCTCCGAAAACCCTAAAAACGAGACTTTTTACGGAGTTCCGCCGCCGCTCCGAGGCGGAAACCTACAGAGAAGAAAAGGGCATCTCCGGCGGGCAGATTCCGCCGGGGAGATCACCTCCCGGAAGGGGAGATCGTCGCCATCGTCATCACCATCGTCACGAGCATCATCGAGATCATCATCAACATCATCCCCAACACCAGCACCATCTCCATCTTCATCCAAATCTCATCTTACAATCGTAGCTTGCGTTGTAACTCATACTACCTATCCTCTTTACTCTATCGGTGTTGATTATTGCTTTGCGGTGAATGCTATTGCGTTTTGTTGGAGAAATATTATTATGTCCAGATTGTTTATCACCTATTTATCCCCACTGATCATGATCTCTTTTATGTCTCGTGAGTAGTTACCTTAGTTCTTGAGGCCATGGGGAAAGTCTTGTTGTTAGTAGTCATATGCTGTTGAAGTAATATGTGTTGTTTGATACTTAAGTTGCGTTGTCATTCTACTAGTGGTGTTGTGTGAGTCGAACACCCAACACTTCGCCTTATTAAGGACCTAGGGGAATACATTGTGTATAAAGAATGCTTATGGTGGGTTGCCGGAGTGACAGAAACCTGAACCCCAGTTCGCACGCTTTTGCATAAGGGAATAATGGATCCTCGATCGTAATGCTATGGTTAGGATTTTGCCTTAAATTCTATCTTGTATTTGCGGATGCTTGCAAGGTGTTTAATCATAAGAGTGCACTCATCTTAGTCTAGAGAGTGTACTAGCATAGATCCACCCACTCAACACTTATCAACACATAACATAGTATCGATACGGAATATGGCGAAAGCACATGACTACCTCTCCCGTGTGTCCTCAAGAACGCTTTAGTCTTTATAAGTCCAGTTGCTAGGCCTCTCCTTTGCTAAGAAAGGATTGGGCCACTTGTTACTCTCAGTACCTTTTACATTACTTGCTTTTACTTACCTGTTGCTTATACCGAGAAAACCCCTAAAAGTTATCTTTCAGTGCTTGCAGTAATTTCTTGCTCAGAATCGCTTATCAGTACCTTCTGCTCCTCGTTGGGTTCGACACTCTTACTTATCGAAAACGCTGCAATAGATCCCTTACGGTTGAGGGTCATCAAGTACCGTTTTCTGGCGCCATTGCCGGGGAGCGTAGCGCTATTGGTAAAGTGAAACTGGTAAGGAAGTTTTTATAATTCTGTTTTTGTTTTTGCTATTGCTGCTCTTTGTCCTTATGGATAACCCTGTTATTGGAGCGTTGCTTGCGGGAAGATGCCCCACACATGTGGTGGTTGATCCTCCCCCTACCGAAATTGTGCCTTATAAAATACCAGCTGGCATTATCGATTATGTTTGGGCTAATCGTTATGCAGGAGACAGACATCCCGGTGAACACTTGCTATATCTGTCACGACTATGTTCATTATTTAAGCTTGCAGGTGTATCGAGGGAGTTTGTCATGAGGAAATTGTTTGCCATATCACTTATAGATAAAGCTTCAGATTGGTATGGGCTTCTTGATAACTCACACTTGCTGGACTGGCAGGAGCTTATGTCTCTCTTTTATACTAAGTTTTATCCTCTTCATGAAATTCATCGAGACAAGAATTATATCTATAACTTTAGGTCTCGTGATGGAGAAAGCATTGCTCAAGCTTGGGGGAGATTGAAGTCCCTAATGCTCAAATGCCCTATTCATAAGCTTCCCAAGGAAATTATACTTACAAATTTTTATGCCAGGCTTTCTCGTCAGGATAAGGAGATGCTGGATGCCTCCTCTAGTGGGGTATTTCAGAAGAAGAGTGTTGAAGAAAGGTGGGATCTCATTGAAAGAATCCAGAGGAATACCGAAGATTGGGATATTGATAAAGGTATTGAACCCGCTATAAATTATGAACATGATTATATTGAGAGCTATGTGAAAACTGATTACTTCAATACTTTTTGCTCTAAGATTGGTCTTGATTCCCATCTAGTGATTGATTTGTGTAAGAATTTTGCCTCTCACATTGATTCTTTTAAAAAGAAGAGAGACCAGGACCATGAACCTTTTAAAAAACCACCTATTGAAATTTATGTTGCTGACCCTATTTTACCTGCAGTTATATATGAAAAGCCTCCTTTTCCCACGAGGATGAGGGAGCACTCTCTTGTGACAGGCATAATAAATAAAAGTGAGAGAAGAGTTGATGAGCCTGAGGACCAGATCAAAGTCGATCCTCAAGTTGCATTGATTAAAGACCTTGCTACTAATGATGTTTTGGATTCCAATATAAATTTTTGTGTTGTTTCCACTAACCTTGTCACAGCCAAGAATAAAGGCCCAATTTCAGGTACTCCAGTGGTATCTGTTAAAATAGGAGATCACAATTATTATGGGCTATGCGATTTGGGATCGAGTGCAAGTGCTATCCCCTATTCACTTTATGAAGAAATCATCGGTGAGATTTCCCCTTGTGAACTTGAAGAAGTTGATGTTACTATTCATCTTGCAAATAGAACAACTATCTCTCCTATCGGAATTGTGAGGGACGTTGAAGTCCTGTGTGGGAAGGTAAAATACCCTACCGACTTTCTAGTACTTGGATCAGAGAGGGATAATTTTTGTCCAATTATTTTTGGTAGACCTTTTCTTAGAACTTGTGGAGCTATAATAGATTGCAAGAAAGGTAAAGTTTCTGTTGAATTCGATGGTGAGCCATATGAATTTAATTTTTCTAAGTTCTCTAAGCAGCCTCGTGGTGCTGATTTACCTAGTGATGATAAAATTATTGAAAGTATTGCCTCTATTGCTATCCCCCCTAATGATCCTTTGCAGCAATACATGGAGGACCACAAGAATGATTTGCATATGCAGGAAAGAAATGAACTAGATGAAATATTCTTGAGGCAGCCTGCTATCCTGAAGCACAACCTTCCGGTTGAACCTTTGGGAATTTTATCAAAACCGAAAGAAGACCCGGTGTTCGATCTTAAACCTCTTCCCGATACGCTCAAGTATGCTTATTTAGATGAAAAGAAAGTATATTCTGTTATTATCAATTCTAACCTTTCAGGATATGAAGAGGAGCGATTATTGGAAGTACTTCGTAAACACCGAGGCGCAATTGGCTACACCCTTGATGACCTTAAGGGGATTAGTCCATCTATCTGTCAACATACTATCAACCTTGAGCCTGATGCTAAACCAGTTGTTGATCATCAACGATGGTTGAACCCAAAGATGATGGATGTCGTGAGAACTGGGATTCTCAAGCTTCTAGCCGCAGGTATTATCTACCCTATAGCTGATCGTAAGTGGGTAATACCG
The DNA here is from genome assembly GCA_902687465.1 of Secale cereale. Classification (NCBI taxonomy): domain Eukaryota; kingdom Viridiplantae; phylum Streptophyta; class Magnoliopsida; order Poales; family Poaceae; genus Secale; species Secale cereale. The sequence continues at coordinate 694,135,651 of LR738710.1, read as the reverse complement.
TTACATTGTGTTCCTAAGAAAGGAGGTACAACTGTGGTTCCTAATGATAAAAATGAATTAATACCTCAGAGAATTATTATTGGATATAGAATGTGTATTGATTACAGGAAGTTGAACAAGGCAACCAGGAAGGATCACTATTCGTTGCCGTTCATCGACCAAATGCTTGAAAGATTATCCAAAAATACTCACTTTTGTTATCTCGATGGTTATTCTGGCTTCTCTCAAATTCATGTTAACACTGCCGATCAAGAGAAGACCACTTTTACTTGTCCCTTTGGTACTTATGCTTACATGCGTATGCCTTTTGGTTTATGTAATGCCCCTGCTACTTTTCAAAGGTGTATGTCTGCTATCTTTCATGGTTTTTGTGGGGATATTATGGAAGTCTTCATGGATGATTTCTCCGTCTATGGAACTTCTTTTGACCATTGTCTTCACAACCTTAATAAAGTTTTGCAGAGATGTGAGGAGACAAATTTGGTAATCAACTGGGAAAAGTGCCACTTTATGGTTAATGAAGGAATTGTTCTTGGTCACAAGATTTCCGAAAGGGGAATTGAAGTGGACAAGGCCAAGATCGAAGCTATTGAGAGGATGCCCTATCCAAGGGACATCAAAGGTATTCGCAGTTTTCTCGGTCATGCAGGTTTTTATAGAAGATTTATTAAAGACTTTTCTAAAACCTCGAGACCCCTCACTAATCTTCTCCAGAAGGATGTTCCTTTTGTATTTGATGAAAATTGTAAGGAAGCTTTTGAAGTCCTTAAGAAAGCTTTAATAACTGCTCCTATAGTACAACCACCTGACTGGAATTTACCTTTTGAGATTATGTGTGATGCAAGTGATTTTGCTGTTGGAGCTGTTTTAGGACAAAGGGTTGATAAGAAATTGAATGTTATACATTATGCTAGTAAAACCCTTGATAGTGCTCAAAGAAATTATGCTACTACTGAGAAAGAATTCTTAGCTGTAGTTTTTGCTTGTGATAAGTTTAGACAGTATATTGTTGATTCCAAAGTTATTATTCATACTGATCATGCTGCCATTAAGTATCTTATGACAAAGAAGGATGCCAAGCCAAGGCTTATTAGATGGGTACTCCTTCTTCAAGAATTTGATTTGCAGATTGTTGATAGGAAAGGGGAAGACAATCCGGTGGCGGACAATCTTTCCAGGATGGAAGATATACCGCACGACCCCATCCCAGTTAACGATAGTTTTCCAGACGAGCAACTTGCCGTTGTGAAAGTACAATCTCTTTCCGACCCTTGGTATGCAGATTATGCTAATTTTATTGTTGCAAAGTATTTGCCTCCAGGTCTAACGTTTCAGCAAAGGAAGAAGTTCTTTCATGATTTGAGGCACTACTTTTGGGATGACCCACATCTTTTCAAAGAAGGTCCCGACGGGATCGTGAGAAGATGCATTCCGGAACATGAGCATAAGGACATTCTCAGACGATGTCATGATAGTCCCTATGGAGGACATCATGCCGGTGAGAGGACTGCACATAAGGTTCTTCAATCAGGTTTTTATTGGCCTACTCTCTTTAAAGATGCTAGAAATTGTGTTTTAGCCTGTGATAAATGTCAGAGAGTTGGTAACATTAGTAGAAGGAATGAGATGCCTATGAATTACTCACTAGTGATTGAACCTTTCGATTGTTGGGGATTTGATTTTATGGGTCCTTTTCCTTCTTCGCACAAGTACACTCACATTTTAGTAGCTGTTGATTATGTGACCAAGTGGGTTGAAGCCATCCCCACTGAAAGTGCTGATCACAAAACATCTTTGAAAATGCTTAAAGATGTAATTTTCCTAGGTTTGGTGTACCAAGGTATCTCATGACCGATGGAGGATCACACTTCACGCACGGAGCTTTTAGAAAAGCTTTGGCCAAATACGATGTTAATCATAGAATTGGTTCACCTTATCATCCTCAAACTAGTGGGCAAGTTGAGCTCACCAATAGAGAGATTAAGTTGATCTTGCAGAAAACAGTAAACAGAAATAGGAAAGATTGGTCAAACAAGTTAGGAGATGCTTTGTGGGCATATAGAACTGCTTACAAAAACCCCATGGGCATGTCTCCCTATAAGATGGTGTATGGCAAGGCTTGCCATTTGCCATTAGAGTTAGAGCACAAAGCTTTCTGGGCTGTTAGAGAGCTTAACGCTGACCCAAAACTAGCTGGTGAGAAGCGTCTCATGAACTTGACTTCTCTAGATGAATGGAGAAGTGAAGCTTACGAGAGCGCTAAAATGTTCAAGGAAAAGGTAAAAAAGTGGCATGATAGGAAGATTCTGAAACGTGAATTTAATGTTGGTGATAAAGTTTTGTTGTTCAGATCCCGTTTCAGGTTTTCTCCAGGTAAACTACTTTCCAGGTTGGAAGGACCACTTCATATTGAAGAAGTTTATCGGTCCGGTGCAATTAAGATTAATAATTTTGAAGGCACCAAACACCAAGTTGTGAATGGGCAAAGGCTTAAACATTACATAGCAGGAGACCCTGTCGATGTTGATGTGAATATAATATACACAACAACCCACGAAGAACATGTTGCAGCCCTGTTTCAGATGCCAGCAGAGGCAGAATAAAGAAAAGGTATGTAGTACGGTAAGGAAACATCGCGAACCGCCATAAAAGTTCCGTATTACAAGTTTTCGTAAAATTAGTAAAATTCCGAGTATAAGTGGAGCCGGAGACGACCTCCAGGGAGTCCAGGCGCCCCCCTGGCCCCCCCCCCGGGCCACGCCGGGAGGCCGCCTGGACACCCAGGAGCCCGTCTCCGACCCCGCTTTGGTCCGTTACCTTCCTTTCTGTGCATAAATTTTTCCTATATATTTTCCCGGACTGTTCCCGCAATGTATCTTGCGATTTCGCGTGTTTTCTCTTCGATCTGTTTCTGCCAGGGAATCTTTCAGCTGAATTTAGGTGCCATGGCTTCTCCAAGTTCCCCCAAGGACGAGTTCATCGTCAACGTCATCAACCCTTACCTCGCTGAGGTGAAGAAGCACCCTCAGGTTGTTCAGATGGAGGATGGTGCCCTTCATCAAGAAGATCTGAAGGGGCCTATCAAGGAGGGGAGCATCCAGGCTAGGCTGGAAGAAGTGGAACAAGAAGTCTTCGAGTACAAGAAGATGATCGAGCGTGGTGTCAAAGCTAACTTTGACATCACCAACGAGCTGAAGAACTACTTCCTGAAGGAGATGAAGGAGATGTGGGAAAGAATCACCGCGTCTGAAGAAAGAATTATAGAGCTCCAAGGGCAAAATAATGATCTACAAAACCAGAACTGTGAGTATGAACTAAGGTTTCTGCGCATGGGTTTGGGTGCTGAATGCAGGATTCAGGAGACGAGCTTCTCATATGAGACTGGAGAACCCCTTCCATGGAAGCGTTTTGCCAAGGACTACTTGATCAACGCCAACAATGATGATGAATAAAATCTCCTGGGGTAATGGCATTCCCTTGGCTTGTTCCAAGCTTGGGGGAGTGCCCGGTATCTTTATCTTTACCTTTTGTCATTTAGAGTCAAGTACAGTCGTATCATGTCTAGGGAGGTTATTATATGAGATAGGTGTGTGCATTGAGGTCTATCGCTCCTTCGGTGAAGAATTGTATCCGTGAGTGTGGAGTCGTCCATGATGGAATATTAATGAGAAGTTTATTGGTTCCTTTTGCTGCACTCGGTATTCTCTTCACGCAATCGACCTTATATGATGATTCTTATGAGGAGTATTGACCTTATGTCAGGTATGGCTATGAAACTTTATTTAATCTCGGCAAACATAGCTTTGGTCATAACAACAAGCATGATTTTCTTAAAGTAGCAACATAGCCAAAACCTTTATGTTATTATGCTTGAAGTGTTATGCTGACAAGGAAGACAACTTGATGTGTTATGCTTATTTCAATGCTCATGCTTTATATTGCTTTGCATCTTAGTCATCATCAATTGTCTGTTCTCTCAAAACCTTTGCTAGCCTAACTCTGTACTAAGCGGAATTCTGCTTGTGCATCCATACCCTTAAGCCAATACCTTCCATATGAGTCCACCATACCTACCTATTCGTGGTATTCCACTACCACCTCCTAAAGTATATAATTTATGTGTTATCCTTAAATGTTCAAAATCTTTTGTTTTGTGCCTCTGTTTCAGCTCATGAGGAAGTAATAGCTAATTCATAGTCTTCTTGAGTTGGACAAGCTTCACCCCGGGATTGCATGTCTAATGTGCAAACCCATAATACGAGAAGGAACTGGCAAAGAGTGCGCCCGGCTTAAAAATAATAACAAACAAACCCTCCTTCACGCTTTGTTCATGAGAAATCAGAAAACTTTGGCAGTGATAAACAAAGGAGAATAAGAGGATGTTATCATCCTCGTGTGGGAGCCGTTCCTCGAAACTTGTCCAGCTCAAAAAGCAATTGAGTTATCTATTAGCATTCATTGACAAATCATGCACCCCTAAAACTTGTTTTCATTCTGTTTGATTTGAGGATAGCACATGAGTTTTCCCTACTACCCTAGAGCAGGGCCTATCTTTTAATTTTAAGTTGTGTCAGTTACTCCTACTTCCTTCTATTTCTCAAAGAGAGCAAACGTTTGATGTTGATAAGGATTCATTCATATAATGCTGCATTAAGATTTGTCATATCATATCCTTGTTGACATTATCATTCGATAAGTAAGTTGTTTGTCATGCCCAGCTAAGGCAAATATCTTCCTTTGTGTTAACATTTTCACTTCTTGCCTATTAACATGTTATCTCAAAAAGCTTCAATTGATCTCACCAAAATATAAGCAAAAGTTAAACCTATTTGTTGTTCTTTGACCAAAGGACATGTTTGCCATGATATAATAAGTTTCCTTAGCCCTACTTTCGAATATAAGTGTTATAACTCTTTCATAAGGGCCTTATGAGTTGAAGATTGCTGTTGAGGATATTTGAGTTAGTAAAGAAACTATGATGCTTCTTGTCCGTATTCTATTTATCGACACTTCACTCTCTAAACTTGTGGACAAGTTTACCGAGTTCATATTCGCTTGGGGACAAGCGAGGTCTAAGCTTGGGGGTGTTGATACGTCCAAAATGCATCACTATTTTGTATCATAATTTATCCTTATTCATTGATATATTTCACGTTACGGTGATGTTCTTATGTTGTTTTGGTCTATTTTACACAGTTTGCAAACTCTCCGATGCCGGAACAGCAGACGCAGGATTCAGTAGTAAAAAGTGGACGCTGAGTTGCTGAAGAAGAATACCTCCAAATTGCCTGAAAATTGACGGGAGATATTTTTTAGATGAATCACGAAGACACGCAAAAGGGGAGCCAGAGGGGGGCCACAGGGTGCCCAGGCGGCCTGGGGGCGCGCCCCCCTGGCCGCGCCCACGGGGCGCCTGGAGCCCCTGGCCCACCTCTGGATGCCCCCTTTTGCCTATATACTCTCCGTTCTCCGAAAACCCTAAAAACGAGACTTTTTACGGAGTTCCGCCGCCGCTCCGAGGCGGAAACCTACAGAGAAGAAAAGGGCATCTCCGGCGGGCAGATTCCGCCGGGGAGATCACCTCCCGGAAGGGGAGATCGTCGCCATCGTCATCACCATCGTCACGGGCATCATCGAGATCATCATCAACATCATCCCCAACACCAGTACCATCTCCATCCTCATCCAAATCTCATCTTACAATCGTATCTTGCGTTGTAACTCGTACTACCTATCCTCTTTACTCTATCAGTGTTGATTATTGCTTTGTGGTGAATGCTATTGCGTTTTGTTGGAGAAATATTATTATGTCCAGATTGTTTATCACCTATTTATCCCCACTGATCATGATCTCTTTTATGTCTCGTGAGTAGTTACCTTAGTTCTTGAGGCCATGGGGAAAGTCTTGTTGTTAGTAGTCATATGCTGTTGAAGTAGTATGTGTTGTTTGATACTTAAGTTGCGTTGTCATTCTACTAGTGGTGTTGTGTGAGTCGAACACCCAACACTTCGCCTTATTAAGGACCTAGGTGAATACATTGTGTATAAAGAATGCTTATGGTGGGTTGCCGGAGTGACGGAAACCTGAACCCCAGTTCGCACGCTTTTGCATAAGGGAATAAGGGATCCTCGATCGTAATGCTATGGTTAGGCTTTTGCCTTAAATTATATCTTGTATTTGCGGATGCTTGCAAGGTGTTTAATCATAAGAGTGCACTCATCTTAGTCTAGAGAGTGTACTAGCATAGATCCACCCACTCAACACTTATCAACACATAACATAGTATCGATACGGAATATGGCGAAAGCACATGACTACCTCTCTCGTGTGTCCTCAAGAACGCTTTAGTCTTTATAAGTCCAGTTGCTTGGCCTCTCCTTTGCTAAGAAAGGATTGGGCCACTTGTTACTCTCAGTACCTTTTACATTACTTGCTTTTACTTACCTGTTGCTTATACCGAGAAAACCCTTAAAAGTTATCTTTCAGTGCTTGCAGTAATTTCTTGCTCAGAATCGCTTATCAGTACCTTCTGCTCCTCGTTGGGTTCGACACTCTTACTTATCGAAAACGCTGCAATAGATCCCTTACGGTTGAGGGTCATCACGCGCGTGCGAGGGCGTCCACTGGAGGGAGAAGGAGGAGGGGGACAGCGTCGGGGGGAGTTGCGGACGCCGAGGTGCATCGAATGGCGCGAGGGGGAAGCACGAGGTGGTCGGGGCGACGAATTGGGCGAGGCTACAGTGCGGGTGCGCACTGTAGCGTGCTCTGGAGCGCGTCTTTTACAGGCCACGGCATGCCGTTGGCTAGCTGGGCGCGTCCGCCGTGTCTGGGGGGTCCAGCATGAAGTAAACAATCTAGCTGTGGCCTTGGATGCTTTGGTTGTCCAGTGAGAGAGGAGGGAAGCTGGGAAATGATAAGAACTGGGCTGTCCAGCAAGGTAAATTGGGGTTTTCACCCATCAATCATGGAGCTCTGGTCCTGGGGAAGTTACTGGGGGTAGAAGGTGACTAGGTGAGGCTGTGGTAGAAAGTTGAGTCAAGGGTAATTAGTAAAAGAGGCCAAAACAGTGGTTTTGGTAAAATGGCAGAAGGTGTTTGATCATGTTTTGGGCAAGCAAATGATCTCCACTAGCCATGACACTTAACAGGATTGAATGTCATATGGAAATAGGGTGTTTCACCAAATTTGGGCTCATTTGAAGAAACTTGCCAATGTAACTTTGGTGAACCCTAGAAATCAACAGAAATGGTTTCACCATGTTTAAGTTAAGCTAACCATCTCCCCTTGATGCACCCCTTGGTGTAGTGTCATCATTTGGAGTTATGATCATGCCCACAAAGTTTGAATCCCCAGGTAAAAAGTTGGTAATGTAAAGTTGTTCAAATTTGAATTTGAACAGAAATGGTTTTGGGGTATTCAGATCAAGTTCCCCTACTCCAAAGCTTGTGCCATTTGGTCTAGATGCCTTATTAGACCATTCTAGCATGTGCACCAAGTTTGAGAGCATTTGAATAAGTTTGGCAATGTAAAGTTGCTCAAACTTCAGATATGGACAGAATGGTTTTGAGGGGTTTTGATGTGTTATCTTGCTTCCCAAGGCATGGGGCTTGACAAGATCATCCAATATGTCATGTATGACATGATAGAATTTCCCTGGAATTTTTAGAGAATATTTCCTTTCTAAATATTTCAAAATCTTGAAATATCCAGAAAGGGTTTCTGAGGGATTAGCTCATTATTTTGAACATGACCAAGTGTTGAAACTCTTATATATGGACAATATATGTCCTATGAGTCTCCCTGAATTTTGGCAAATATTTTCGAAATAATTAAATAATATTTCCCTATTAAAGACCATTTCTGGCCTTAAGAAAAGGCTTTTAAACAAAATAGGAAAATAACTTTTAAAATTATACTTTTATGGTTTCTGGGAGTCCTATGACTACTAGGTCTCAAATAAACTTTTTGAAATAATTTTCTCACCCTGAATCAAGCACTTGTAGTGCAAACCTCAATTCAGGGTTTTTTGGAATACTAATCTTTGAAAATACATTTTGGCCAAATTAATTTTATAAGAAAATACTATACTGCTATAAACACTTGGTATGATCATTGGGCAGAAGTTTTGGGTCAGGAGATGAATTCTACAAGAGGTAGTAGTTGACTTTAATGAGCACATGAAAAACACAAGAAGGAAAACTCAATTCCAAATAAAAGCCAAATGATGCCAAAAAAATTGCTGGTCCAAATTTTCATGCTTCACTGATGCAAATGACATGTTACAAAATGCAGGGTGTGTCAGACCTACCCCCCTTACAAGAATCTCATCCTTGAGATTCCTAAACTAGGTCTTAAAAGAGATCGGGATACTCGGATCTAAGATAGTCTTCACGTTCCCAGGTTGCTTATGCTTCCGTGTGGTTGCTCCACTGGACCTTGAAGTACTTGATGGTGCGGCTTCGCGTCCGTCGCTCTGCTTCGTCCAGAATGCGAATGGGCTTCTCGTGGTAGGTCAAATCATGCTGGAGATCAATGGCTTGGTGATCAACATCCTTGTAGAGATCAGGCTTGTTCGGAACTTGGAGACATTTCCGGAGTTGTGACACGTGGAATACGTTGTGCACATCGGATAGCTCATGTGGTAGTTCCAACTGGTAAGCCACTTATCCTCGTCGTGAAGTGATCTCAAAGGGTCCAATGAACCTCGGTGCGAGCTTCCCCTTGACGTGGAAACGTTTGGCTCCCTTTAGAGGAGTTACCCGCAGGTACACATGATCCCCGACATGGAAACTCATATCCCGGCGGTGAGTGTCAGCATAGCTCTTCTACCTTGACTTGGCTGCCTTCAAACGCTCTCTGACTAGTTGGACTTGCACTTCTGCTTCGCGGAGAATATCCGGTCCAAAGACTAGCCCTTCTCCAGTCTCTGACCAGTTGAGGGGTGTGCGACATCTGCGTCCGTACAACACCTCAAATGGTGCCATCTGAAGGCTCGACTGATAACTGTTGTTATAGGAGAACTCGGCAAAAGGGAGGCAATCTTCCCACTTGGCTCCATATGCCAAGATACAGGCTCGGAGCATGTCTTCGAGAATTTGATTTACTCGTTCTGTCTAACCTCCGGTCTGTGGGTGGAAAGCCGTGCTGAAAGACAACTTGGTTCCCAAGGCTTCTTGGAACTTCTTCCAGAACCTTGAGGTGAACTGGGTTCCTCGATTTGACACAATCTCCTTGGGAACGCCGTGAAGGCTTACGATTCTGTCGATGTAGAGAGCTGCCAGCCGGTTGCCATCGTAAGTGGTCTTGACAGGAATGAAATGGGCCACCTTGGTCAAATGGTCGACTATGACCCAGATAGAGTCATGTCCTCTATTCGACCTTGGTAATCCAGTGATGAAGTCCATTCCGACTTTATCCCACTTCCACTCAGGAACCTTGAGTGGTTGGAGCAATCCAGCGGGTCGTTGATATTCAGCCTTGACCCTTTGGCACACATCACACTTTGCAACATAGGTTGCAATCTCTCTTTTCATCCCGTGCCACCAGAATCTTTCTTTCAAGTCTTGATACATCTTGGTTCCTCCAGGGTGGATGGAATACGGAGTGTCGTGGGCTTCTTGCAGGATCAGGTTCTTCAGCTCCATCTTGTTTGGTACGCAGATGCGACCTTTGTACCAAACAATCCCGTGCTCGTCCTCGGAGAATCCTGGGGCCTTGCCTACCTTCATCTTCTTCTTGATGCCTTCAATGCTTGCGTGCCCACCTTGCGCCTTCTTGACTTCGTCCATCAGGGTTGGTTTGACTTCCAGATGATCCAGAAATCCAGGGGTGACCAATTCCAAACTGAATTGTTCAAGTTCCTTAAACAGGGTTGGCTGCCTCTTTTGAATTATGGCATTCAAGGAGCAAGCCTTTCTGCTTAAGGCATCGGCCACCACGTTAGCCTTCCCGGGGTGATATTGAACACTGAGGTCATAGTCTTTGATGAGTTCCAACCATCTTCGTTGCCTCATGTTCAATTCCTTTTGGGTGAATATGTACTTCAGACTTTTGTGGCCTGTGTATATCTCACACCGTTTCCCTAGGAGGTAATGCCGTCATGTCTTCAAGGCATGAACCAATGCTGCTAACTCAAGATCGTGAGTAGCGTAGTTCTCTTCATGTGGTCGTAGCTGCCTGGAGAGGTAAGCTATGACTCGGCCTTCTTGCATCAGAACGCTTCCCAATCTGGTACGAGAGGCATCACAATATATCACGAACTCCTTGTGAATATCAGGTGTTGCCAGAACTGGGGCGGTGGTCAATCTCTTCTTGAGCTCTTGGAAGCTCTCTTCGCATTTTGGCGTCCACTCGAACTTCTTGTCCTTCTTGAGGAGCTGAGTCATTGACCGGGCAATGCTAGAGAATCCTTCCATGAATTTGCGGTAATATCCCGCAAGTCCAAGGAAGCTTCTGACTTCCTTGACGGTCGTTGGAGATTGCCATTGGGTCACAGCTTCGATCTTCGCGGGATCAACTGACAATCCTTCTTCGGTCAAGACATGACCTAAGAATCCAACTTTATGCAGCCAGAACTCACACTTGCTGAATTTGGCGTATAGTTGGTGCTCTCGAAGCTTGTCTAGGACCATCCTCAAATGTTGCTCGTGTTCTTCCTCCGTCTTCGAGAAGACAAGAATGTCATCGATGAAGACAACAACAAACTTGTCCAAATATTCCATGAAGACTTTATTCATGAGATACATGAAGTAAGCTGGGGCATTGGTTAACCCGAAAGACATGACCGTGCACTCGTACAGGCCATATCTGGTTACGAATGCCGTCTTCGGAATATCTTGGGGTCTGATCTTCAGCTAGTAGTACCCAGATCTGAGGTCGATCTTAGAGAACACCTTGGCTCCGCTGAGCTGATCAAACAGATCTTCAATCTTGGGAAGTGGATATTTGTTCTTGATTGTAACTTCATTGAGGGAGCGATAGTCAATGCATAAGCGGATGGTACGGTCCCTCTTTGCCACAAACAGAACGGGTGATCCCCAAGGGGAGGCACTTGGGCGGATAAATCCCTTCCTCAGCTGCTCTTCCAGTTGCTTCTTCAGCTCGGCTAATTCTTCCGTCCCCATTCTATAAGGCTTCTTATAGATGGGTCCTGCCCCGGGCATGAGCTCGATGATGAACTCAATGTCACGGTCAGGGGGCATTCCCGACAGCTCATCCGGAAAGACATCAGGATACTCGCATACTACTGGTACTTGTTCCAGCCCAACCTCAGACAGACAATTGACTTGAACGGCTTGAGCGGAAGAGGAGTTTGGAGCAAACTTAACTTCGACTCCTTGGTCATTGGTCACAGTGATAGTCCGATTGGCACAGTCTAACAAGCCTTGGTGCTTGCTGAGCCAATTCATGCCTAGGATCACATCCAAGCCTTGTGATCTCAGGACGATAAGGTCTGCTAGGAAATCTACCCCATTAATGGTAATACTGACTCCCTTACAGCCTATCTTGGCTCTCATCTCTGCTCGGGGGGTTTGTACCACCATGGGGTTATTCAGGGGTGTAGGGGTCATGCCACTTTTTAATGCAAATATTTGAGTGACAAATGAATGCGTGGCTCCAGAATCAAACAAGACAGTTGCAGGTGCTGAGTTGACAAGGAACGTACCCAACACGACGTCCGGGTCTTCCTGGGCTTCTTCAGCAGTGACGTGATTCACACGCCCCTTCCCATGGTTAGACAGGTTGCAAGGAGTTGGGTTCCTTGGTGGCATCCCGCGGCCTTGTCCTGGGTTCTGCGCATTGGGGCGTGGGGCATCAGGCTTCTTGTTGGGGCACACCCTTGAGATGTGTCCTGACTGACCACATCCAAAGCAAGTGACTTGGTTTGGATTATTGATCTTGTTGCCACCACTGTTATTGGGGTTGAATGCTGGCCTTGGGTTGGCATACTGCTGTGGCTGATAGTTGGTGCGAGGTGCAGGAGCTCTTGGTTGCTGATAGGTTGGCTTGACCGGGGCTGACTGCCACGGGCGAGGTTTCTGGTTGTTGGAACTTCCCTTGCTGACCATCTTGCGCTTGCGAGTATCTTCCAGAGCACGCCGCTTGTCTTCAAGCATGAGTGCTTTGTTCACCAGGTCAGGGAAGGTTGGGCAGTCGCACACGACAAGCGAGTACTGCAGAGTCTGATTGAGGCCTTCCATGAAGCGCTCCCTTTTTGCAGCATCAGTGCTGACATCTTCAGGGGCATACCTTGACAGAACACTAAACTTCTGCATGTACTCTTTGACAGTGCCACTTCCTTGCTTCAGGGCTCGGAATTAACGCTTTTTGATAGCCATGATTCAGGAAGGAATGTGGGCTTTGCGGAATTCTGCCTTGAAGTTTTCCCAAGTGATGTCTTGCCCAGCATGCATGACCTTGAATCCATCCCACCAAGCTCTAGCAGTCCCCCCGAGGCAGTGGGCTGCATAAGCCACTTTCTCGCGGTCTTCGGTGCATCTGACTAGTTCCAGCAAGTCCTCAATGGTGCGGACCCAGTCGTCTGCATCCAGGGGTTCAGCAGTCTCGATGAAAGTTGGCGGTGCATGCTTCTTGAATTCTGCCAACATGGAACGTCCATTGCCATTCCCCGCCGGCTGGCGGTTGTTGGTGACAGCTTGAGCAATCAACTGAAGGGCTGCGGTGTTGGCTTGGCGTTCCTCTCGGAAAGCTTGGAGAAGCTGAGCCATGTCCATGTTCGGAGGAGGTGGTGGTGGTGGAGCTTGGTCGTTGGTTTGGTCGTGATCGGCCTTTGATAGAGGCGGATGCTCCGGCTTCAGGCTGCTGGGTAGAGGTACCAGTACGAGTTACAACAGGCATCTTGTTGGAGCGGTAAAAGGTCTCATGATTGGAAGAGGGAAAGAAATAAAGATGGGTGCCTAGTAAGGGGGTGGGTGTGACACTAATCAAATCATGCAAGGGCCGAAAGGGCCGAACACATTCATTAAAATTCAAATGGGTGATGTAGTCGTTTACATATTCCCGAAGGAAGAATACGACATACATCCAAACACAACAAAAGCAACACTAGATGGTTTCATATGAACCATACAGGGACTCGACTGCGCATAGGGGTTACATGACCTATCCTACCGTAGAGGTCACGAACTGGCATATCCGAGTTGCGAATAATGCCTAAGTGGCAGAATGCTCGGTCGCGTATTCTGGCTCTTCTGGGTCTTCCTCCTTGTCTTCATCTGTCTGGGCCCCCTTGTCACTTGAGGGTGTGGGGGAGTGGAGGAGTTGGATGCGACGGTGTTTTGTCGGTGGTGCAGGGAAAAGCTTGCGATATTCCCTTGCCGTCATACGGCGTCGCCGAGGTGGTTCTTCATCTTTGGAAGATACATCTCCTGAGGGCCTTCCGCCTCGGTACGCGATAGCGGACTGTCCGGGAGGCGCACCTTCCTTCTTGATACTATCTGTCTTCTCTTGTGCTCGACGAAGAAGTGCCTTGGTCTTGTGAAGTTCTTCCCGGAGCTTCATTGATCCCGCAGCCAAATCTTGTGCCAAGCTGTCGGTACATAGGCTGAAGTAGGTCTGGAATCGAAGCGGGAGTCCTTCCTTCAGTGGAGGGGCTAGTGCGCAGGTTTCATCTTCACCTTCCTTCCGGTAAGGCAAGAAGCGGGTTGCCATCTTGGCTGCCATCTCCGGAAGAAGCTCGCGGAGACGGTTAGTGCCTTGAGTGCAGCAGCCTCGACAGCGAGAGGTAGCGTTGCCATCTGGGGTCCCTCGAAGAACCAACTTGTGGGAGGATAATTTGCCTTCACGATCACTTCCACATGGTACTCCACCTCAGTGTCACTAACCCAATGCTCAAGGTAGGTGAGGATGGGCGCTCGATGGAACTGGCATTCCTGGAGGCTATCCTCGAGAAGCAAGGGAAACCCAGTGGTCAGGTGCTCTTCAGGTACAACGGCCATCTAGAAAGGTTGAATAGGAGAGGTTAATAAGCTGATGATATCTTAGGTTGGTAAGGTTTAGAAAAGAAGAGAGGTTCATAAGGTTTTTGAAAAAGGGGTCTCAACTAACTAACGCCCATGCTAACTAAGGCTTCCTACAGTCAGGATGGCTCTGATACCAGCTCTGTGGGGACCCCGACTTAGAAGTCGAGATCACCGAATGCACGTGTACAGTGATCCCAGAGATCAATGCTCATTGAACACACAGAAGCTGAATAATAAGAGTCTTACATCCATACATACCGTCTTACACAAATTATGGCCATTATGGCCAAGTCTTACATAGATAAAGCCTCACGGGCTGAATAGCAAATAACTCGAATAGCGGAAGTCTTCGAAGATAAGTAGAACCCATGCCATCTGCCTTAACCCTACAGGCATTCTGACTGGGATAGCATCCTAGTTCGCATGTTCGTCTCCATAGAATTCTTCTTCATATTCCTGTTCCTCCAAGCCTGGCCAATTAAATAACCAGTGGCAAGCCAATGAGTACTTTTGAATGTACTCGCAAGCAACCCATGATTTGGTTCAAAGTAACAATGCAATTGTACAACAATGAGCAATCTAGCTACGAGCTAGAATAAATATTCTACCATCAAGTATATGCATCAATAAGTTCACGTAACCTCGAGGACAGGTTACCGATATCAACAAGAATAGGATTCAACTCAACGAGTCAAGTCACCACCTTGACTCATCATACATACACACTTTCACCGATATAGTAAAATTCTGGACATAGTTTAAGTAGCACCACCCAACTGTCCATGACCGTGGACACGGCTATTCGAATAGTTTTACACTCTGTAGAGGTTGCGCACTTTACCCACAAGATCCGGGAAGCTTTCGTGTCACCCACGATCCCACAGTACCTCAAGTACTCGGGGGAAGCACCCGGTCATTATCTTTCCTTAGACGACACTAGTATAGGGTCCACTCGTTGGTACACGGCCCTCGAGTGCAAACAATAGGTCATGGGACTTGCCCTAATTTCAATGTCACGCGTACACGAAGGGACCAACGGTGTGTCCGGTGCCCTGTAAAAACAGTCATGGTCGTCTATCCAAGCACGACCCCGTCCCGGGAAAGACCTCAAGTCTTCCCGTCACTAGTAATGCGGGCACCATGCTAGTATCAGCCTAAGTAATCAATAACGCCCCGTCCCATAAGGGGTAGAGTGGTTGCACATGTTTGGTTGGGACGGTAGTCACACATAAATCTAATCCATCATTTCATCCATGCACAAGATCTTTATTGGCACATCACTTCTTCCTCAACTGATGACCTAACTCAACATCACCCTCGGGCATTAGGGGCACCCGATGGTTTTTTTGAAAAGAATGCAACCACAAAAGGTTTCATGGCACACATGCATCACTAAGCATCACTACTAATCATTTGCATTGCATCTAGCACATAGCAAGATCATGAGTAAAGCATGCATCATGTGGTGGTTCTCAACTAGGTCACCACCGTTACTCTTATCATCATGCATTCGGAAATAAATGGGTTCCGAAGAACGCAAGGGTATCATGGTCAAAGGGCTGCTTGCCTGGATTGGCTTGGTCTTCAAAGTCTTCAAATCCTTCCCCTCCTTCTTCTTCAGCAACCTCGTCAAATACGGTATCTAATCGTCGCAAAATAACAACGGGAAAATAAGACCATAATAAAAATAGAAAAATCAAAGTGCTCAGAATAATGTCAACTTATTTTTGTTAAATACTAGAGGGAAAACTAAGATGGCAAAAATTCTTAGTTTAAGTTTTGGAGTGGCAGAATGGGGTCCATGAATATTTGAACATAAGTTTTAATGTTCAAATATGAATTTAAATTTGAACAGAACAGAAAAGGTCCATGGACATGTGTGAAAGTGACATCATTAAATAGGTTGGATTTTTACAAGTTTTTAGGAACTGGAATTAATTCATTTGGATATATATTCAATTCTGTGGAATTATTTGAAATCCCACATAAAAGAAAAAAGAAAAAGGCTATGTGCCACTGGGCCAGAACGGCCACAGTGCAACGGCCCAGGGCGAAATCAGCCCACCGCACGGCGCCAGCTCGCGCCAGGGTTTTTTAAACCTGACGGGCGGGGCCCGGCATCAGTGAGAGGAGAGAGGAGCGAGGGCGAGGGGAGGCTGACAGGCGGGGCCCGCCTGTCATCCCTAACCCTCCGGCAGAGAGCCGACGAGCTCACCGGCGACGTTTCCGGGCACGGCGGGGCGAGCTACGGGCAGGAATGGATCCAGCGGAGAGTCGCCGTTCTGGTGGTGGTGGTGCGGGTTGCCGGAGGGGCCTGGTTCACCGGCGGCGAGGACACGCGGCGGGGGAGCTTCGGGTGGATGCTGCTCCGGTCGATTCCGGCGGCTGCAGAGAGGGGAAAGAGGGGGAAACACATTAGTGACGTGTTGTGGTGCTAGATCGAGCGAGAGGGAAGGCTGGGGCGGCCTGTACCGAGCAGGCGACGGTGAGCCGTCGCGGCGGAGCTCGAGCTCGATCTCGAGCTCGGGCGGGTCTGGAGAGTGGCGAGTGGCTCTGGGGGAAGATTGAGAGGGGGAGAGTGCTGCTGGTGAAGAGAGGAGGGGCTCGGGGGCCATATTTATAGGAGGACAGCGAGGTGCCGTGGACCTGTGCGCCGGCGAGCCTCTGCTCGTCGCCACAGTGCACGGGAGGTGCATGTGATGTGTCTGCTGGGTTGCTGGACGAGGTCCAAGGCAGAGGAGAGGAAGAGAGGGAGCGGGGGAAGGTTCTGGAGCTGCGCGCGTGCGAGGCCGACGGCTGGAGCTCGCGGGCGGCCGGCGCACGTGCGAGGGCGTCCACTGGAGGGGGAAGGAGGAGGGGGACAACGCCGGGGGGAGTTGCAGATGCCGAGGCACATCGAATGGCGCGAGGGGGAAGCACGAGGTGGTCGGGGTCGACGGATTGGACGAGGCTACAGTGCGGGTGCGCACTGTAGCGTGCTCTGGAGCGCGTCTTCTGCATGCCACGCCATGCCGTTGGCTAGCTGGGCGCGTCCGCCGTGTCTGGGGGGGTCCAGCATGAAGTAAACAATCTAGCTGTGGCCTTGGATGCTTTGGTTGTCTAGTGAGAGAGGAGGGAAGCTGGGAAATGATAAGAACTGGGCTGTCCAGCAAGGTAAATCGGGGTTTTCACCGTTCAATCATGGAGCTCTAGTCCTGGGGAAGTTACTGGGGGTAGAAGTTGACTAGGTGAGGCTGTGGTAGAAAGTTGAGTCAAGGGTAATTAGTAAAAGAGGCCAAAACTGTGGTTTTGGTAAAATGGGAGAAGGTGTTTGATCATGTTTTGGGCAAGCAAATGATCTCCACTAGCCATGACACTTAACAGGATTGAATGTCATATGGAAATAGGGTGTTTCACCAAATTTGGTCTCATTTGAAGAAACTTGCCAATGTAACTTTGGTGAACCCTAGAAATCAACATAAATGGTTTCATCATGTTTAAGTTAAGCTAACCATCTCCCCTTGATGCACCACTTGGTGTAGTGTCATCATTTGGGGTTATGATCATGCCCACAAAGTTTGAAGCCCCAGGTAAAAAGTTGGTAATGTAAAGTTGTTCAAATTTTAATTTGAACAGAAATGGTTTTAGGGTATTCAGATCAATTTCCCCTACTCCAAAGCTTGTGCCATTTGGTCTAGATGCCTTATTAGACCATTCTAGCATGTGCACCAAGTTTGAGAGCATTTGGATAAGTTTGGCAATCTAAAGTTGCTCAAACTTCAGATATGGACAGAATGGTTTTGAGGGGTTTTGATGATGTTATCTTGCTTCCCAAGGCATGGGGCTTGGCAAGATCATCCAATATGTCATGTATGACATGATAGAATTTCCCTGGAAGTTTTAGGGAATATTTCCTTTGTAAATATTTCAAAAGCTTGAAATATCCAGAAAGGGTTTCTGAGGGATTAGCTCATTATTTTGAACATGACCAAGTGTTGAAACTCTTATATATGGACAATATATGTCCTATGAGTCTCCCTGAATTTTGGCAAATATTTTTGAAATAATTAAATAATATTTCCCTATTAAAGACCATTTCTGGCCTTAAGAAAAGGCTTTTAAACAAAATAGGAAAATAACTTTTAAAATTATACTTTTGTGGTTTCTGGGAGTCCTATGACTACTAGGTCTCAAATAAACTTTTTGAAATAATTTTCTCACCCTGAATCAAGCACTTGCAGTGCAAACCTCAATTCAGGGTTTTTTGGAATACTAATATTTGAAAATACATTTTGGCCAAATTAATTTTATAAGAAAATACTATACTGCTATAAACACTTGGTATGATCATTGGGCAGAAGTTTTGGGTCAGGAGATGAATTCTACAAGAGGTAGTAGTTGACTTTAATGAGCACATGAAAAACACAGGAAGGAAAACTCAATTCCAAATAAAAGCCAAATGATGCCAACAAAATTTGCTGGTCCAAATTTTCATGCTTCACTGATGCAAATGACATGTTACAAAATGCAGGGTGTGTTAGTAGAGAAGGCGCCTATATAAGAGAATAGATCCCAGTTGCCTCTCAATCCCATTCCACGCGGAAGAAACCCTAGTGCCTGCAAAAAATCTTCAAACATGGCTAGCGCCCCAAGCTCTTCCTCGCGCCCTCATGGACCTCGTGCATGAGATTGGAAAAGCTGCTTTGTATCCCATGCACATCTGAGGACACTTCAAGCGCAAGGATATCTCCCTCCAGAGGATCTAGTCCCCGTCCAGGCCGGACTAACTTCTATCAACAACCAAGCCATGACAGAGAGCTTTCCCAACCCCTCCGATGGAGAGCGGGTATGTTTAGTCCCCTTCCTTTTAAGAGGCGTAGGGTTCCCCGTCCACCCCTTTCTTAGGGGACTCCTAGAGTTCTATGGTCTCCAACTGCACGATCTTACGCCGGGGTTTGTCCTGCATATTGCGGGTTTTGTCACTTTATGTGAACTGTTCTTGGGCTCCGAGCCTCACTTTGAGTTGTGGAGAAAGTACTTCTGCCTTGTCCCTCGATCGGAAAAAGGATCCATATTTGAAGTAGGGGGCGCCGAAGTATGGCGTATAGCCGGGACAGGCTATTTGCCCGGTACTCCAAAGAAAGCATCTGAAGAGTGGCCTTTAGAGTGGTTTTACATTGAGGACGTCGCTCTGCCGGATCCAGATCGACACAGACTCCCCAAGTACTCCAGTGCTCCTCCAAAGAAGCTTTTCAACTGGTGTCCCCATAGCCGCTCAGAAGAAGAGAGAGCGGAGGTTAGCAGACTGGCTGGCAAGATCAAATTGCTCGCCAGTTCAGGGTTATCTATAATCAAAGTGATGGCTATTTCGATAAAACGATGCGTGCAGCCGCTTCAAGCCAGAGATTTCCAATGTGGCACTATAATGGCCCAGATGATGCCTCGTGCTGCTTACGCCTATGTCTAGATGACCCTGCCGCTCTAGCCCCTATCCTGGAAGGTCTTTATAAGGGAGAGAAACAAGACTTCATTCGTTTAACGGGCCGGGAGGGTTTTTCAATGTACAACCCTCCTGACTGGGTAAGTTTCTCTTATGACCGCCCACCTTTTTCCTTCGTTATGATATGTTATCTGAACTGAATTCGGTTTCTCCTAATAGGAGTGGAGGAAGGTGATCGAGGGGATTAACAGTCCCGTCCCACAACCAGAGGACCGATTTCAGAATGCGAGCCGCAGATACGATGAAGATCCAGACATAGGTATAGAGCTAGAAGATGGAGTCTTCTACCAAGCCTGCCATGAGGGTCCCCTGGTGGCTATAATAGCCGATTACCCATGACTCATTCCTTCTTCCCGTGTAAGTATTTCACGACATATCTCATCAAGGAGAAGATTCCTAGTGCACCTTACCCACCGTATTCTATCATACTTGAACAGGGATGGCGCTCCTCACGCCGAACTGTGCGTAGACCATGGACCCAGAGGGTGGCGCCCGCGTCGGGTGAGGCCTCGATGCGAAAGAGGACCGTGGACACCAGCGGACCTTCAAAGAGGTATGTTTGTTTTGACAAGAGTTGGGTGGCGAAATTGATATTACAACTTTCCGCTTTGTTTTTTCCTTTTAGGGGGAATACACATCGGACGGTCTCCATAGACAATGCAGACCAAGCTCCAGCCAATCCGGCTTCAGGCCCGTCAGGGGTTAACGCTGATTCAGTGCCGGTTTGTCCTCTCCGGGAGGGTTCATACGGAATGCCAGTTACTAATTCCGAAGTGCAGGTTGCGATGGTTCACAGGCGGCGGAAAGCAGCCATGCGTGACCCTGCTTTTACCGAGGAGGCGTTTAACGCCCTCAGTTCTGTAGATGCGTATATCCGAGCCGCTCAAGACGGACTCGCCGGAGCCACTTACCGGCTTTCCAAAGATATGCATGTAAGTGTTCATTTTGAGTGTTCCCATGCCAGTAGCCCTCGAGACTTAAAGCAGTTGGTACAACTGATTTGAGGATCGTTGTGTTTTTGTAGGTGCTTCAAGAAAAGAATAACTCTTTATCCAAGGAGCTTGAAGATTGCCGGACACATCTCGCCGAAATGAAAAATTCGAAGGAATCCGAAAAGGATGCTGGTGGTAAGAACGATGGTGTCCGGAAGCTATGATAGTTCTACTGATTACTATGGTGTTATGTATGTACTAATTTGTAATACAGCAACAAGGTCAACTCACCAACTGGAGAGGGAGCTAAGAGCTGCTTTGGCGGACACATTTTTTGCCGAAGGGGAAACAGGCGCTGGCGAGCGTGCACTGGCGCAGGCTATAGAAAAAAGGAACCAAGCGCAGGATAGAAATATTAGGCTCGAACAGGAGCTAAAGGGCGTAAAGGCCCAACTCTCAAGCGCCTTGAAAGAGAACCGGAGGCTAAAAAGCGGCATGTTTAGTATGTCCCTTATACCTAGCTCTCCTTATAGTCTCTTATTTTGAAAGTTTCTTATAAAACTTTTCCTGCAGGTTTGTTAACTGGCCAGCCTGAAGGCGGAGTGTCCGATTTTGAGGGTGACGTGCTGCAGGAGCTTTCCAGGGTCCATGAATGGGCTCGGAAGGCCATGAAGAGTATGGCCAGGGCTTTATGACCGGGTGACTCACCTCCAGAAACTATGGAGGATTTGGCGGACCTGTTCAAAGGGGCTCGACGCTGCTTCGAACTATGGAAAGCATCAGCATGCTGCATGGTTGCTCGAGAAGCCTGGGCCATGGTGAAAATGCGCTACACTTGTCTTGATCCAAATCATATGGCCTGCGTGGGACCTCGAGGGTCCGATGGACAAGAAATTCCTCCGCATTTGGTGTATGACCAAGTAGAGATAGTTGCCAAGCTTTCCCAACAGGACTGTAAGCTAGACAGCCTTATAGAGGGAATAGAAAATGAGTAGTCATTTTATTCTATGTATTAATGTACTCTGACCATCAAATTTATCTCCGGCCAAATTTATAAAAAAGTTGTCATGGCCGACCATCTGCTTTAACCTCCATAAACCCAAAGGCTGGAGTGCTTCCGTATACTATATTTGTGGTGAACACGTGATATGTTTGGAAACCCGGCAATCCGGTCATAATTGCCTGAACAGACAAACTGTGTTCGGGGAGTTATGTTATATTACTGTTTAACATAAGAAACATCTTCCAGAGAGAATAGTTCCATTAGGGGTTCCTTTCCCTGGGTCGGCGTGCATACAAATGCGGGCCTAAGCTATTAATCCTATGAAAAGGATTGTAGGATGCCATATCCTATGGTAGTTTTAAAATACACTTTAGAATGCTTATGTCATGTATCCGCCGACCGATTATTCCCTTAAGAGCACTAGCTTTCGGCTTCACCCATTCTGAGGTACATATCTGGATTACTCGGTTGTAACAATCGCAAGGGTGCTCCCTTTACACCCAAGCCGAACAATCGGGAACGTAGGGGTAAGCATAGGAGCCAGGCAACCCAGCTTGGCCAGAACTTAAGTCATATTTGTGCATATAATGGCAAGGATGGACTACAAAAAACAGGCGACAATTTGAGCAATAAGCTTTATTGGTAATGGGCTTCGTTAAAGAAGCCCCCGGGTATATTTGCGGTAGATACATTCGAAGATGTACTTATCATGTGGCAGTTCGGGCGAATCGAATACTTGCCAAAAAAATGTAGAAAGAAAAGGAGAAAAAAATAGAAAGTAATAGACAAGACCTAACTTATAAGGAGGAAGAAATTGCTACCGAACTATCCATGAAATCGTCGGAGCCTGGCAGCGTTCCACGGGTTTGGCTCAAGGCGGTTGTCCTGTGCATTGCGAAGGCGATAGGCTCCACCGGTGAGTACTTCGTCGATAATGAAGGGCC
This sequence comes from Secale cereale, assembly GCA_902687465.1. NCBI lineage: Eukaryota > Viridiplantae > Streptophyta > Magnoliopsida > Poales > Poaceae > Secale > Secale cereale. The sequence goes on along the minus strand of LR738710.1, from coordinate 694,113,310 downwards.
CCTCCCATTTTGGTTTGAGCTTGTCCTTTTTCTTCTCCGGGAGGCATAAAACGAGTTCGCCGATGTTGTATGTCTTGGCCCGCACTTCTCTGCTCTGGTATCGCCTGGCCTATTGTTGATAAAATGCGGAACGGGCTTGCGCTGTATCGCGCTCCTCTTCAAGTCCATCCAGGTCGTCCTGCCAATCTAGCTCGGCTTCTCTCACCTCGTACATGCGCACTGATACGTCCATTTTGCATCATGCTTTTATGTTGATGTTTGTTGCATTATGGGATGTTATTACACATTATGTCACAATAATTATGCCTTCTCTCTCTTCTTTTACAAGGTTTACATGAAGAGGGAGAATGCCGACAGCTGGAATTCTGGGCTGGAAAAGGAGCAAACATTGGAGACCTATTCTGCACAACTCAAAAAGCCCTAAAACTCCACGAAAGTCAGTTTTGGAAAATATAAAAAATATCTGGCGAAAGAAGTACAGGAGGGGGGCCACCCACCGTCCACGAGGGTGGGGGGGCGCCCCTGCCTCATGGGCCACCTGGCAGCCCCCCGATGCTCATCTTCTGCTATATGAGGTGTTTTGACCTGGAAAAAATCATAAGGAGGCTTTCAGGATGAAGCGCCGCCGTCTCGAGGCGGAAGCTTGGCAGAACCAATCTAGGGCTCCGGTAGAGCTGTTCTGCCAGGGAAACTTCCCTCCGGGAGGGGGAAATCATCGCCATTGTCATCACCAACAACTTTCCCATTTTGGGGAGGGTTATCATCATCAACATCTTCACCAGCAACATCTCCTCTCAAACCCTAGTTCATCTCTTGTATCCAATCTTTGTATCATAACCTCAGATTGGTACATGTGGGTTACTAGTAGTGTTGATTACTCCTTGTAGTTGATGCTAGTTGGTTTATTTGGTGGAAGATCATATGTTCAGATCCATTTTGTATATTAATACCCCTCTGATTATGGACATGAATATGCTTTGTGAGTAGTTACGTTTGTTCCTGAGGACATGGGAGAAGTCTTGCTATAAGTAGTCATGTGAATTTGGTATTCGTTCGATATTTTGATAAGATGTATGTTGTCTTTCCTCTAGTGGTGTCATGTGAACGTCCACTACATGACACTTGACCATTGTTTGGGCCTAGAGGAAGGCATTGGTAAGTAATAAGTAGATGATTGATTGCTAGAGTGACAGAAGCTTAAACCCTAGTTTATGCGTTGCTTCGTAAGGGGCTGATTTGGATCCATATGTTTCATGCTATGGGTAGGTTTACCTTAATACTTCTTTTGTAGTTGCAGATACTTGCAATAGAGGTTAATCATAAGTGGGATGCTTGGCCAAGTAAGGGCAGTACCCAAGCACCGGTCCACCCACATATGAAATTATCAAAGTAACGAACATGAATCATATGAGCGTGATGAAAACTAGCTTGACGATAATTCCCATGTGTCCTCGGGAGCACTTTCCTTCATATAAGAGTTTGTCCAGGCTCGTCCTTTGCTACAAAAAGGATTGGGCCATATTTCTGCACCCTATTTACTTTTACCATTTGTTACTTGTTACCAATTACCTTATCACAAAACTATCTGTTACCGATAATTTCAGTGCTTGCAGAGAATACCTTACTGAAAACTGCCTATCATTTCCTTCTGCTCCTCGTTGGGTTCGACACTCTTACTTATTGAAAGGACTACGATATATCCCCTACACTTGTGGGTCATCAATACTCTTTTCTGGCGCCGTTGCCGGGGAGTGAAGCGCCTTTGGTAAGTGGAATTTGGTAAGGAAAAATTTATATCGTGTGCTGAAATTTATTGTCACTTGTTACTATGAAACATAATCCTTTGAGGGGCTTGGTCGGGGTATCTTCACCCCGACCAATAGAGCAAAGAGTTTCCCCTCAACCTACTGAAAATGTTTACTTTGAAATTCCTTCGGGTATGATAGAGAAACTGCTAGCTAATCCCTTTACAGGAGATGGAACATTGCATCCCGATTTGCAGGTATGCCCGAGGATGTGATCAAGAAGAAGGTCTTCCCTTTATATTTGAAGGGAGAGGCATTGACATGGTTTAGGCTATGCGATGATATTGGATCATGAAACTACAACCGATTGAAATTGAAATTTCATCAGAAGTTTTATCCTATGCATCAGGTTCATCATGATCGTAATTATATATATAATTTTTGGCCTCGCGAAGGAGAAAGTATCGCTCAAGCTTGGGGGAGGCTTAAATCAATGTTATATTCATGCCCCAATCATGAGCTCTCAAGAGCAATGATTATTCAAAAAAAAAATGCTCGGCTTTCTCTTAATAATCGCTCAATGCTCGATACTTCTTGCACTAGTTCTTTTATGATGAAGACTATTGAATTCAAATGGGATTTATTGGGAAGAATCAAATGCAACTCTGAAGATTGGGATATCGACGAAGGTAAGGAGTCAAGTATAACACCTAAGTTTGATTGTGTTAAATCTTCTATGGATACCGATGTTTTCCGTGAATTTAGCACTAAATATGGACTTGACTCTGAAATAGTAGCTTCTTTCTGTGAATCATTTGCTACTCATGTTGATCTCCCTAAGGAGAAGTGGTTTAAATTTCATCCTCCCATTGAAGAAAAAGTATTTGAACATGTTAGAGTTGAAGAAAAGACTATCACTTATAATGTTGATCCTATTGTTCCTACAACTTACATTGAGAAACCACCTTTCCTTGCTAGAATAAAGGATCATGTTAAAGCTTCAACTGTGGTTCGTAAGAGTAATACTAGAACACCTACACCTTCTGAGAAAGTTAAAGTTGAACCTAGTGTTGCTATGGTTAAGGATCACTTGGTCGATAATATAGATGGGCATGTTATTTACCTCTGTTATGAAGCTGCCAGAATTGCTAGACCCCATACTAAGAATAAACATAGGCCTGTTGTAGGCATGCCTGTTATTTCTTTCAAAATAGGAGATCATTGCTATCATGGCTTATGTGACATGGGTGCTGGTGCTAGTGCCATGCCTCATTCCTTATATGAAGAAATTATGCATGATATTGCACCTACTGAACAGAAGGTATTGATGTTACAATTAAGCTTGCCAATAAAGACACTATTTCACCAGTTGGGATTGTTAGAGATGTTGAAGTCTTGTGTGGGAAAGTTAAATAACATGCTGATTTTCTTGTTCTTGGTTCCCCACATGATGATTTTTGCCCCATTATATTTGGTAGACCCTTCTTGAATATTGTTAATGCTAAGATAGACTGTGAAAAGGACATTGTTACTGTTGGTTTAGGGGACATGTCTCGTGATTTTAACTTTGCTAAATTTCTTAGACAACCCCATGATAAAGAATTGCCTAGTAAGGATGAACTTATTGGTCTTGCTTCTATTGTTGTGCCTCCTAACGATCCTTTAGAACAATATCTGCCAGACCATGAAAATGATATCTATATGAATGAGAGAAGGGAAATAAATGCAATATTCTTTAAACGGGGACCTTTATTGAAACACAACTTGCCTGTTGAAATTCTAGGGGGTCCTCTTCCACCCAAAGGTGATCCTGTGTTTGAGCTCAAACCATTACGTGATACTCTTAAGTATGCCTATCTTGATGAAAAGAAGATATATCCTGGTATTATTAGTGCTAACCTTTCAGAGCAGGAAGAAGAGAAATTATTGAAAACTCTAAAGAAGCACCATGCTGCTATTGGATATACTCTTGATGATCTTAAGGGCATTAGTCCCACTCTATGCCAACACAAAAGAAAATTGGAGAAGGATGCTAAACCGGCTGTTGATCACCAATGGCGCTTAAATCCTAAGATGAAGGAGGTGGTAAGAAAAAGAAATACTAAAGCTTCTAGAGGCAGGTATAATTTATCTTGTGGCTGATAGTCAGTGGGTAAGTCATGTCCATTGTGTCCCTAAGAAGGGAGGTATTATTGTTGTTCCTAATGATAAAGACGAATTGATCCCACAAAGAATTGTTACAGGTTATAGGAAGGTAATTGATTTCCGCAAATTAAATAAAGCTACTAAGAAGGATCACTACCCTCTACCTTTTATTGATCAAATGTTAGAAAGGTTATCCAAACATACTCATTTTTGCTTTCTTGATGGCTATTCTGGTTTCTCTCAAATACCTGTGTCAAAAGAGGACCAAGAATAGACCACTTTTACTTGCCCTTTCGGTACCTTTCAAAGATGCATGATGGCTATATTCTCTGATTTTTGTGAAAAGATTGTTGAGGTTTTCATGGATGATTTTTCCGTTTATGGAACTTCTTTTGATGATTGCTTGAGTAACCTTGATCGAGTTTTGCAGAGATGTGAATAAACTAATCTTGTCTTGAATTGGGAAAAGTGCCACTTTATGGTCAATGAAGGTAGTGTCTTGGGACATCAAATTTCTGAAAGAGGTATTAAAGTTGATAAAGCTAAGGTTGATGCTATTGAAAAGATGTCGTGTCCCTAGGACATCAAAGGTATAAGAAGTTTCCTTGGTCATGCCGGATTTTATAGGAGGTTTGTCGGGGAAACTGACCTCCCACGAGCACCTATGGGACCGGGGCCCCTTTCTACGGTACGGCAAGGGAGCGGAGGGAGCACGAAGAGCGGATCGAGGGGCACACGCGGGCAGTTTACCCAGGTTCGGGCCGCGCGGACGCGTAAAACCCTACTCCTGCCTTGGTTGTATTGAGTTCTCGGGCTCGGGAGCTTGAAGATCTACAGTGCTAGCTACACCGAGCGTAGGAGTGATCGAGTTTCTGGGCTCCCACCCCCTCTACGTTGTGCATGGGCCTCCTTTTATAGTTCAAAAGGGGTTCCCGACAGGTGTCAACGTAGAGGAGGGTAAAAGTGTAAATTTGGTGGTGGTTGTAACAGTGCATGAACAGTGTATGAATAGTGGTCTTCACCTAACTTTGATGGTGGGGGACAAGGGCATTGAATGCCTGTCGCCGTCGCCCCAAAAGCGCCCGTCCATGCGTCTCCGTTCGCCACGGCGATAGTCTCGTCACCGCGGCTTGCCACCGTGTACCCCAGGCTGCACAGCCATCTGCCACGTGCCCCTGGAAGGGCCCCAGGGCGACGCGTGGCCAAATGAGCTGGAGCGCGGGCACACAGTGTAGGCTTCCCCCGGCAAGCACCTTGCCGGGGCTGCTATCTTGCCGGGCCCGGAAGCTTGCCGCTCTCCGGGTCCTGCCTGGGCGTACGATGCTCCACGATATCCCTTCTTGAGGTGCCGTTCTTTGTCCTTCCTGGCAAACTCCTCTTGCCAGGGTCTCGTGCTGGAATGATAACCTTGAGCCTGGTGCGGCCTTCCCGGCAAGCTCCTCTTGCCGGGGCCTTGTCTCTTGACTTGAATACTTTGTTCTTGAATGGCTTAAAGGGGTCTAGAGTGGGCTTTGGCGGGCGCGTGGTGAGCCAGACCATGGGACGCTGCTACTGCCCGTGCACAAGTCGGGATACTAAGGTACCCCTACTTTAGTACACCGACAGGAGCCCCCGGGCCTGGGCCACACACGGTGCCGAGTGCTGTTGGGCCAGGCCCAGAACAGTGCACGGGCACACGCGGCCCACGGCGCGCCGTTTCCCACTCCAGATTCGCCGCATCCCTCCCTAACGGCACGCGTCGATTGCGGCGTCGTGGGAGAGATCGTGGCCTGCTTCTTTAATGGGGAAATGTGGAACGTCCCCCACTCCCCCCTTAAAAGCAGAGGAAGCAGGGGCAGTTTCCCCCCATTGCTTTCATTGTGCCTTGAATCTCCAGAAACCCCCGCCGCCCTCTGCCTCCCCTCAGGTTGACAGAGAGCCGAGCTCCACCCTTCCTCCGCCGTCCCCAGCATCCGCGGCGCCGTCGACCTTCCCCCCCTGCCGGAGAAGGAGAAGTCCGAGCAGGCGGCGAAGCTGGCAGCTATGCGGAGAAAGATGGTGGTCTTCCCGCCGAGGCTCGGCCCGAGGGAGCTGCGGGACAAGTACTACTTTTTCTGGGCGAGGGAGACGAAGGACCATCCCCGCACCAGAGTCCTCCCCGCCGTGGCCGTCGACATGTTCCCGGGAGGTTACCACTTCTTTGCTTCGTTCTTCCATTGCGGTCTCTGCCCTCCGTACTCGAAGTTCTTCTGTGATGTGATGAACACGTATGGCTTCCGCCTCTTAGATTTCACCCCAAATGCCGTCCTCACTTTGGCCGTTTTCGCACATCTGTGCGAAAACTACGTCGGGGTCCACCCAAATGTAGCTCTTTTTCGCCACTTCTTCACGCCTAGAGTAGAGTCCGGGTCCCCACTCTCCGGCGGCATCTCCTGGATCTTTAGGCTGAACAAGAAGGAGGCGTACTTGATTGGAGAGCTCCGCGGCAAGTGGGAGGAGTGGAGAGCTGATTGGTGCTGGGTTCTGGAAGATGAGCCCGAGCAGTTTACCTTGCTGCGCCAGACTGCAATAGTGCGCAGCAAGGATTGGAGCGACTTGGCCCCGGAGGATGACAAGCTGCAGATTGCTCTTACTAGGATCCTTCGTCTCCAGGCTGCCAATCTTACCGTAGGTGAAGTAGGGCCCGATTTCCTCCGCCGCCGCATTGCCCCCCCTGCAGGAAAGGAAGAGGCCTGCCTGGGAGTTTGGCAACGCGGCAGACCGCATGAGGGTGCGCCCCGGGATGAACTATAATTTCACTGTCTTGGAACTGAAGGGGATGGTCCGGGGGTTGTTCAAGCACGACCCCAAGCACCCGGAGTGGTTCAAACCGTCGACCGGAGTAGTTCCTTTGTGCAACAATACTGCCCTCAATGCCATCCGAGCGGTGATGCCTGAGTGTGATTCCCACGGGGTTGTTCCCACTTGGCTGATGCCTTCAGAGGAGACCGTGCAGGCCTTCTTCGACAGCCTGGTTGAACGGCCACGCAACCCCGAGGAGAAAAAGGGCCTCACCCGGGACACCACCGAACGGGATCTGGCATACATAGCCAGCAGAATGGAAGAGGCCGCCGCGGCTGCGGCTGCAGGCGAATTTGGGTACACTGTGGATGAAGCAGAGGCAGCGGACGCAGTGAGCCAGGCCGAGGAGGAGGAAATCCTCAAGGTGCTGACGATTGCGCCCGAGGAGTTTGCCGGGGAGCCCGCCGAGGAGCTTGCCGGGATGAGCGAGGCTGCCGGGCAAGGCCCCGAGTCCAGTGAGCCCGCCGAGGAGGACGCCGAATCGGGTGATTCCGACGAAGACTCGGGCGGGTCACTGAACCTGGACGACGACGCCTCCTCGTCCTCAGAGAATTCTCCGTCACCACCAAGCTCTCCGCCGCAACAGAAGAAGCGCCTTCGCAAGGCCGCAGAGACGGTGAGGCCACAGGCACCCCGACAGCAGCCGAAGCGCCGGGCAACGCGCGCCACCACGACGAGCAAGGTCGTCAAGGAGGCGCCCCGTACCCGAGCGACAAGCGGAGGGGGATCTTCCCGGAGTGGCTCTGGGGTTCCTTCTGCCCCTCGGTCTTCAGCGACGACCGGCGCGGGGTCTTCACAACCCACAGCTCCGGAGCCCGCCAAACGCCCGAGGGAGCCTTCTCCTCCAGCTCCTCGCGCCGGAACACGTGAAGCGCGGTTTGACTTCTCTGCTCTCAGCTCCGATGAAGAGGAGGAAGAGTAAGTACTTGTAATTTTGATTCCCTTGATTTTTGTTGCTTTTGTCTTGATTTCTTTCCGCCCAACTCTGATCTTGTTTGTCTTCCAGGACCTTGACCCAAAGGATGGCGAAGAGGGCCAAGATTCCTGTGGCTGACCTCGAGGACGACGAGCCTGCCGCAGCGACGGGGGATGCGCCAGCGACAAACTTGCCGGACCAGCCTGCTGCTCCGGAGAGCAGCCCCTAGCGTAAGTCCTTTGTTCACTTTTCTGTTTGTAGGGCGCGCTTGAGGTAGTTATCCTTGCTAAAGTTTTGTTGTCTCGCGCAGAAGTGGAGCCGCAGCCGCAGGAGCACCAAGAGGTCGCCCCCGACGAACCGCTTGTTCCACCCTCCCCGCCAAGGATGAGCTCCCCGGCAAGGAACAGTGCTCTGCCAAGGATGGGTACTCCGCCAAGGGCGAGCACCCCGCCAAGGGTGGACTCCCCGCCATGGGAAGGCGCCAGCGGCCCTCCGCCGGCGGGGGCTTCTTCTACGCCGCCAAGGGAGAACTCCCCGGCGAGGGACCCCGTTGTTGAAGAGGCCCGCGAAGGTAACTCTTGTAATTTCTTCTTCTTGGATTCATCTCTTTTTGGATATTTGCTTGATGATTTTTCCTTTCTTTTTCTCCTGTTGTCAGACCCGCCCGCCCCGGAGCTGATGGAGACGGAAACCATCGCCGAGGAGGAGGTGCGTGGCGACGCTGGCGATGCCACCGCCACAGAGGGAACGGCCGGCGCCGATGAGCCAGCCGCCGAGGAGACCGCCCCGACCGCTGACGCGGCAGCTGGGGAAGGGACCGGCGACCGCACTGCTGGCCCGGAGGCCGCAGGAGCGCCGGACGCTGCACCGGCCGCCGATCCTTCCGCCTCTGCGGCTGGGTCGGGCGTCTATCAGGAGGCCGCCAACGGGGTCTTTATCTAAGTCCCGTGGGCGTCCTCATCAAGGGCACCCGCGGAGGGGGAGACGTTTGACGGAGAAGTTCTTGCCTCCGCCGGGTTGAAGGTTGTCGACGCGCCCGGCAGCAGCGACGAGCCCGAAGAGGAGCAACTCCTGCGTCGACTCCTGGGTTTGTACCGGGCCAGGCAAGCCAAGCTGGAGTCCCGAGAGGCTCTGGCTGCCAAGGCCGGTGCTGATCTGGAGAAACGTGCCGTGGAGCTCCGTGCCGCCAACCAGGCGGCCCTCCGAAACTTGGCGGAGGAGCGCGAAGAGCTTGCCGGAGCACACCAAGCGTTCCTCCTCGAGAAGGCCGAGGTGGAGGAGCAGCAGCGTCTGGCCGCCGAGGAGCTGTCTCGGCGGGAGGGAGAGCTCAACCAGCGGAAGGTCGACCTCGACAGCCACGAGGACAACCTCACCGCTCGTGAGCAGGCCATTGGCGGGGCTCTGCAGGAGGCGAGGGATGCCGCTGGTGCCACAGAGACCGCCAAGAAGGATCTGGAGGCCAGGGTGGCGCAGATGGAGTCGAACTTGAAGGCGAGTGAGGACAGGGTCGCCGCGCTCAATGCGGCGCGGGAGAAGGACGCCCACACCAACTCGGAGCTGCAAGTCCGCCTCTCCGAGAAGGGCAAAGAGCTCCCTGACGCCAGGGACTCCATTGCTGACTTAGAGATGAAAGTCTCCACTCTCACCGACTCGCTTGACGCTGCCCGGGACCGCGAGACGAAGCTGAAGGACGATCTTCGTACCGAAAGGGCCTTGCTGGAAAGCGCCGCCGTCTCGCAAAACCACTTCCAGCGGACGGTGGAGCAATGGACCGAGGAGCTCGTCGCCTCCACCGCCAACATCGACAGGGAGATGGTGGCGTTGAGGGCGGAGCACCTCGCGTACTCCCCCGACGAGAGCCTCCCCCACAGCGCCAAGCTGAGCCTGTTCTTCAGAGGGGTGGCGCCGGCGCTTGCGCAGCTACGGGAGAAGATCCCCGCACAGCTGGCTGATGAGGCGCGCCGGCTTTGCATGGGTACTATGGAGCGGGTGTTGTCGAAGATTGTTTACCGCAACCCCGGGATCAACCTTGTCAACGTCCTCCGGTCCCTGCCGCCTGAAGCTGACCAGGAGGCCCTGAAGGCACAAGTTGCCCACATCGTGGCGAAGGCGGGCAGGATCCAGAGGGTCGATGGAGACCACAGGGACTAGGCTTCTTTCTTTCCACTTCCCTCCCCGCTGTCAATTAAGTCATAGGTAGTAGTTGGTTAGAATCAGCGGCAAGTTATCTTGTAATATACCTTTATTTTGGATAATCAACGCAGTGTTATCTCCCTTGTTTAGTCCCTTCACTTTGTATGCTCTCCACCCTACGCTTTTAGGGAACTCGCCGGCAAAGGGACCCTTGCCGCGAGCGCTGAGTGCGGGACTCTTAGCAGCCTGCTAGCAATGCCCTTGCCGGCAAGAAACCTTGCCGCAGCTAGTCGCAGCGCGCTTAGATTGTTGAGCGAACTCGAAAACGAAGTTGTAGGATCGAAAGTAGGTCTAGAGGGGGGGGGGTGATTAGACTACTTGACAATATAAAAAATCTGCCTTTAGATCATGCAATGTTTTTGGCAGTTTCACAATTAAGATCAATTCAAGTATCACCCTACACATGCAATTCTAGAGTATATGCAGCGGAAAGTAAATTGCACATGTAAAAGAGAGGTGGAGAAGATCAAACGCAGTTTGGTGACACGGAGATTTTTGTCGTGGTTCCGATAGGTGGTGCTATCGTACATCCACGTTGATGGAGACTTCAACCCACGGAGGGTAACGGCTGCGCGAGTCCACGGAGGGCTCCACCCACGGAGGGTCCACGAAGAAGCAACCTTGTCTATTCCATCACGGCCTACGCCCACGGAGGACTAGCCTTACTCGGGGTAGATCTTCACGAAGTAGGCGATCTCCTTGCCCTTACAAACTTCTTGGTTCAACTCCACATCTCAAAGACGGAGGCTCCCAAGCGACACCTAACCAATCTAGGAGGCACCACCCCCCAAAAGGTAATAGACGGTGTTGATGGTGATGAACTCCTTGCTCTTGTGCTTCAGATGATAATCTCCCCAACACTCAACTCTCCTCACTGATATGGCTGTGGTGGAAGAAAGATTTGAGTGGAAAGCAACTTGGGAAGGCTAGAAATCAAGTTTCATATGGTAGGAATGGAATAACTTGATCTCAACACAAGGGTAGGTGGTTCACTTCTCAGAAAGTGTATGGTAGAAGTGGTGGTACTTTCTGATGGCTCTCCTCACGAATGAAGAGGGGGTGGAGGGGTATATATAGCCTCCACACAAAATCCAACCGTTACACACACATTTGACCAATCTCGGTGAGACCGAAGTGAAAACTCGGTCAGACCGAAAGTTCAAATATAGTGAACGTTGGGATTTTCGGTGGGACCGAAAATACCATCTCGGTGTGTCCGAAGTGAGTCAAAGGTTAGCGTTTGCCATCTCGGTGTGACCGAAAACAACAACTCGGATATTCCGAAATGCTGTCAATTGGTTACAGAAGGTTGGCAGACCATTTTCGGTGAGACCGAAACTCAGAATCGGATGGACCGAAAAATTAGGGTTTGGGGAAATAACTGAAGTGGTTCATCTCGGTGGGACTGAGTTTGCAGAATCGGTTTGTCCGAGATTACTTATGAGTGTGTTGTAAAGTGAAGAGTGCTGATAGTTGAGGGAGCTAGATCACCAAGCACTTGAGCAACAAGAACATTAACACAACCTCATCCCCTTTTAATAGTATTGGCTTTTCCTATGGACTCAATGTGATCTTTGATCACTAAACCAGAAATGGAGTCTTGAGCTTTTGCCAATGCTTGTCTTAGCATTTTGAGGGGTCCACTTCTTCAGACATTTCCATACCCATATCATCGAACTTTTCTGAAATGATTCTCAAGTGAATATTAGTTCAATGATATATATGTTGTTATTAATTACCAAAACCACCCGGGGATTAGTTGCACTTTCAATCTCCCCCTTTTTGGTAATTGATGACAACATATAGATCAAAGCTTCGACAAAAGATATAATCAAAGAATAATATCGTCGCTTTGAGAAGTATGTGATAAACAAGAGCTCCCCCTAAATTTGTGCATTATTTGAAATTTGCGTTTGAATGCAAATGCACAATCGATTAGGATTATGGGTCACTCTTCCATGTCACATACATCTTGGTGGAGCGCACAAAATGATAAGAATGAATAACATGCACTCAATCACCAAGACAAGAGTAAATAGCCATACAATAATGAATAGCATAGGATAAGCAATAAGCACACATTAAGGCATAGTATGACTAAGCACTCATTAAGGTAGCATCAAACGTAGTAGCAAGCACACATAAAGTATCAGGAACCAAAAGAAACCAATGTATCTCAAGGAAAAAACCGGCAAAAGAACGAAAGACGAAAGAGCACTCTCTCTCTCGAAGCCCTATGATCTATAACAATTTCTCCCCCTTTGGCAACAAGTTACCAAAAAGTTCGAAAAGGTATAGAGCTAAGCGTCACTGCGGGCTCTGCTGGCGGCTCCCGTCTGAGTAGATGTCGGTGTAGAGATAGCTGCATCTGCGAAGACCTCTGCTGATGTCTGCGGTGGAGAAGTGGATGCTAGAGCTGGAGGAACTGCTGGAGCTGTAGCTGGTGCTGAAGTGGTAGCCCTGGAGTCTGTCACTGGGATAGCTGCAGATCTGGATCCTCTGGGAACCTGAGCAGTCTGGCGATGAGAGTCCTGGACTAGATCATCCTGCATAAGCTCTGCTCTCTCATGCCTAGTCTCCTCCATGTCTGCCTCAAGCTTGTTGACAGACACCTGAATCTCAGTCAGCTTCACGTCCAGAGCGTGGATCTTGTCCTCGACAATTCTCTCAAGGCTCTCCTGAGATTGCTCAATGCTGGCCAGGCGTTGTTCAATCCTTTGGGTAGCTTCAAGAATTTGTTCTCCAAAGCTCTTTGGCTTAGCTGCTGCTGCTGCTGCCTCTTTGTCAGCTTTAGCCTTCTTTGCAGCTTCGATTTTGGCTTGTCCTTCAACTGAGGTAGGATCCTCTTCATCCATCACAACTACGTTGTCCTCATGCTCTAGCTGCAGTGGCAAGTGCTTCCTATCCAACATGAATTTGCCCGTGCCAAACTTGGCGTTGATGAGCATCTGTATCTGCGGTGCAAACCCACACGACCTCTTCTGGTCAGCTGCAGTCCTCTTAATGGTCTCTACCATCAAGTCCATCACCTTAAAAGGTGCCTTCTCATCGAGAATGTGCAGCATGTTGATAGAATAGCCTTGTATCATCCGGTGGTCACCTGACTTAGGCATCAAAGTATGCCTCAGAATAGTGTTAGTGGTGGTCAGACCTGCCTGGAGATAATACACTGAGCCAAGCTTCCATCCTTCCAAATCAGCAGCTGGGATCTCCTTGTACATATTCTTCATGGAATCATGACTCTTCTTAGGAATCCCATAGACATCAATGTCGTCCTCTCTCTACACTGGAGCGTTCAGAAGTTCTGCCCATTCTTCAACAGTCGAAGAAAACCGTTGACCTTCAGTCATCCAGGTGATCTTGCCATCAGGATAGAAGTGGGCTGTGGCATAGAACTGCATGATCATCTCGTCATTCCAAGATGTCAGCTCTTGACCCACAAAGTCAGCAACTCCACATGCAGTAAAGCTCTCATGCACATGGGGAAAGAAGTCCCGGTGCTCTTCACTGTCAATGTACTCCCAGTCAACATACCTGGTGTCAGCAACAATGGGCTTCTTATCCATTAGCACGGTCTCATAGAAATCCTGCTGCTCTCTGGTGTGGAATCTGGGGTCCACAGCAGTCCTTCTCCTTACGGCATATGGATCAGACTGTCTCCATAGCCTGAGACCTTTGTCCTTCCTTGCCTTCATGTCCTCAGCTTGAGGATGAGCATCATTGTGGAGTGGCAACTTGGGACGGAGCTTAAGCAACACATGCTCTTCATCTGATTCAGACGGTGGCATCTCACATTTGTTCTTCTCAGAAGCTGGAATGCTTCTGGTTGTTCTCTTGGGCTTGGCTGGAGCTGCCTTGGATGGAGCAGGCTTCTTGGGCTTAGAGGAGGCTTGAGCCCGAATAGCATCACCCATGAACTTAGCTTTCTGAGGAGGAGGCTGGGGTGCTTCTTCTTCTTCTTCTTCTTCTGCAGCATCAACTTGAGGTTCAGCATAAACAACCCTCTTCCTTTTGGAAGTCTTCTTCACCTTGCTTGGACCTTTCCTTGGCTGCTGCCCTTGGTGCTCTTTGGCAACCACATTCCTCTTGGGCTTGGATGTGACTTCCTCAGCAACAAAGTCGGAGTCCTCATCATCAGAAGTTCTCTTCTTCCTGGTTCTCGTGGCTGCAGGAGGCAGACCACTAGGGGTGCTCCTCTCACCATCATCACTAGAGCTGCTTGCAGGACTTGTATCTGCCTCTGGAATTTCAGCAAACGGTGATTCAGACCTGTTCTGGCTGTCACTGACATCTGACATGGCTGAAAAACCTGTGAAGAGATAAGGTATAGGCAGAGTAGAAGAGTTATCACAACTGCAGAAGTTTTTAAAAAAAATGAGTTCAAAACTTAGTTTTGAGTTTTCACAGAATGTATTTCGGTCAAACCGATTTCAGGTTTCGGTGCAACCGAAGTACTCAACAGAAACTTACACACCACTTTCGGTCAGACCGAAATGGGTTTCGGTCCTACCGAAAACTTAGGGTTTCACTGAAACTTCTTTTCGGTCGTTCCGATTGGCACAACTCGGTTAGACCGAACTATGCAGTGCAATGGCCAGAGGCCAAATCGGTCATTCCGATTTTCAAAATCGGCTTCACCGAGATGCATTCCGTGGAAACCTAAACCTAAGAATTTTCCTCGAAACTAGAAGATCTGAACTATTGTATAGGGAACATATCAAACGTGGATTGAATCATGGCAACCTATCGTGCAAGAATCAGAAGTGGAGCACGAAAAGGGATCGGGACACACCCTAACTTGGTGGTGTCCCTCTACGGCGGCAACGGTGGAGATGATTACCGTTGACGGCGGCGGAGACCTGCGGCGAGGGCGCACAGGTGACGAAGGCGACGATCCGTAGACCAGGGCGGCGGCAGCAGGGGTCTTGGGGGCGAACGGTTTGAAGAAAGAAATCGCGCGCAGCCCCTCAGGTATATATAACCCCGTGCTGTCGGTGGGACCGAGTTGAAAAACTCGGTGTCACCGAGATGTATATCTGCTGTGCAGTTACACATTTCGGTCAGACCGAGAGTTTGAACTCGGTTTCACCGAGATGAAACCTAGATCAGTCTAAGCGTTTCGGTTGGACCGATATTGAGAAACCGGTCAGACCGAAATGGACTTAGAAGGTTTTGGAAGTCAGCCTTAGACGAATCGGTGGTTCCGAGTGCTCCTCACTCGGACTGTCCGAAAAAGACTTGTTCAAAGTTGTGATATGAGCATGAATAGAGTTTTGAGACAAGAAAGCATAGATAGCTAGGGAAGGTGCTTAGGCATTCTTGTCCATCCATTTGGCCGGAAAAAGAAACCAAAACAATCAAAACAACAAATGGATGTCCTTGAATGGATAAAATCATGCATTCAACATGCTCACACAATAAGATAGCAACTGAAATATGTGTCAAACATGCACAACCAATCACTCTAGCTACTAGCACACAATTTGTCGATGACTAGGTCATCTATATATGAGTATATTGACTTAGGAGCCAAATGAGAACATTTGATCATAGGTCATACTCATCGTTTAAGCACAAGTGGGGTTACCACTTTTACATAAAGCATTTATGTGTTCACATCATTTGAAGATGCTTTAGCTCAATTTTTTAGAGCAAAGCTCCCCCTAGATGTGAGAACCCCTTTTAAAGGGTCAAACTAACCTTGGGTTGTCGTAGAAGACTTCATGTAGATGTTGAAGATGTGGATGCTCAATGTTGATGTAGATCATCATGAGTTAGGAGCAATCCTTTGGATTAGGGCACTTTCAATACCTACATGGGTTAGTCCCACAAGGAACAAACAAGAATATCCATAGACATAGAGTGAAGTACACAAAAGATGATGTCCATGAAAGCAATGATTACCTTGTCCCTTGACTTACCAACAAGAGGGTTTGTGACTCCATGAACAAGTGCATGATGTGGAAGTTGATTGCACAAGTTCTTGCCAAATTGAATATGAGTGAAGTTTGTTGGTGGAGTCACCCTCAAGAACCTACTAGTTCTTCTTCTTTGGGATCCACATCATCTTGATGGGAATCCTTGGTGTTGTAGTTGAGCTTGACGAAGTAGAACTTGATGTGTCCTTGGGAACCCACTTGACCATGGCTTGAGGTGCTTCAATGAATGCATCAATCTCCTCTTGAAGCTTTTCCTTGGCCTTTAGCTTGTGGTCTTGTGGTGGAAGGTCATCTTGAGCTTGTTCCACATTGGAAGAAGTAGGATCATACTTCTCCTTTTGTGAGACAAACTGTGGAGTAGGGTATTGACCTTCTTCCCACTCAACACCTTCGGCGTTGAACTTTCGCTCAAAACCAATCCCTTGATTCTTCCGGTGTCTTCCTTGTTTGCGAACAATCTCCTCAAAGTTCTTGCTTCCGGCAAGACTCTTGTAGACACCTTTCTCTATGATTTCCTTCAATAAGCTATTTTCTTGCTCAAGTGTAACTTGGCTTGAAACATTGTTAGTGGAATCAAGAGAACTACTAGAAGCAACAATATTGGATTTAACATTGTTATTGTTACTACTAGAGGAAGAATTTTTCTTATGCTTGTCATGCTTAGTCTTAATAGGTGGCAAGAAATTGGACAAGAGAAGTCGTTTGGCAAGATATGAAGAACTCTTCTTTCGAAGATCGTCATTGATCGCTTTTAGAAACTCATGTTCTTGCTCTAGAGTGAGCTTCTCGAAGCGTAGCTTCTCATGAGATCTTAGGAGCTCTCTATGATCTTCTTGAGTTGTTTCATGAGCTAACTTAAGAGTGTTTAGTTCTTTAGTTAGACGCTCAATCTCCTTCATAGCATTGTCATTCGACTCTTCTCGACTATAAAGACTACTAGCATTTTCATCATTACTAAGCTCACTAGATTTATCATGCAAGAGCTCATCTTCACCAAGCAAGTCATCCTCATCACTATCAAAGTCAATGAATTCAGGGTGTGTTACCTTGGGACCTTTAGCCATGAAGCAGCTTCCAATTCCCTCATTTGGTGAATCAAATAAGTCGTAGGAGTTGGAGTTGGAGGATACGAGTGCAAGTCCGGCAACACCTTCATCTTGACTATAGTCGGAGTCGGAGTGATAGCTTCCATCGGATTGATTGTCAGAGTCGGAGCCGGAGACCCATTCACCAACATGAGCTTGATGTCTTCTTCTTGTGTAGCTCCTTGATGACTTGTCTTTCCTCTCCGAATCCTTGCTTCTCCGAGAAGGTCTTCGTTCATAACGATCATCTCTACTCCTTCTCTCTCTCCGAGGTGACTCATCTCTTGCTCTTCTTCTTGGAGATTCTTCTCTTCTCTTGTGGGGAGCCGTACACTCATTTGAGAAGTGTCCGGGTCTTCCACAATTGTAGCAGTTTCGATCATGACTAGAAGATCTCTTTTCATCATATGATCTAGACTTTGAGCTTCTTTCTTTGCCTCTATTCTTATAGAACTTGTTGAAGTTCTTGACCATTAGGCTTATCTCTTCATTGGAAATTAGCTTGTCACTTGAGGTAGTAGGAGCATCACTTGTAGCTTTGTAAGCACCACTTGACTTGTTGTGAAGCTCTTCCTTATCCTTAAGTGTCATCTCATGAGCAACAATTCTTCCAATGACTTCAGTTGGCTTGAGAGTCTTGTAGTTTGGCATCATTTGGATCAAAGTGCACACGGTGTCATACTTTCCATCCAAAGCTCTGAGAATCTTCTTAATGATGAATCGGTCGGTCATTTCTTCGCTTCCTAAGCCTGCAATCTCATTTGTGATGAGAGCAAGCCTAGAGTACATTTCAGCGACTCCTTCACCATCCTTCATCTTGAACTTGTCAAGTTGACCTTGAAGAATATCTAGCTTTGATTCCTTCACAGATTCAGTACCTTCGTGCATTTCAACCAAAGTATCCCAAATCTCTTTAGCATTCTCAAGACGGCTGATTTTGTTGAACTCTTCGGGACACAAAGCATTGAAGAGAATGTCACAAGCTTGAGCATTGTTTTGCAACATCTTCAACTCTTCGGGTGTAGCTTCGCGATCCGGAACTTTTCCTTCTTCAAAGAAATCACCTTGCATACCAACACAAATAATGCCCCATTCGGCTGGGTTATGACCAAGAATATGCATTTTCATTTTATGCTTCCAACTAGCAAAATTTGTACCATCAAAGTAAGGACCTCTACGATAATTACCCTCACTAGACGCCATACTCTCCTAGGTTGTGAAACCAAGCTTATGGAGTCCAATGCAATGGAAACCAAGGCAATGGAGACCAAAGCTCTGATACCACTTGTAGGATCGAAAGTAGGTCTAGAGGGGGGGTGATTAGACTACTTGACAATATAAAAAATCTGCCTTTAGATCATGCAATGTTTTTGGCAGTTTCACAATTAAGATCAATTCAAGTATCACCCTACACATGCAATTCTAGAGTATATGCAGCGGAAAGTAAATTGCACATGTAAAAGAGAGGTGGAGAAGATCAAACGCAGTTTGGTGACACGGAGATTTTTGTCGTGGTTCCGATAGGTGGTGCTATCGTACATCCACGTTGATGGAGACTTCAACCCACGGAGGGTAACGGCTGCGCGAGTCCACGGAGGGCTCCACCCACGGAGGGTCCACGAAGAAGCAACCTTGTCTATTCCATCACGGCCTACGCCCACGGAGGACTAGCCTTACTCGGGGTAGATCTTCACGAAGTAGGCGATCTCCTTGCCCTTACAAACTTCTTGGTTCAACTCCACATCTCAAAGACGGAGGCTCCCAAGCGACACCTAACCAATCTAGGAGGCACCACCCCCCAAAAGGTAATAGACGGTGTTGATGGTGATGAACTCCTTGCTCTTGTGCTTCAGATGATAATCTCCCCAACACTCAACTCTCCTCACTGATATGGCTGTGGTGGAAGAAAGATTTGAGTGGAAAGCAACTTGGGAAGGCTAGAAATCAAGTTTCATATGGTAGGAATGGAATAACTTGATCTCAACACAAGGGTAGGTGGTTCACTTCTCAGAAAGTGTATGGTAGAAGTGGTGGTACTTTCTGATGGCTCTCCTCACGAATGAAGAGGGGGTGGAGGGGTATATATAGCCTCCACACAAAATCCAACCGTTACACACACATTTGACCAATCTCGGTGAGACCGAAGTGAAAACTCGGTCAGACCGAAAGTTCAAATATAGTGAACGTTGGGATTTTCGGTGGGACCGAAAATACCATCTCGGTGTGTCCGAAGTGAGTCAAAGGTTAGGGTTTGCCATCTCGGTGTGACCAAAAACAACAACTCGGATATTCCGAAATGCTGTCAATTGGTTACAGAAGGTTGGCAGACCATTTTCGGTGAGACCGAAACTCAGAATCGGATGGACCGAAAAATTAGGGTTTGGGGAAATAACTGAAGTGGTTCATCTCGGTGGGACTGAGTTTGCAGAATCGGTTTGTCCGAGATTACTTATGAGTGTGTTGTAAAGTGAAGAGTGCTGATAGTTGAGGGAGCTAGATCACCAAGCACTTGAGCAACAAGAACATTAACACAACCTCATCCCCTTATAATAGTATTGGCTTTTCCTATGGACTCAATGTGATCTTTGATCACTAAACCAGAAATGGAGTCTTGAGCTTTTGCCAATGCTTGTCTTAGCATTTTGAGGGGTCCACTTCTTCAGACATTTCCATACCCATATCATCGAACTTTTCTGAAATGATTCTCAAGTGAATATTAGTTCAATGATATATATGTTGTTATTAATTACCAAAACCACCCGGGGATTAGTTGCACTTTCAGAAGTAAGGGCGCGACACTTGACGCAGCGCACTTAAGCCGTTGAGCGTGCTCGAAACAAAGTAAGGGTGCGGCTAACCACGAGTAGGTTCCTCCGCGCACAGGTTTTCCATACAAAGTGTGGTTGTTCAAGGAAGACAACTAAGAATTTGAATTTTTTTAAATTGCTCAAACTTTGGCAACTTATCTTTTGTGTTCTATTTGCTTCTCGGCAAGGCTTTCCTTCCTTGAACAGCACTTGGCCCATACCACTATCTCCTTCCTCCCCGGCAAACTTGTGCGCGAGGAACACTTCTTCTGTTTAAGAGAGAAAGGAAAGGAGGAGAAAACACAGGTATGGAGCCTTGCGGCTTGTTACTGCTTACCGGGGATGTGTGCTGCACAAAATGTCAGATGATACATGCAAGTAAAAAGAAAAGCATGAAATGACAAATGGTGCGAAGCACAAAAGTTTTACTGATGCACGGGGTCTGCGCCCGACTTTGTACAAAGGTTTACATGCAACAACGACAAGACTTGTACAAAAGGTGGTTGCCGGAGCGGATCACGGCAACCGCGCCTCACGGGTGAAACTTGCGAAGATGCTCGATGTTCCAGGAGTTGCTCACCGGTAAGCCTTCTTCGGTCTCAAGGCAGACAGCGCCGGGCCTTGTGACTTGTCTCACCCGATAAGGGCCTTCCCACTTCGGCATCAACTTGTTGGAATTCTTGGCGGACTGAACGCGCCGAAGAACAAGGTCGCCTTCCTCGAGACTCCTGGCCTTGACCTTGCGGCTATGATAGTGACACAAGGCTTGCTGGTATCGAGCAGCTCGTACAGCAGCCTGGAGACGGTCCTCCTCGAGGAGCAATGCATCATCTTGCCGAAGTTGCTCTTGCTCGAGCTCGTCGTAAGCGAGCACTCGAGGAGACCCGTATACGAGTTCCGTGGGGAGAACTGCCTCTGCTCCATAGACAAGAGCAAAGGGTGTCTGTCCGGTGGCTCGATTTGGTGTCGTTCTGATTGACCAAAGAGCCGCCGGCAACTCTTCTATCCAGTTTCTTCCGCACTTATGCAGCCTGTCGAAGGTTCTTGTCTTGAGACCGCGCAGCACTTCAGCATTAGCCCTCTCTACTTGGCCGTTACTCCTCGGATGAGCAACAGAAGCAAAGCAGACCTTAGCGCCAAGGTCTTGGACGTACTGCATGAAGGTGCGACTTGTGAACTGTGTGCTGTTGTCGGTGATGATCCTGTTAGGGATTCCGAAACGGCAAACAATTGACCTGAAGAACCTCACTGCTGACTGTGCTGTCACCTTTCTCACTGGTTCCACTTCTGGCCACTTTGTGAACTTGTCGATTGCAACGTACAAGTACTCAAAGCCCCCGACTGCGCGGGGAAAGGGGCCGAGGATGTCGAGCCCCCAGACCGAGAAGGGCCAGGACAAAGGGATCGTCTGGAGAGCTTGAGCTGGTTGGTGAATCTGCTTGGCATGGAACTGGCACGCTTCACACTTGGTTACTTGTGCAGTTGCATCTTGGAGGGCTTCTGGCCAAAAGAAACCTTGCCGGAACGCCTTCCCGGCAAGTGCCCTTGCGCCAATGTGGTGGCCACATATGCCTCCGTGTATCTCTGCCAACAGCTTCTGTCCATCTTCCCGAGAAATGCACTTCAATCTGACACCATTGAGTCTTCTTCTGTACAGTTCATTGCCGACGAACTGGTACATACTTGACTGCCTGGTAATCCTCTCTATCTCTTCTGGTTCTTCGGAAAGTTCTCCAGTTTGAAGAAAATAGACGATTTGCTGCGCCCATGCTGGAGCCTGAGGCTCAACAACAAAGACTAAAGGCATCAGGGCTGCTGCGGGAACATCAGCTTCTACGACAAGAACCTGTGGCTCTGCCGGAGCTGAGTGTTCCCCGGCAAGCCTGCCGGGGCAAGACTTGTCGAGAATGCCTGCTTCAACTGTACGAACTCTGGGGTCTGCAGGAGCAGACCTTTCCTCAGCAACTTGGTCGTTGATCTTGGGGACCTTGGCGGCAGCTTCAGGAAGATCCGCCGGCAAGTAGTCGCCGGAGATCAACTTCCTCTTCTTGCTTAGCCCGACTGACGGTGTAACGGATGGTTGAGTTAGCTTGAGCATGAAGGTACCTGGTTCCACAGGTAACTTCATTGCAGCACACTTTGAGAGGCCATCTGCGATATCATTTTGAGCTCTTGGAACGTGCTCCATTTGTAGGCCTTCAAAGTGTTCTTCAAGCTTCCTCACTTCATCGACATAAGCTTCCATCAAAGGGCTCTGGTAACTCTTGTTTACTTGTCGGACTACTAATTGCGAATCTCCCCGCACAATCAGCTTCTTGATCCCGAGTTCGGCCGCAATTCTGAGACCGGCAAGCAAACCTTCATACTCAGCAGTATTGTTTGTTGCTTGCTCCTTGGGAAAGTGCATTTGAACAACGTACTTGAGGTGCTCTCCGGTGGGCGCTATGAGTAACACGCCGGCACCGGCGCCTTGCAGCGAGAAGGCACCATCAAAGTACATTACCCACTCTTTGTCTGCTTCTTGGACGGGGATGCTTGTCTCTGGAACTTCTTCATCTGGTGTTGGAGTCCATTCTGCGATGAATTCTGCCAAAGCTCTGCTCTGGATAGTTGAGGTACTCTCAAACTTGAGACCAAAGCTTGACAGCTCTAGTGCCCACTCGACGATCCTGCCTGTTGCTTCTGGATTTTGCAGTATCCTCTTCAACGGAAAGCGAGTGACCACTGTTATCTCGTGCGCTTGGAAGTAATGGTGCAGCTTCCTTGAGGCCATGAGGTGGCCGAAAAGCAACTTCTGCACCCCAGAGTATCTTGACCTAGCCCCCTGCAAGAGGGAGCTTACAAAATACACTGGGCGCTGTACCATCTTCTTCCGGACTTCTCCTTGTTCCTGCGCAGGCTTGTCCTTGCCGGGGCCAGAGCTTGTCGGGGAAGCCCCCTGCTTGTCGCTGGATGCGCTTGCCGGGGATGTGGTTTCCTCATCTGCCTCCCTCTCCGCTACTAACGCAGCACTAACCACTTGATTGGTTGCCGCTAGGTACAGCAGCAACTTCTCTTGTGGCTTAGGTGCGACAAGTATCGGAGTGGAGGATAGGTACCCTTTCAAGTCACGCAGCGCTGCCTCCGCTTCCGGAGTCCATTTCATAGGACCTGCCTTTTTCAAGATTTTGAAGAAAGGCAGGGCGCGTTCTGCAGACTTTGAAATGAACCTGCTGAGAGCAGCCACACAACCCGTGAGCCTCCGTACATCCTTGACGCGCTTCGGGGCTTCAATCTGCTCGATGGCTTTAATCTTGTCGGGATTGGCTTCAATCCCCGTCTGGGACACAAAGAACCCGAGGAGCTTGCCGGAGGGGACTCCGAAGACGCACTTCTCGGGGTTCAACTTGAGCTGTATCTTGCGCAGATTCTCAAAGGTTTCTTCTAGATCTTGAACCAGGGTATCCTTGCTCTTGCTCTTGACCACTATATCATCCATGTAGGCTTCTACATTCCTGTGTATCTGTGGCTCAAAAGCTTGTGCTCAATTACCTTCCTGGGAACGCCGGGGATGTCAGATGGTTGCCATGCAAACACATCGACATTCGCCCGCAGGAAGGCAACGAGCGCGCTTTCCTATTTGGGGTCGAGCGTAGCACTGATGGTGAAAGTACCACCAGTGCCGTCCTCCTTGGCGGACACCTTCTTGGTTGCCGGTGGAGCTGCCATTCCTTTCTTGCACTTGCCGGTGGAGCTCGATGGTGCATCCTCGACGGCAGCGCAGCACTCCGAAGAGGTGCGTTTGCCGGAGTGGGCCCCAGAGCTCTTGCCGGACTTGATCTTGGTCTTCCCCCCGGGAGCTTCAGCGGCAAGTGTGTTGCTGTCTGCCGCAGCTGCTGCGTCCCGGTAAATCTTGTCGGCGCAAATAAGCGCGTCCTTCTTGTCGTCGGGGACAGAGATGACGCTTATTGGCCCCGGCATCTTGAGCATGTTGTAAGCATAGTGGGAGGCTGCCATGAATTTGGCGAGCGTAGGACGGCCAAGTATCCCATTGTATGGCAACGGGATATCGGCGACGTCGAAGGTGATCCTCTCTGTCCTGAAATTAAGCTCTCCGCCAAAGGTCACCGGCAGCGTGATCTTCCCTTTCGGCTTGCTCCTTCCCGGGTTGATCCCTTGGAACGTCCCGGTTTCCTCGAGCTCGCTGTCGGGGATTTGCAGCTTCTTGATCACAGCGGAGGATATCAAGTTGAGGCCGGCCCCGCCGTCAACCAACATCTTGGTGACCTTGAGGTTGCGGATAGTTGGTGAAACCAACATTGGCAAGCACCCGACCGCAATTGTGCGGTCAGGGTGGTCCTCAAGATCAAAGATGATGGGCGTGCCGGACCATTTCAGCAGCCTGCGCGATTCGACGGGTGGCTCAGCTGCATTCACTTCCCACACCCACTGCTTGAGTTGGCGGTGGGAAGTGTGCAGAGAAGCACCTCCATCGACGCACAGAACTTCTGTGGCCTTCTGGAACTCCTGCTCGCTGTTGTCTCCTTCATCCATGTCCTCGTCATCGTCTTCGTCGTCATCCTTGTCGCGGCCCCGGGGAGGTCTGTCTCCTTGCCGCTGCTTGGCCTTGCCGCGGCGTCCTCCCCGGCCATGGAACGGTCGCTTCTTGCTGGGCTCTCCCCCGCCTCCTTGGGCCTTCTCCTTGTCGCGACGCTCGTATTCAGCCTTCTGTTGTTCTACGAGGTACTCTACCCTTTTGCAGTTCTGGAGATCGTGGCCCTTGGTGCGGTGGATCTTACCGTACTGCTTGTCGGAGCCGCCCTGCTTGTCGGCTGCCGCTACAGGGGTGGCCTCCTTGCCGGAGCCACCAGCCTGTGTCTTCTTGGCGACAGCCTCCTTGCCGGACTGCTCGACAACTAGTACCTCCTTGTTCTTCTTCTTCCTGTTGTTCCGCCGCCGGCCTTTCCTTGCCGGGGCGGCATCCTCGCTGTCGCTTCCTCCTGCTCCAGTATCCTCTCCGGGGAGCCTCCTCCCCTCTTCAACACGTGCACACTTGTCAGCCAGAGCGTAAAGCTCGCTGACGTCCCGGATCTTGGTCATCGCCATCTCCTCCCTCATCCGACGATTACGCACGTTCTGGTGGAACGCGCTGATAACCGCGGCAGGGTGGACATCGGGAATGTTGTGCTGAACGCGGCTGAACCTTTGGATGTACTTGCGCAGGGACTCTCCCTCCTTCTGGGCAAGGATGTGGAGATCGCTCTCCTGGCCGTGGGGTTTGTGGCCGCCCGTAAAGGCGCCAACAAACTGGTGGCACAGATCTGCCCAGGAGGAGATTGAGTTCTCCGGCAAGTGCATGAGCCAAGACCTGACGTTTGGCTTAAGCACGAGCGGGAAGTAGTTAGCTAAGATCTTCTCGTCGCGCCCCCCGGCAGCTTGCACCGCAATGGTGTAGATGCTGAGGAACTCGGAAGGGTGTGTCTTGCCGTCGTACTTCTCGGGCACGTCGGGCTTAAAGTTCTTCATGCTGGGCCACTGGACTTGCCGCAGCTCTCGGGTGAACGCAGGGCAGCCTGCTGCGTACGGCAAGTCGCCTGGTTCACCGGGCGCGTGCATGTCGACAGCGGTCCCAGCGCGCTGATCAGACTGTCTTCGGGCTTCTCGTCGACGCTCGATATGAGTTCGAGCGTCCTCTTGTCGCCTGTCGTCTAGGACTTGGCGCTGATCGCGGCGAGCCCGCGGATCCGATGACGCTGTGGAGTCGTCGTCGACGTTGATCCGGCAGGGTGGCGATTTCTGCTTCCGCGGCGGGGAGTGCACGGTAGTTGCACCCCCGGCGGTCTTGTCTCCATCGGCCTTCGCTTGGTCGACTTGCCGCGGCCGTGATGTCGCTGGCTGCTGCGGTGTGTCGTTGTTGGCGAAGGCGATGAGGCTCTGGATCGTCGCCCTCCAGTCTTGGGCCTTGTCCGCCGCTGGAGGGAAGTCGAGAAGTAGTTGAGCTCTGGCTAGAGCTTCTGCTGGAGAGGAGGTAAGCGGTGGCGAATGGTGCGAGGAGCGAGATATGCTCGGACTTCTAACAGGGTTAGAAGGAGCAGGGTCTCGCCCCGGCGACCGCGCCTTGCTCGTACCAGCGCGCTGGCCTTGAGCATCCCGCGACCCGCCGGCTTGTCCTCGTCCCAGCAAGCGTATGGTACCCCCGGTACCACGTCGCTGCTGGTCCGGCACCTCCTGAGAGGGACGTGGAGCGTGCACGGACGCCGAGGTCTTGGAGTTCGCCCGGTCGTCCGTCTTGTCTTTGGACTTGGCGGCGCCGCGAGTGTCCTCGCCGGCGTCCACCCCTCCGCCAGCGTCTACCCCACCAACCGTTGGTTCTGGTGGTGGTGGGATCGACGTGGACGGGCCTCCGACCTCCGAAGCCTTCTTCTTCGGAGGCATGTTGATGTAGTCGATGAGGTTGACGAAGCTAGAGCGGTTGATGAAGACTGCGCCCGCGTGAGCGCCGGATCAGGTTCGCACAACCTTGACGCCCCCTACCTGGCGCGCCAAAGATGTCGGGGAAACTGACCTCCCACGAGCACCTATGGGACCGGGGCCCCTTTCTACGGTACGGCAAGGGAGCGGAGGGAGCACGAAGAGCGGATCGAGGGGCACACGTGGGCAGTTTACCCAGGTTCGGGCCACGCGGACGCGTAAAACCCTACTCCTGCCTTGGTTGTATTGAGTTCTCGGGCTCGGGAGCTTGAAGATCTACAGTGCTAGCTACACCGAGCGTAGGAGTGATCGAGTTTCTGGGCTCCCACCCCCTCTACGTTGTGCATGGGCCTCCTTTTATAGTTCAAAAGGGGTTCCCGACAGGTGTCAACGTAGAGGAGGGTAAAAGTGTAAATTTGGTGGTGGTTGTAACAGTGCATGAACAATGTATGAACAGTGGTCTTCACCTAACTCTGATGGTGGGGGACAAGGGCATTGAATGCCCGTCGCCGTCGCCCCAAAAGTGCCCGTCCATGCGTCTCCGTTCGCCACGGCGATAGTCTCGTCACCGCGGCTTGCCACCGTGTACCCCAGGCTGCACAGCCATCTGCCACGTGCCCCTGGAAGGGCCCCAGGGCGACGCGTGGCCAAATGAGCTGGAGCGCGGGCACACAGTGTAGGCTTCCCCCAGCAAGCACCTTGCCGGGGCTGCTATCTTGCCGGGCCCAGAAGCTTGCCGCTCTCCGGGTCCTGCCTGGGCGTACGATGCGCCATGGTATCCCTTCTTGAGGTGCCGTTCTTTGGCCTTCCTGGCAAACTCCTCTTGCCAGGGTCTCGTGCTGGAATGATAACCTTGAGCCTGGTGCGGCCTTCCCGGCAAGCTCCTCTTGCCGGGGCCTTGTCTCTTGACTTGAATACTTTGTTCTTGAATGGCTTAAAGGGGTCTAGAGTGGGCTTTGGCGGGCGCGTGGTGAGCCAGACCATGGGACGCTGCTACTGCCCGTGCACAAGTCGGGATACTAAGGTACCCCTACTTTAGTACACCGACAAGGTTCATTAAGGACTTCTCCAAAATCTCTAGGCCTCCGACTAATCTCTTACAAAAAGATGTTCCTTTCGTCTTTGATGATGATTGTGTAGAAGCATTTGAAATACTTAAGAAATCATTGATTTCTGCACCTATTGTCCGGCCTCCTGACTGGAATTTACCCTTTGAAATTATGTGCGATGCTAGTGATTATGTTGTAAGTGTTGTTCTTGGACAGAGAGTTGATAAGAAATTGAATGTTATCCAATATGCTAGTAAAACTCTAGACAGTGCCGAGAGAAATTATGCTACTACTGAAAAATAATTTTTAGCAGTTGTATTTACTTGTGATAAGTTTAGGCCTTATATTGTTGATTCTAAAGTAACTGTTCACACTGATCATGCTGCTATTAAATATCTTATGGAAAAAAAGATGCTAAACCTAGACTTATTAGATGGGTTCTCCCGCTACAAGAATTTGATTTGCATATTACTGATAGAAAGGGAGCTGAGAACCCCGTTGCACACAACTTATCTAGGTTAGAGAATATTCTTTGATGACCCACTACTTATTGATGATAGCTTTCCTGATGAACAATTACATGTCATAAATGCTTCTCGTACTGCTCCATGGTATGCTGATTATGCTAATTACATTGTTGCTAAATTTATACCACCTAGTTTCACATACCTGCAAAAGAAAAGGTTTTCTATGATTTAAGACATTACTTCTGGGATGACCCACACCTTTATAAATGAGTAGATGGTATTATTAGACATTGTGTACCTGAGCATGAACAGGAACAGATCCTACGCAAGTGTCACTCTGAGGCTTATGGAGGACACCATGCTGGAGATAGAACTGCACACAAAGTATTGCAATCTGGATTTTATTGGCCTACTCTCTTCAAGGATGCCCGTAAGTTTGTTTTGTCCTGTGATGAATGTCAAAGAATCGGTAATATTAGTAGACGTCAAGAAATGCCTATGAATTATTCACTTTTTATTGGACCATTTGATGTTTGGGGCTTTGATTATATGGGACCATTTCCTTCCTCTAATGGGTATACACATATTTTGGTTGCTGTTGATTACGTTACTAAGTGGGTAGAAGCTATTCCAACTAGTAGTGTTGATCACAACACCTCTATTAAGATGCTTAGAGAATTTATTTTTCCGAGGTTTGGAGTCCCTAGATACTTAATGACTGATGGTGGTTCACACTTTATTCATGGTGCTTTCCGCAAAATGCTTGCTAAGTATGATGTTAATCATAGAATTGCATCCTCTTACCACCCACAATCTAGTGGTCAAGTAGAACTAAGTAACAGAGAGCTGAAATTAATTTTGCAAAAGACTGTTAATAGATCTAGAAAGAATTGGTCCAAGAAACTTGATGATGCATTATGGGCCTATAGAACTGCATATTAAAATCCTATGGGCATGTCTCCGTATAAAATGGTTTATGGAAAAGCATGTCACTTACCTCTCGACCTAGAACATAAGGCATATTGGGCTATTAAAGAGCTCAATTATGATTTCAAACTTGCCGGTGAGAAGAGGCTTTTTGACATTAGCTCGCTTGATGAATGGAGAACCCAAGCCTATGAAAATGGCAAACTGTTTAAAGAAAAAGTTAAAAGATGGCATGACAAAAGGATACAAAAGCGTGAGTTTAACGTAGGAGATTATGTCTTGCTATAAAACTCTCGTTTAAGATTTTTTGCAGGAAAACTTCTCTCTAAATGGGAAGGTCCTTACGTTATCGAGGAGGTCAATGGATCTGGTGCCATAAAAATCAATAACTTTGAAGGCACAAATCTGAAGGTGGTGAACGGTCAAAGAATCAAACACTATATCTCAGGTAATCCCATAAATATTGAAACCAATGTTATTGAAACCGTAACCCCAAAGGAATACATAAGGAACACTTTCCATCACGATTCATACTCCGAAAAGGAAGAGGTATGTGGTACGGTAAGTAAACCGACTCCAAAACAGTTCTAATGGCAAAAAAATTTCCGTCTTGAAATATTAAAAAATAGGAAAATAAGAAGTAGTCCGAACGGGACGCCAAAATCCTTTGTTTTTGTTTCAAGCTGCTTCTGTCGTAGATTAGAGCAAGATGTCTTCTCAGGAGTCAGTTGGAGAGAGTCGGGTGTCTCATCCGACACTAGGACCAGGAGCAAACAGTGATGCTGACCACTTTGGGCCATCAACGGAGGAAGAGATGGAGGCTGACTTGAAAAGGATAGATGCCATGGAGGAAGATCAAGAAGTTGCTTCTCTGTTTCGAGCCGGATTCACGATGGGGGAACTACAGAGCTCAGCTATTCCAAACTCGGTCATCCCTTCCAATGTCAGGTTTCTTTCTTATGAAAATATGAAAAGAGTGTCACTTGTTCTCCCGCAGCTATGCAGCATCCTTGGGTGAAAGGAGCTTTAGCCGTCACGGACAAGCTCTGTAAGGAAATAATGGACCTCAAGCAGCAAGTCAATAAGCTCGAGGAGGATAATTGTATCCTGAGGGGTATCATCGCCAAAAATATTACATCACCACCTCTGAAGAAAGAGACATAATCACATGGGTATGGGCACTCCCCTTGGCAAATGCCAAGCTTGGGGGAGGTGCCCCGGTATCGTATCACCATCATACTCCTATCTCTACCGTTTTTCTTAGTTCGATCCTTTGGGTCATATCTTGATCTTGTAGAATAAAGTTTACTGTGATCTAGTTGTGAGCTTTGCTTTATGATCTTATCTATGTAATCGATTTCGTGAGCTATATATACAATAAATATTAGTTTTGAGTCAAGGGCTTGATTATCTCACCATGATCATAAAAGAAAGAATAAATAAAATCAAAGAGATCGTATTGATCTTATGGAAAGTAATGACTTCACATATAAAGAGTATGATGAATAAAAGTTGTTGAGAGTTGACAAACAAAGTTTTGGTCATCGTTCCAATTAATAGGAAGTAAGAAAGAAAGAGAGGTTTTCACATATAAATATACTATCTTGGACATCCTTTATGATTGCGAGTACTCATTAAAATATGACATGCTAAAGAGTTGATGTTGGACAAGGAAGACAACGTAATGGGTTATGTTTTCTTATATCTGAAATAAAGTATATTGTCATGGATCATCCAACATGTTGAGCTTGCCTTTCCCCCTCATGCTAGCTAAACTCCTTGCACCAAGTAGAGATACTACTTGTGCTTCCAAATATCCTTAAGCCCAGTTTGCCATGAGAGTTCACCATATCTACCTATGGATTGAGTAAGATCCTTCAAGTAAGTTGTCATTGTTGCAACTCTCTAAAATATGTATAATCTATCAGTGTAGAGAAAATAAACTATATACGATCTTGTGATATGGAAGCAATAAAAGCGACGAACTGCATAATAAAGGTCCATATTACAAGTGGCAATATAAAGTGACATTCTTTTGCGCTAAGATTTTGTACATCCAACCATAAAAGCACATGACAACCTCTGCTTCCCTCTGCGAAGGGCCTATCTATTGTTCTTACATTTTAAGAGTCATGGTGATCTTCACCTTTCCTTTTTGCATTTTATCCTTTGGCAAGCACATTGTGTTGGAAAGATCCTGACATATATACCCACTTGGATGTAAGTTATCATGATTTATTACTGTTGACATTACCCTTGAGGTAAAAGGTTGGGAGGCAACACTATAAGCCCCAATCTTTCTCTATGTCCGATTAAAACTCCATATGCATAAGTATTGCATTAGTGTTAGCAATTATGAAAGACTAAATGATAGTTGAGTATGTGGACTTGCTGAAAAGCTCTTATATTGACTCTTTCTGATATTATGATAAATTGCAATTGCTTCAATGACCGAGATCATAGTTTGTTAGTTTTCAATGAAGTTTCTGATTCATACTTGACATTGTGAATGGATTGTTACTTTAGCATAAGAAATCATATGACTATATATATATATATATATATATATATATATATATATATATATATATATATATATATATATATATATATATATATATATATATATATATATGTTAATGTTATAAGAATGATCATGATGCCTTCATGTCTGTATTTTATTTTATTTTATCGACACCTCTATCTCTAAACATGTGGACATATTTTTCGATATCGGCTTCCTCTTGAGGACAAGCGAGGTCTAAGCTTGGGAGAGTTGATTAAGCTTGGGGGAGTTGATACGTCCATTTTGCATCATGCTTTTATGATGATGTTTATTGCATTAAGGGTTGTAACACATTATGTCACAATACTTATGCCTTTTCTCTCTTATTTTACAAGGTTTACATGAAGAGGGAGAATGCTGGCAGCTGGAATTCTGGGCTGGAAAAGGAGCAAACATTGGATACCTATTATGCACAACTCAAAAAGCCCTGAAACTCCATGAAAGTCAGTTTTGGAAAATATAAAAAATATCTGGCGAAAGAAGTACAGGAGGGGCCCCACCCACCGTCCATGAGGGTGGGGCGCGCGCCCTACCCCCCTGGGTGCACCCCCTGCCTCGGTGGCTACCTAGTAGCCCCCCGATGCCCATCTTCTGCTATATGAGGTGTTTTGACCTGGAAAATATCATAAGGAGGCTTTCAGGACGAAGTGCCGCCGTCTCGAGGCGGAACCAATATAGGGCTTCGGTGGAGCTGTTCTGCCGGGGAAACTTCCCTTAGGGAGGGGGAAATCATCGCCATAGTCATCACCAACAACTCTCCCATCTTAAGGAGGGTTATCATCATCAACATCTTCACCAACACCATCTCCTCAAACCCTAGTTCATCTCTTGTATCCAATCTTTGTATCAAAACCTCAGATTGGTACCTATGGGTTACTAGTAGTGTTGATTACTCCTTGTAGTTGATGCTAGTTGGTTTATTTGGTGGAAGATCATACGTTCAGATCCATTATGTATATTAATAACCCTCTGATTATGAACATGAATATGCTTTGTGAGTAGTTACGTTTGTTCCCGAGGACATGGGAGAAGTCTTGCTATAAGTAGTCATGTAAATTTGGTATTCGTTCGATATTTTGATAAGATGTATGTTGTCTTTCCTCTAGTGGTGTCATGTGAACGTCAACTACATGGCACTTCACCATTGTTTGGGCCTAGAGGAAGGCATTGGGAAGTAATAAGTAGATGATGGGTTGCTAGAGTGACAGAAGCTTAAACCCTAGTTTATGCGTTGCTTCGTAAGGGGCTGATTAGGATCCATATGTTTGATGCTATGGTTAGGTTTACCTTAATACTTATTTGTAGTTGCAGATGCTTGCAATAGATGTTAATCATAAGTGGGATGCTTGTACAAGTAAGGGCAGTACCCAATCACCGGTCCATCCACATACCAAATTATCAAAGTAACGAACGTGAATCATCTGAGCGTGATGAAAACTAGCTTGACGATAATTCCCATGTGTCCTCGGGATCGCTTTCCTTCATATAAGAGTTTTTCCAAGCTTGTACTTTGCTACAAAATGTTGGAAATATGCCCTAGAGGCAATAATAAAATGGTTATTATTATATTTCCTTGTTCATGATAATTTTCTGTTATTCATGCTTGAATTGTATTATCCGGAAACAGTGATACATGTGTGAATACATAGACCACAACGTGTCCCTGGTAAACCTATAGTTACTAGCTCGTTGATCAACAGATGGTTACGGTTTCCTGACCATGGACATTGGATGTCATTGATAACGAGATCACATCATTAGGAGAATGATGTGATGGACAAGACCCAATCCTAAGCCTAGCACAAGATCGTGTAGTTCGTAATGCTAAAGCTTTTCCAATGTCAAGTATCTTTTCCTTAGACCATGAGATTGTGCAACTCCCGGATACCGTAGGAATACTTTGGGTGTGCCAAACGTCACAATGTAACTGGGTGGCTATAAAGGTACACAACGGGTATCTCCGAAAGTATCTATTGGGTTGGCACGAACCGAGACTGGGATTTGTCACTCCGTATGACGGAGAGGTATCTCTGGGCCCACTCGATAAGACATCATCATAATGAGCTCAATGTGATTAAGGTGTTGGTCACGGGATGATGTATTACGGAACGAGTAAAGAGACTTGCCATGACGAGATTGAACAAGGTATTGGTATACCGACGATGGAATCTCGGGCAAGTACCATACCGATAGACAAAGGGAAATGTATACGGGATTGATTGAATCCTTGACATCATGGTTCATCCGATGAGATCATCGAGGAGCATGTAGGAACCAACATGGGTATCCAGATCCCGCTGTTGGTTATTGACCGGAGAGTCGTCTCGGTCATGTCTACGTGTCTCCTGAACCCATAGGGTCTACACACTTAAGGTTCGGTGACGCTAGGGTTGTAGAGATATATGCATGCGGTAACCCGAATGTTGTTCGGAGTCCCGTATGAGATCCCGGACGTCACGAGGAGTTCCGGAATGGTCCGGAGGTAAAGAATTATATATAGAAAGTCCAGTTTCGGCCACCGGGAGAGTTTCGGGGGTCACCGGTATTGTACCGGGACCACCGGAAGG
Source organism: Secale cereale (assembly GCA_902687465.1). Lineage (NCBI taxonomy): Eukaryota > Viridiplantae > Streptophyta > Magnoliopsida > Poales > Poaceae > Secale > Secale cereale. Next base: position 694,079,634 of record LR738710.1, on the reverse strand, counting down.
GTCCCACGGGTCCACCGGGTGGGGCCACCTATCCCGGAGGGGCCCATAGGCTGAAAGGGGAAGGGAACCAGCCCATACTGGGCTGGTGCGCCTCCCTTGGGCATTCCCCTGCGCCTAGGGTTGGAAACCCTAGGGATGGGGGCGCCCCACCGACTTGGGGGGCAAGCCTCCCCCTCTGGCCGCCACCCCCTAGGAGATTGGATCTCCTAGGGCCGCCCCCCAGGGCCCCTATATATAGTGGGGTGCGGGAGGACAGCCGCACCCTAAGCCCTGGCGCCTCCCTCTCCCTCCCGTGACACCCGTTCCTCCTCCCGTAGCGCTTGGCGAAGCCCTGCTGGAATCCCGCTGCTTCCACCACCACGCCGTCGTGTTGCTGGATCTCCATCAACCTCTCCTCCCCCTTGCTGGATCAAGAAGGAGGAGACATCGCTGCTCCGTATGTGTGTTGAACGCGGAGGTGTCGTCCGTTCGGCGCTAGGATCATCGGTGATTTGGATCACGATGAGTACAACTCCATCATCCATGTTCTCTTGAACGCTTCCGCTCGCGATCTACAAGGGTATGTTGATGCACTCCCCTCTCGCTTGTTGCTAGATGACTCCATAGATTGATCTTGGTGAAGCGTAGATTTTTTTTGATTTCTGCTACATTCCCCAACAATGGTATTAGAGCTAGGTCTATGCGTAGTATCTTGCACGAGTAGAACACAAAGTAGTTGTGGGCGTAGATTTGCTCAATTTTCTTACCGCTACTAGTCTTATCTTGATTCGGTAGCATCGTGGGATGAAGCGGCCCGGACCGACCTTACACGTACGCTTACGTGAGACAGGTTCCATCGACTGACATGCACTAGTTGCATAAGGTGGCTAGCGGGTGACAGTCTCTCCCACTTTAGTCGGATCGGATTCGATGAAAAGGGTCCTTATGAAGGGTAAATAGAAATTGACATATCACGTTGTGGTTTTGGCGTAGGTAAGAAACGTTCTTGCTAGAAACCTATAGCAGCCACGTAAAACTTGCAACTACAATTAGAGGACGTCTAACTTGTTCTTGCAGCATGTGTCGTGTGATGTGATATGGACAAAAGGATGTGATGAATGATATATGTGATGTATGAGATTGATCATGTTCATGTAATAAGAATCACGACTTGCATGTCGATGAGTATGACAACCGACAGGAGCCATAGGAGTTGTCTTATTTTATTGTATGACCTGCGTGTCACTGAATAACGCCATGTAATTACTTTACTTTATTGCTAAACGCTAGCCATAGTAGTAGAAGTAATGTTTGGCGAGACGACTTCATGAAGACATGATGATGGAGATCATGGTGTCATGCTGGTGACAAATATGATCATGGAGCCCCGAAGATGAAGATCAAAGGAGCAAAATGATATTGGCCATATCATGTCACCATTTGATTGCATGTGATGTTTATCATGTTTATACATCTTATTTGCTTAGAACGACGGTAGTAAATAAGATGATCTCTCACTAATATTTCAAGAATTGTGTCCCCCCTAACTGTGCACCGTTGCTAAGGTTCGTTGTTCCGAAGCACCACGTGATGATCGGGTGTGATAGGCTCTAACGTTCGCATACAATGGGTGTAAGCCAGATTTACACACGCAATACACTTAGGGTTCACTTGACGAGCCTAGCATGTACAGACATGGCCTCGGAACACGGAAGACCGAAAGGTCGAACATGAGTCGTATAGAAGATACGATCAACATGAAGATGTTCACCGTTGATGACTAGTCCGTTTCACGTGATGATCGTACACGGCCTAGTCGATTCGGATCATGTATTACTCAGATGACTAGAGAGATGTCTATCTAAGTGGGAGTTCATTAAATTTGTTTAGATGAACTTAATTGTCATGAACTTAGTCTAAAATCTTTACAATATGTCTTGTAGATCCAATGGCCCACGCTCATGTTGCCCTCAACTTCAACGCGTTCCTAGAGAAAACCAAGCTGAAAGACGATGGTAGCAACTATACGGATTGGGTCTGTAACTTGAGGATTATCCTCATAGCTGCCAAGAAATCATATGTCCTTGAAGCACCGCTAGGTGATGCACCCGTTTTCCCAGCAGCCCAAGACGTTATGAACGCCTGGCAGTCACGTTGTGATGATTACTCCCTGGTTCAGTGCGACATGCTTTATAGCTTAGAATCGGGGCTCCAAAAGCGTTTTGAGCACCACAGAGCATATGAGATGTTCCAAGAGCTGAAAATGGTTTTCCAAGCTCATGCCCGAGTCAAGAGATATGACGTCTCCGACGCATTCTATAGTTGTAAGATGGAGGAGAATAGTTCCGTCAGCGAGCACATACTCAAATTGTCTGGGTTGCACAATCGCTTGTCTTAGTTGGGAATTAATCTCCTAGACGAAGCGGTCGTTGACAGAATCCTTCAGTCGCTCCCACCTAGCTACAAGAGCTTCGTGATGAACTTCAATATGCAAGGGATGGAGAAGTCCATTCCCGAGGTGTATTCAATGCTGGAATCAGCGGAGGTGGATATCAAGAAAGAACATCAAGTGTTGATGGTGAATAAAACCACTAAGTTCAAGAAAGGCAAGGGTAAGAAGAACTTAAAGAAGGACGGCAAAGGAGTTGTCGCGCTCGGTAAGCCAGTTGCCGGGAAGAAGCCAAAGAATGGACCCAAGCCTGAAACTGAGTGCTTTCATTGCAAGGGAATGGGTCACTGGAAGCAGAACTGCCCCAAATACTTAGCAGATAAGAAGGCCGGCAACGTCAAAGGTATATATGATATACATGTTATTGATGTGTACCTTACCAGCGCTCGTAGTAGCTCCTGGGTATTTGATACCGGTGTAGTTGCTCATATTTGTAACTCAAAGCAGGAGCTGCGGAATAAGCGGAGACTGGAGAAGGACGAGGTGATGATGTGCGTCGGGAATGGTTCCAAGGTCGATGATCGCCGTTGGCATGCTACCTCTGCATCTACCTTCGGGATTAGTTTTAAACCTCAATAATTGTTATTTAGTACTAGCTTTGAGCATGAACATTGTATCTGGATCTCGTTTAATGCGAGATGGCTACTCATTCAAATCCAAGAATAATGGTTGTTCTATTACAACGGGTATCTCCAAAAGTATCTGTTGGGTTGGCATGAACCGAGAATGGGATTTGTCACTCCGTATGATGGAGAGGTATCTCTGGGCCCACTCGGTAAGACATCATCATAATGAGCTCAATGTGATTAAGGTGTTGGTCACGAGATGATGTATTACGGAATGAGTAAAGAGACTTTCCATGACGAGATTGAACAAGGTATCGTTATAGCGACGATCGAATCTCGGGCAAGTACCATACCGATAGACAAAGGGAATTGTATACGGGATTGATTGAATCCTTGACATCGTGGTTCATCCGATGAGATCATCGAGGAGCATGTAGGAACCAATATGGGTATCCAGATCCCGCTGTTGGTTATTGATCGGAGAGTCGTCTCGGTCATGTCTACGTGTCTCCCGAACCCATAGGGTCTACACACTTAAGGTTCGGTGACACTAAGGTTGTAGAGATATATGCATGCGGTAACCCGAATGTTGTTCGGAGTCCCGGATGAGATCCCGGACATCACGAGGAGTTCCGGAGGTAAAGAATTCTATATAGGAAGTCCAGTTTCGGCCACCGGGAGAGTTTCGGGGGTCACCGGTATTGTACCGGGACCACCGGAAGGGTCCCAGGGGTCCATCGGGTGGGGCCACCTATCCCGGAGGGCCCCATGGGCTAAAAGGGGAAGGGAACCAGCCCATAGTGGGCTGGTGCGCCCCCCTTGGTCCTTCCCCTGTGCCTAGGGTTGGAAACCCTAGGGGTGGGGGGCGCCCCACCTGCTTGGGGGGCAAGCCTCCCCCTCTGGCCGCCGCCCCCCTAGGAGATTGGATCTCCTAGGGCCGGCTCCCCCAGGGCCCCTATATATAGTGGGGGGGGGGTAGGGAGGGCAGCCGCACCCTAAGCCCTGGCGCCTCCCTCTCCTTCCCGTGACACCCGTTCCTCCTCCCGTAGCGCTTGACGAAGCCCTGCTGGAATCCCGCTGCTTCCACCACCATGCCGTCGTGCTGCTGGATCTCCATCAACCTCTCCTCCCCCCTTGCTGGATCAAGAAGGAGGAGACGTCACTGCTCCGTATGTGTGTTGAACGCGGAGGTGTCGTCCGTTCAGCGCTAGGATCATCGGTGATTTGGATCATGACGAGTACGACTCCATCATCCACGTTCTCTTGAACGCTTCCGCTCGCGATCTACAAGGGTATGTAGATGCACTCCCCTCTCCCTTGTTGCTAGATGACTCCATAGATTGATCTTGGTGGAGCGTAGAATTTTTTGATTTCTGCTACATTCCCCAACACAAAAAGGATTGGGCCATATTGTGCACCCTATTTACTTTTACCATTTGTTACTTGTTACCAATTACCTTATCACAAAACTATTTGTTACCGATAATTTCAGTGCTTGTAGAGAATACCTTACTAAAAACTGCCTATCATTTCCTTCTGCTCCTCGTTGGGTTCGACACTCTTACTTATCGAAAGGACTATGATAGATCCCCTACACTTGTGGGTCATCACGCACTCGAGGTGAGTCATGAAAAATGTCGTAGGGCAGAACAACCTCTGCGGCGTACACCATAAAAAAAGGTGTAATCCGGTCGTACGATTGGGTGTGGTCCACAGCCCCCAGAGTACGGAGTCAGGCTCTTCGACCCAATGTTTATCAGACTCCCGTAGGGAGCGCACTAGTCGGGGTTTAATGCCGCTCATTATCAGACCATTGGCTCTTTCGACTTGACCGTTTGTTTGAGGATGGTATACATAAGCATATTCAAGTTTAATACCTAACTTTGCGCACTAATTCTTTACCTCGTCAGCTGTGAAGTTGGAGCCGTTATCTGTGATAATACTATGCGGGACACCATAACGGTGTACTACGCCGGATATAAAATCTATCACAGGCCCTGCCTCAGCTGTTTTTACTGGCTTGGCTTTTATCCATTTAGTGAATTTATCTACCATCACTGGTAAGTATTTCTTTTTATGGCTTCCCCCTTTAAGAGGTCCGACCATATCAAGCCCCCAGACCGCAAAAGGCCAAGTAATGGGGATTGTTCTTAGAGAGGTGGGAGGCATGTGACTTTGATTTGCAAAGAGCTGGCAGCCAACGCAGTGTTGGACTAAGGTTTGGGCATCTGCTCGGGCAGTGGGCTAGTAAAAGCCAGCGCGAAAAGCTTTGCCTACGAGCGCCCGGGCTGCGGCATGGTGGCCGCCCATTCCAGCGTGTATTTCAGTGAGAATTTGCCTTCCCTCCTCTTCGGAGATGCACCTTTGTAGAATACCAGTTGTGCTTTTCTTATATAGTTCACTTTCGTGAACTTTGTAGGCTTTAGAACGCCGGACTATGCGGCGGGCCTCATTTTGGTCATCCGGGAGTTCCTGTCTATTAAGGTAAGCTAGGAAGGGCTCTGTCCAGGGGGCTATGACAGCCATGATTTCGTGAGCCGAATGAGTTATCTCCATGTTTGGGTCTCCGATGACATCTCGATTGAGTTCGGCCGGGGGTGTGTGATACGTCTCCGTCGTATCTATAATTTTTGATTGTTCCATGCTAATATTCTACAACTTTCATATATTTTTGGCAACTTTTTTATACTATTTTTGGGACTAAGATATTGATCCAGTGCCCAGTGCCAGTTCCTGTTTATTGCATGTTTTTTCTTTCGCAGAATATCCATACCAAACGGAGTCCAAACGGGATAAAAACTGATGGAGATTTTTTTATGGAATATATGTGAATTTTGGGAAGCGGAACCAACGTGAGACGGCGATCGAGTGGCCCACAAGGGTGGGGGGCGCGCCCTGGGCCCTCGTGGCCACCCCGTAAGGCGGTTGATGCCCTTCTTTCGCCGCAAGAAACTAATATTCGGAAAAAAATCGTGTCCAAAATTCAGCCCAATCGGAGTTACGGATCTCCGGGAATATAAGAAACAGTGAAGGGCAAGAATCTGGGAACGCAGAAACAGAGAGACAGATCCAATCTCGAAGGGGCTCTCGCCCCTCCCACGCCATGGAGACCATGGACCAGAGGGGAAACCCTTCTCCCATCTAGGGAGAAGGTCAAGGAAGAAGAAGAAGGAGGGGGCTCTCCCCCCCTTGCTTCCGGTGGCACCGGAGTGCCGCCGGGGCCATCATCGTCACCGCAATCTACACCAACAACTTCACCGCCGCCATCACCAACTCTCCCCCCTCTATGCAGCGGTGTAACCCCTCTTCTACCCGCTGTAATCTCTACTTAAACATGGTGCTCAACGCTATATATTATTTCCAAATGATGTATGGCTATCCTATGATGTTTGAGTAGATCCGTTTTGTCCTATGGGTTAATTGATGATCGTGATTGGTTTGAGTTGCATGTTTTATTATTGGTGATGTCCTATGGTGCTCTCCGTGTCGTGCAAGCGTGAGGGATCCCCGCTGTAGGGTTTGCAATATGTTCATGATTTGCTTATGGTGGGTGGCGTGAGTGACAGAAGCGCATGCCCGAGTAAGTAGGTTGTTTGCGTATGGGAATAAAGAGGACTCGATACTTTAATGCTATTGTTGGGTTTTACCTTAATGATCTTTAGTAGTTGCGGATGCTTGCTAGAGTTCCAATCATAAGTGCATATGATCCAAGAAGAGAAAGTATGTTAGCTTATGCCTCTCCCTCAAATAAGATTGCAATAGTGGTTACCGGTCTAGTTATCGATTGCCTAGGGACAAATAACTTTCTCGTGACAAAAAGCTCTCTACTAAAACTAATTTAGTCATGTCTTTATCTTAACAGCCCCTAGTTTTATTTGCGTGCTCTTTATATTCTTGCAAACCTATCCCACAAAAACCACAAAGTACTTCTAGTTTCATACTTGTTCTAGGTAAAGTAAATGTCAAGCGTGTGTAGAGTTGTATCGGTGGTCAATATAACTTGAGGGAATATTTGTTCTACCTTTAGCTCCTCGTTGGGTTCGACACTCTTACTTATCGAAAGAGGCTACAACTGATCACCTACACTTGCGGGTTATCTAGACCTTTTTCTGGCGCCGTTGCCGGGGAGCAATAGCGTGGGGTGAATATTCTCGTGTGTGGTTGTTTGCTTTATCACTAAGTAGATTTTATTTGTTGTTCTAAGTTGTTCTCTATCTTTAGTTATGGATATGGAACACGAAATACCGAAAACATTAGGTGTACTTTCTACTCATGGAGATGGGGAACCTCCTAAAACCTTCGATGCTCAGTATGTGAAAGATATTATGTACTACGTTGATAATCCTGAGAAAACCCCATTCAACTATATAATGGGAGTAACATTGGATCAACATGAATAATTTAGGGATTATCGCTTGACGCAAAAGGGAAACTATTATGGGATCAAATTTATATGTTGCATTGGTATGCTCGACAACTATGCTTGAGATATGATTATACTTGTTGCTCTAGGATGAAGGCTCCACACCTTCCCTTTTCATGCAAATTTAATGATGATGAAACCTTAGCTTCTTATGCTAATGATATATATGATTATTATGATGTGGAACAAATAGAAGAATTTGTTGCTTTTAAGGGTGCTTATGAAATTGAATCTCTGTTTTAAAAGAATGATGCTTTTGATGATGATGTTTCTAGGCCTGAAAATCTTGCTATATTGAAATATTGCTATTTGAATTATGAATATAACTCTGATATTGGTGCTTTTATTGAGAAGGCCTCCTCTGTCCAAGAAGAGACTAATATTTTGCAAGAGTCTATGGAAGAGGAAATTGATGACACTGTGAGCTCATTACATGAAAAAGATGACGAGGAGAGAGAAGAACAAAAGGAGGAAGATCGGATTAGCTACCCGTGCCCACCTTCTAATGAGAGTAACTCTTCAACTCATACATTGTTTAATTTCCCTTCGTGCTTACCGAAGGATGAATGCTATGATGATTGTTATGATCCCGTTGATTCTTTTGAAATATCCCTTTTTGACGATGCTTGCTATGCTTGTGGCCAAGATGCCAATATGAATTTTGCTTATGGAGATGAACTTGCTATAGTTCCTTATGTTAAACATGAGATAGTTGCTATTGCACCCACACATGATAGTCCTATTATCTTTTCGAATTCTCCAAACTACACTATATTGGAGAAGTTTTCACTTACTAAGGATTATATTGATGGGTTGCCTTTTACCGTTGCACATGATGTTTTTGATGAATATAATATGCATGTGCTTGCTGCTCGTACTTGCAATTATTATGAAAGAGGAACTACATCTCCGCCTCTCTATGTTTCCAACACGATAAAATTGCAAGAAACTGCTTATACTATGCATTGGCCTTTACTTGATGTGCATGAATTGTTCTCGTATGACATGCCTATGCATAGGAAGAGAGTTAGACTTCATTGTTACATGATATATGTTACTTTGTGCTCACTACTAAATGCCAAATCATTGCTAATTAAAATTGGCTTTGATATACCTTGGGATTCAGGTGGATCCATTACTTGAGCACTATATCCCTAGCTTAATGGCTTTAAAGAAAGCGATGCCAGGGAGACAACCCGAAAGTTTTAGTGAGTCATTTATTTCTGTTGTGTGCTTTTATAAAGTTTGAAAAAAAAAGAGGGGAACCTAAAACTTTTTCAAAAAGAAAAGTGAAAGTAAGAAGGACGAGCACCGTTGAAATGAGGGAGCTCCTTGAACTTTGTTCATGCCCATGGAAACTTTGCAAATCTTGAATTACAGAAAATTTTCAACAAAAATAATTATCCCCTTGTACAATTCCATTGTATTATAAAAATAATGTGCCAAGAGTTTCCTTTAGGATGATTAAACTGCTTGTTGGTTTGTGCAGTGCAAAAACAGAAACTTTGGTTGTAGTGCGCGATTTTACTTTTTTTACTGGAACGTCGAAAGTATTTGAAACTTTGTGCAAAGTCTTGATATACAATTTTTTTATTTTTCCTAGTTTTGCCAGATTTTTTAGAGTTACAGAAGTATGGTTAATGTTCAGATTACTACAGATTGTCCTGTTTTCACAGATTGCTGTTATAGCTTCATTATTTGCATATGTTTGAATTCTTATTGAAGCCTCCTTGACTTGGGGCCATAGAATTGTGATAGAATACCATGGGTAATTTTTGTTCATAATTATACAATAATATTAGAGCAGTACATGATGGGATTTTATTGATCATATGCACTAACCCCGTCACTAAAAGTTCGGTTAAGTTTTGTGTGGATGAAGTGTTCGAAGATCGAGGAGGTCTCGATGCGAGGAGAAGGAGGAGAGGCAAGAGCTCAAGCTTGGGGATGCCCAAGGCAACCCAAGTAAATATTCAAGGAGAATCAAGCGTCTAAGCTTGGGGATGCCCCGGAAGGCATCCCATCTTTCTTCAACAAGTATCGGTATGTTTTCGGATTCATTTCGTTCACATGATATGCGTAAACTCTTGGAGCGTCGTGTGATTTTTATTTTTTTATTTTAATAAATGTACCATGTTGGTATGAGATAATACTTGGTTGATTTATATAATTCTCTTTGCAATTCACTTATATCTTTTGAGTATGGCTTTATAAAATGCTTCATGTGCTTCACTTATATCATTTGAAGTTTGGATTGCCTGTTTCTCTTCACATAGAAAACCGCCATTTGTAGATGCTCTTTTGCTTCACTTATATTTTGTTAGAGTGTGGGCATAACTTTTGTAGAAAGAATTAAAACTCTCTTGCTTCACTTATATCTATTTGGAGAGTTGACATGAATTGGTCATTCACATGGCTAGTCATAAAATCCTACATAAACTTGTAGATCGCTGAATATGATATGTTTGATTCCTTGCAATAGTTTTGCAATATAGATACGCTAATATGTGGGAGGTACTAGTGAATGATTGTGGTTTAATAAAAATATTGGTGTTAAGGTTTGTGATTCCCGAAGCATGCACGTATGGTCTCCTAACTATGTAACCAAATTGGCGCACATTGTATTTTGATTGTTTATCTTTGCGTGAAGGTCAGGGGTGCGCGATGGTTAACTCCTACCAACCTCCCCCCTAGGAGCATGCATCGTAGTATTTTTGCTTCGAGGGCTAATAGATTTTTCGCAATAAGTATGTGAGTTCTTTATGACTAATGTTGAGTCCATGGATTATATGCACTCTCACCCTTCCACCTTGCTAGCCACTCTAGTACCGCGCAACTTTCGCCGGTGCATCAAACCACCTTATATCCTTCCTCAAAACAGCCACCATACCTACCTATTATGGCATTTCCATAGCCATTCCGAGATATATTGCCATGTAACTCCACCGGTCTGTTTATTATGACACGCACCATCATTGTCACATTGCCTTGCCTGATCGTAAGATAGGTAGCATGATGTTTCCATGGCTTGTCCATTTTGATGTCATTGCTACGCTAGATCATTGCACATCCTCGTACACCACCGGAGGCATTCATATAGAGTCATATTTTTGTTCTAGTATCGAGTTGTAAGTAAATAGAAGTGTGATGATCATCATTATTAGAGCATTGTCCCTTAAAAAAAGGAAAGGCCAAAAGAAAAAAAAGAAAGGCCAAATAAAAAAAGGAGAAAGGAAAAAAAGGAAGGCCCAAAAAAAGAAAAAAAGAAAAAAAAGAAAAAGAGGAAAAAGGGGACAATGCTACTATCTTTTTCCACACTTGTGCTTCATCATAGCACCATGTTCTTCATGATAGAGAGTCTCCTATGTTGTCACTTTCATATACTAGTGTGATTTTTTTTTGTAGAACTTGGCTTGTATATTCCAACGATGGGCTTCCTCAAATGCCCTAGGTCTTCATGCGCAAGCAAGTTGATGCACACCCACTAGTTTTATTTTGAGCTTTCATACACTTATAGCTCTAGTGCATCCGTTACATGGCAGTCCCTACTCACTCACATTGATATCGATTGATGGACATCTCCATAGTCCATTGATTTGCCTAGTTGATGTGCGACTTTCTCCCTACTTTTGTCTACTAGCACCTTCTATTCCACCCATAGTGCTATGTCCATGGCTCACGCTCATGTATTGCGTGAAGAGTTGAAAAAGTTCGAAAAAGTAAAGTATGAAAACAATTGCTTGGATGACACTGGAATGTGCATGAGGGGTACCTTGTGTTAAGAAAAGGGAGCATAAAAGACTATATGATTTTGTAGGGATAACGTTCTTTAGCATTGATATTTTGAAAAGACATGATTGCTTTATTAGTATGCTTGAAGTATTATTGTCTTAATGTCAAATGATAGACTATTGCTTTGAATCACTCGTGTCTTAATATTCATGCCATGATTAGATTACATGATCAAGATTATGCTAGGTAGCATTCCACATAAAAATTATCTTTTTATCATTTACCTACTCGAGGACGAGTAGGAATTAAGCTTGGGGATGCTGATACGTCTCCGTCGTATCTATAATTTTTGATTGTTCCATGCCAATATTCTACAACTTTCATATACTTTTGGCAACTTTTTATACTATTTTTGGGACTAACATATTGATCCAGTGCCCAGTGCCAGTTCCTGTTTGTTGCATGTTTTTTGATTTGCAGAATATCCATATCAAACGGAGTCCAAACGGGATATAAACCTACGGATATTTTTTTGGAATATATGTGAATTTTGGGAAGCGGAACCAACATGAGACGATGCCTGAGTGACCCACGATGGTGGGGGGCGCGCCCAGGGGGGCAGGCGTGCCCAGGGCCCTCGTGGCCACTGCGTAAGGCGGTTGATGCCCTTATTTCTCCGCAAGAAAGCTAATATCCGGATAGAAATCGTGTCCAAAATTCAGTCCAATCGGAGTTACGGATCTACGGGAACATAAGAAACGGTGAAGGGTCAGAATCTGGAAACGCAGAAACAGAGAGAGACAGATCCAATCTCGGAGGGGCTCTCGCCCTCCCACGCCATGGAGACCATGCACCATAGGGGAAACCCTTCTACCATCTAGGGAGAAGGTCAAGGAAGCAGAATAAGGAGGGGGCTCTCTCCCCCTTGCTTCCGGTGGCACTGGAGTTCCGCCGGGGCCATCATCGTCACCGCAATCTACACCAACAACTTCACCGCCGTCATCACCAACTCTTCCCCCCTCTATGTAGAGATGTAACCCCTCTTCTACCCGCTATAATATCTACTTAAACATGGTGCTCAACGCTATATATTATTTCCCAATGATGTATGACTATCCTATGATGTTTGAGTAGATCCCTTTTGTCGTATGGGTGAATTGATGATCGTGATTGGTTTGAGTTGCATGTTTTATTATTGGTGCTATCCTATGGTGCTCTCCGTGTCGCGCAAGCGTGAGGGATCCCCTCTGTAGGGTTTGCAATATGTTCATGATTTGCTTATGGTGGGTGGCGTGAGTGACAGAAGCAGAGACCCGAGTAAGTAGGTTGTTTGTGTATGGGAATAAAGAGGATTTGATACTTTAATGATATGGTTGGGTTTTACCTTAATGATCTTTAGTAGTTGCGGATGCTTGCTAGAGTTCCAATCATAAGTGCATATTATCCAAGAAGATAAAGTATGTTAGCTTATGCCTCTCCCTCAAATAAGATGGCAATAGTGATTACCGGTCTAGTTATCGATTGCCTAGGGACAAATAAATTTCTCGTGACAAAAAGCTCTCTACTAAAACTAATTTAGTTGTGTCTTTATATTAACAGCCCCTAGTTTTATTTGCGTGCTCTTTATATTCTTGCAAACCTATCCCACAAAAACCACAAAGTACTTCTAGTTTCATACTTGTTCTAGGTAAAGTAAACGTCAAGCGTGCGTAGAGTTGCATCGGTGGTCGATATAACTTGAGGGAATATTTGTTCTACCTTTAGCTCCTTGTTGGGTTCGACACTCTTACTTATCGAAAGAGGCTACAACTGATCCCCTACACTTGTGGGTTATCAGTGTGTTTGGATCCGAATTCGTATCGCTGCTCGCGTCCTGCCATGTTACTGATGGCTTAAATAACCTTTCCACAAATGTGTTAGGTGGGATAGGGTCACGTTTAGCTCCCATGCGAGCAAGTACGTTAGGGGCCTGGTTATTATCCCGGGCTACGTGATGGAATTCCAACCCCTCGAATCGAGCCGCTATTTTCAATATAGCATTGCGATAAGCTGCCATTTTTGAATCCTTCGCAGCAAAATCTCCATTAATTTGGGAGATAGCGAGGTTTGAGTCTCCGCGTACCTCGAGGCGTTGTATGCCCATGGATACAGCTAGGCGGAGACCATGTAATAAGGCCTCATATTCGGCCGCATTGTTCGAGTCCGTGTACATAATTTGCAGGACGTACCAGACTTTATCCCCAGTTCGAGATACCAATATTACGCCGGCCCCCAACCCGAATAGCATTTTGGAACCGCCGAAGTACATTGCCCAGTGGGAATATGAGCCGTGCTCTTTAGGGAGTTCAGCTTCCATCCATTTTTCGACAAAATCGGCCAACACCTGGGATTTAATAATCCGGCGTGGTTTATAAGATATTTCGAACGGTAAGAGCTCAATGGCCCATTTGGCTATGCGTCCCGTGGTGTCTTTATTGATGATAATATCATTGAGTGGTACCTCGGATGCCACTGTGATCGAACACTCTTGAAAGTAGTGTCGGAGTTTCCGAGATGACATGAAGACCGCATAGGCAATTTTTTGATAGTGGGGGTACCATGATTTGCACGGTGTTAGAACGTCGGATACGTAGTATACGGTTTTTTGAACAGGGAATTTATGTCCCTCTTCGGCTCGTTCGACAACGAGCACGACACTCACTACCTGGTGAGTGGCTGATATATACATCATCGTGGGTTTGCCAACACCAGGGGCAGCTAGGATTGGGTTGCTCGCTAGTAGAGCTTTTATTTCTTCCAATCCAGCTCCGGGCGCATTCGTCCATTCGAAATTGTCAGTGTGTCATAGCAATATGTAAAGTGGCAATGCTTTTTCTCCTAATCTGGAGATGAAGCAGCATAAGGCCGCTACGCAACCTACTAGTTTTTGCACTTGCTTGAGATCGGTTGGTATTTTGAGCTCTGACAAGGCTCGAATTTTGGCTGGGTTAGCTTCGATTCCTCTATGGGATACGATTAACCCTAATAGCTTTCCGGCTGGAACACCGAAAACACATTTTTCCGGATTGAGCCTTATGTCGTATTCCCGAAGGTTGGCAAATGTAAGGCGAAGATCTTCCACCAAAGTCTCGACGTGTTTGGTCTTTACGACTACGTCGTCAACATATGCCTCCACTGTTTTGCCAATTTGCTTTTCTAAGCATGTTTGAATCATGCGTTGATATGTGGCATGAGCATTTTTAAGTCCAAAGGGCATAGTGTTAAAACAAAAAGGGTCATACGGGGTAATAAATGCCGTTGCGGCCTGATCGGATTCCTTCATCTTTATCTGATGGTATCCGGAATAAGCATCAAGGCGGCACAGCGAGTTGTGTCCGGCCGTTGCATCGATAATTTGATCAATGCGGGGCAGAGGAAAGGGATCCTTTGGACATGCCTTATTTAGGTCTGTGAAGTCGATGCATAGGCGCCAAGATTTATCCTTCTTCGGTACCATGACTAGGTTGGCTAGCCAATCCGGGTGTTTAATCTCTCTAATGAATCCGGCTTCCAATAGCTTGGCTAGCTCTTCTCCCATTGCTTGTCTTTTGGGTTCAGAAAACCATCGCAATGCCTGCTTGACCGGTTTGAACCCTTTGATAATATTGAGGCTGTGTTCGGCCAGTCTGCATGGGATTCCCGGCATATCTGAAGGGTGCCAGGTGAATATATCCCAATTTTCCCGAAGGAAGGCGCGTAACGCGCTATCCACCGCCGGATCCAGCTGTGCCCCGATGGATGCTGTCTTGTTAGGGTCCGTTGGGTGCACTTGGAATTTGATGATTTCATCTGCTGGCTTGAAGGAGGTAGACTTCGATCTTTTGGCGAGGATTACATCGTCCTTATCCACCTTTGATCGTAGGGTGGTTAATTCTTCGATCGCGAGGGCTTCGGATAATGCCTCTAAGGCTAAGGATGTCGTCTTGTTTTCGGAGTTGAGTGCTCTATCCGGATCACTTGTTAATGTGATCACTCCATTGGGCCCTGGCATTTTAAGCTTCATGTACCCGTAATGGGGTATAGCTTGAAAGCGTGAAAAAGTGTCCCGCCCTAGAAGGGCGTGGTATCCGCTATGAAAGGGAACAATGTGGAAGAGTAGTTCCTCCGACCTGTAGTTTTCGGATGTGCCAAATACTACATCGAGATTAATGCTTCCCAAACACCGGGCTTCGGGGCTTGATATAATTCCTCTAAAGGTTGTGTTGGTGTGCTCAATGCGGGATTGCTCGACCTGCATTTTTGCAAGCGTTTCCTCATTTATGAGGTTTAGTCCGCTTCCTCCGTCCATAAGTACTTTAGTGAGGCGGAATCCGTCCACTATTGGATTTAGTATGAGAGCTACTGATGCTGGGATCGGCCAGACTCGAGGTGCATCTTCGGCAGAAAAACTAATTGCCGTGTTGCTCCATGGGCTTGCAGAGCTAATTTGGTAAACCTCGGCAAGTTCGCGATTCGCTCTCTTGCGGCGGTTATTTGAGGAGAACGTCTCGAAGACAGTGAAGACATTGACGTCCTTCTCCCTTAATGCTGCGGTAGCGAGAATTGTCGTACCGCTCTTTGCTACCTGTCGAAGTACCCAACATGCTCTAAGGCAATGGTTTGGGATATTGTCTGGGGTTACATGTATTTGGCAAGGTGTGTCGAGTAGTTCGTCCAGTACGGACTTGTGCCTTAAGAAAGGTTTATTTTTCTTGACAATAGGCATGTTATCGGATTACCTACTAGGGTATGTCCGTTTAGCCTTGATAACGTACTGTCCGGGTATGGACTGTTCGAGAGGTGTGTTCTGGGCTTTCCAAGTGTTTTCCATTGTGCAATACTTTTGTACTAAATGCGACAGTTATGTGAAACTCAGAACACAACGTCGGTTGAGGGCATTCAAGACTCCCTCGTCCATGCAGTTGCGGTAAAATAGAGAGACTGCCTTGTCGTCGCAACAATCCTTGATCTTGTTTTTAACAAGTAGGAATCTGGCCCAAAAGTGGTTGACGGTTTCCTCGGGCTGTTGTTGTATGTTCGGAGATCATTTATGTCCGGAAATCCGGGTCTACTTGGAGAGTTTTTCCCAGGGTGGGTGGGTGTTGGTAATTTTAGGTCCCGACCCAAAGTGGTATTTGGGGTTTTGACAACCTCCGATGGTGACAATCCGGGTTCGACAGGATCTAATCGTCTTTCTGGTCCGGTATCAGTCCTAGAGCTCAAAGAATATAAAGCACCTCCCGACAGGGGCGTGTTTAGCTCGAAGGGTCCGGAGATCTGAACTGTTACGGTCTCCGTCTTGAGAGGAGAAGTCTCTATGGCTCCTTCCTCAACTGCTGCCACCAGATGAGTGATCAGGGAAGGGTTGATCTCATCATGGCCGGATTTAAGTCCGATCTGATCTCCTGGCGATGAAATCCCCAGGGCGGCGATGATCCAGCAGCTCATTTAAGGGAGAGATTTCTGCCGAGGTCGCGTCATCGGGGTGGCCGGAATCGGCATAAAGGTGGTGCTTGATGGCCGCAGGGAGTGCGGCCGGCCGAGAGGCCATGCGGGCGCACATAGCGAACCCGCCAAGCTGGAGAACCTGGCCGATAGCCAAGTTGTTTTCGAGGGTGATCCCGTTGTTGATGATGAGACGGGCCATCGAATGCTCATCGCGAGCGCACAATGGGGCTCTCAATGAAAGCACTATTGTCGGTGTCAAAACCGGCAGATATCGGGTAGGAGGGCCCAAGCTGTACGTTTAGAGGATCGATGGTAACATGAGGTTGGGGACACGATGTTTACCCAGGTTCTGGCCCTTTCGATCGAGGTAATACCCTACTTCCCGCTATATTAATATGGATGAATATGGATACAAGAGTTGATCTACCTCGAGATCGTAATGGCTAAACCCTAAAATCTAACCTATGAGGATATTGTGATGTTGATGATCCCCCCTATAGACTAAACCCCCCGGCTTATACACACGCCAGAGGGGACCTAGGGTTACAAGGGTGACTTGTGGAGGAAGTAATTGATACATCCGGACTCCACACTTGCCTTTCTACGTACATAAGAGTCCTGACCGAACACGGGGGACGGTCTTCTACTTCTTCTTTATGTGGCCTACCAATACGGCCCAGCTTCAACGACCCGGATGCCCGAGGACCCCTGAATACATGACTCCCTCAGTATCGTTACCCCCCGGGGGAACTAATGGGCCACTTGGGCCCTTAGTGGAGAGAGAGAGGGCCGGCCAGTGCTGGGCCGCGCGCCCCTTCCCCTTGGTCCGAATTGGACAAGGAGAGGAGGGGGCGGCTCCCCCTTCCTTCTCCCTCTCCTTCTCCTTCCTCCCCCTCTCCCTCTTGGTGGACTCCTACTAGGAATAAGATTCCTATTCCTAGTAGGAGTGGCCCTCCTAGGGCGCGCCATAGGGGCCGGCCAGCCTCCCCCTTGCTCCTTTATATACAGGGGCAGGGGGCACCCTAGGACACACAAGTAAACACCAGTTTTAGCCATGTGCGGTGCCTCCACAGATACACACCTCGGCCATATCATTGCAGTGCTTAGGCGAAGCCCTGCGCCGGTAACTTCATCATCACCGTCACCACACCGTCGTGCTGACAAAACTTTCTCGTGACGCTCAATTGGATCAAGAGCTCGTGGCACGTCATTGAGCCGAATGTGTGCTGAATGCGGAGGTGCCGTACGTTAGGTGCTTGGATCGGTTGGATCGCGAAGACGTTCGACTACATCAACCTCGTCACTAGACGCTTCCGCTTCCGATCTACAAGGGTACGTAGACACACTCTCCCCGCTCGTTGCTATGCTTCTCCTAGATAGATCTTGCATGATCGTAGGATTTTTTTTGAAATACTATGTTCCCCAACAGTGGCATCATGAGCCAGGTCTATGCGTAGATGATATGCACGAGTAGAACACAATGAGTTGTGGGCGATAATAGTCATACTGCTTGCCAACATGTCATACTTTGATTCGGCGGTATTGTGAGATAAAGCGGCCTGGACTGACATTACACGTACGCTTACGCGAGACTGGTTTCACCGTTGCGAGCACTCGCTGCTTAAAGGTGACCAGCGGGTGTCTTTCTCTCTCACTTTAGTTTAATCGAGTGTGGCTACGCCCGGTCCTTGTGAAGGTTAAAACAACACACTTGACAAAAAATCGTTGTGGTTTTTATATGCGTAGGTAAGAATGGTTCTTGGTAAGACCGTAGCAGCCACGTAAAACTTGCAACAACAAAGTAGAGGACGTCTAACTTGTTTTTGCAAGGCATGTTGTGATGTGATATGGTCAAGACGTGATGAGTTATACATTATTGTATGAGATGATTATGTTTTGTAAATTATCGGCAACCGACAGGAGCCTTATGGTTGTCTCTTTATTGTATGAATTGCGAAGGCCATGTAATTGCTTTACTTTATCACTATGAGTTAGCGATAGTAGTAGTAGTAATAGTTGGCGAGACGACCACGACGCTACGATGAATATCATGGTGTCTAGCCGGTGACGATGGAGATCATGATGATGCTTTGGAGATGGAGATCACAAGCACAAGATGATGATGGCCATATCATGTCACATATTTTGATTGCATGTGATATTTATCTTATTATGCTTCTTATTTTGCTTAGTACGGCGGTAGCATTATAAGATGATCCCTTACAAAATTTCAAGGTACAAGTGTTCTCCCTGAGTATGCACCGTTGCGAAAGTTTGCCATGTCGAGACACCACGTGATGATCGGGTGTGATAAGCTCTACGTTCAAATACGATGGGTGTAAGACAGTTTTGCACATGCAGAATAGTCGGGTTAAACTTGACGAGCATAGCATGTACAGACATGGCCTCAGAACACTGGAGACCAAAAGGTCGAGCGTGAATCATATAGTAGATATGATCAACATAAGATGTTCACCAAAACTACTCCATCTCACGTGATGATCGGACATGGTTTAGTTGATTTGGATCACGAGATCATTTAGATGACTAGAGGGATGTCTATCTAAGTGGGAGTTCTTTAGTAATATGATTAATTGAACTTTAATTTATCATGAACTTAGTCCTAATAGTTTTTGCATATCTATGTTGTTGTAGATCAATGGCCCGTGCTACCGTTCCCTTGAATTTTAATGCGTTCCTAGAGAAAGCTAAGTTGAAAGATGACGGTTGCAACTACACGGACTGGGTCCGTAACTTGAGGATTATTCTCATTGCTGCACACAAGAATTATGTCATCGAAGCACCACTAGCTGACAGGCCTGCTGCAGGAGCAACTCCGGACGTTATGAATGTCTGGCAAGCCCGTTCTGATGACTACCCGATAGTTCAGTGTGCCATGCTTTACGGCTTAGAATAGGGACTTCAAAGACGTTTTAAACATCATGGAGCATACGAGATGTTCCAAGAGTTGAAGTTAATATTTCAAGCAAATGCCCGAATTGAGAGATATGAAGTCTCCAATAAGTTCTATAGCTACAAGATGGAGGAGAACAGTTCTACCAGTGAACACTTGCTCAGAATGTCTGGGTACTATAATCACATGACTCAACTTGGTTGCAAAGTTGATGAAGATAGTGTTATTGATAGAGTTCTTCAATCACTGGCACCAAGCTATAAAGGCTTCGTGATGAACTATAATATGCAAGAGATGCAGAAGACAATTCCCGAGCTCTTCGCCATGCTCAAAGCTGTGGAGGTAGAAATCAAAAAGGAGCATCAAGTGTTGATAGTTAACAAGACCACTAGTTTCAAGAAAAAGGGCAAGGGAAAGAAGGGAACTTCAAGAAGAATAGCAACACATTTGCTACTCCCGCGAAGAAACCCAAGTCTTGAGCCAAGCGTGAAATTGAGTGCTTCTACTGCAGTAGAACTAGTCACTCGAAGCGGAACTACCCCAAGTATTTGGCGGATAAGAAGGATGGCAAGGTGAACAAATGTATATTTGATATACATGTTATTGATGTGTACCTTACTAATGCTCGTAGTAGCACCTGGGTATTTGATACTAGTTCAGTTGCTAATATTTGTAACTCGAAGCAGGGGCTACGGATTAAACGAAGATTAGCTAAGGATGAGGCGATGATGCGCGTGGGAAATGGTTCCAAAGTCGATGTGATCGCCGTCGGCACGCTACCTCTACATCTACCTTCGGGATTAGTTTTAGACCTAAATAATTGTTATTTGGTGCCAGCGTTGAGCATGAACATTATATCTGGATCTTGTTTGTTGCGAGATGGTTATTCATTTAAATCAGAGAATAATGGTTGTTCTATTTTTATGAGTAATATCTTTTATGGTCATGCACCCTTGAGGAGTGGTCTATTCTTATTAGATCTTGATCGTAGTGATACACATATTCATAATATTGAAGCCAAAAGATGCAAAGTTGATAATGATAGTGCAACTTATTTGTGGCACTGCCGTTTAGGTCATATTGGTGTAAAGCGCATGAAGAAACTCCATGCAAATGGACTTTTGGAATCACTTGATTATGAATCACTTGGTGCCCACGAACCATGCCTCATGGGCAAGATGACTAAAACTCCGTTCTCCGGAACGATGAGCGAGCAACAGATTTGTTGGAAATCATACATACTGATGTATGTGGACCGATGAGTGTTGAGGCTCGCGGCGGGTATCGTTATTTTCTGACCTTCACTCATGATTTGAGCAGACATGGGTATATCTAATTAATGAAGCACAAGTCTGAAACATTTGAAAAGTTCAAAGAATTCAGAGTGAAGTAGAGCATCATCGTAACAAGAAAATAAAGTTTCTAAGATCTGATCATGGAGGCGAATATTTGAGTTACGAGTTTGGTCTTCATTTGTAACAATGTGGAATAGTTTCATAGCTCACGCCACCCGGAACACCACAGCGTAATGGTGTGTCCGAACGTCGTAACCATACTTTATTAGATAATGTGCGATCTATGATGTCTCTTATCGATTTACCACTATCGTTTTGGGGTTATGCTTTAGAGACAGCTGCATTCACATTAAATAGGGCACCCTGTAAATCTGTTGAGATGATGCCTTATGAACTATGGTTTGGCAAGAAAGCAAAGTTGTCGTTTCTTAAAGTTTGGTGCTGTGATGCTTATGTGAAAAAGCTTCAACCTGATAAGCTCGAACCCAAGTCGGAGAAATGTGTCTTTATAGGATACCCAAAGGAAACTGTTGGGTACACCTTCTATCACAGATCCGAAGGCAAGATATTCGTTGCTAAGAATGGATCCTTTCTAGAGAAGGAGTATCTCTTGAAAGAAGTGAGTGGGTGTAAAGTGGAACTTGATGAGGTAATTGTACCTTCTCCCGAATTGGAAAGTGGTACATCTCATAAACTATTTCCAGTGATTCCTACACCAATCAGCGAGGAAGCTAATGATGATGATCATGAAACTTCGGATCAAGTTACTACCGAACCTCGTAGGTCAACCAGAGTACGTTCCGCACCAGAGTGGTACGGTAACCCGGTTCTAGAAGTCATGTTACTAGACCATGATGAACCTACGAACTATGAGGAAGCGACGATGAGCCCAGATTCCGCAAAATGGCTTGAGGCCATGAAATCAGAGATGAGATCCATGTATGAGAACAAAGTGTGGACTTTGGTTGACTTGCCCGATGATCGGCAAGCCATAGAAAATAAATGGATCTTTAAGAGGAAGAGCGACGACGATGGTAATGTTACTGTCTACAAAGCTCGACTTGTTGCGAAAGGTTTTCGACAAGTTCAAGGAGTTGACTATGATGAGACTTTCTCACCAATAGCGATGCTTAAGTCTGTCCGAATCATGTTAGAAATTGCCACATTTTATTATTATGAAATCTGGCAAATGGATGTCAAAACTGTATTCCTTAATGGATACCTCAAAGAGGAGTTGTATATGATGCAACTGGAAAGTTTTGTCGATCCTAAAGGTGCTAACAAAGTGTGCAAGCTCCAGCGATCCATTTATGGACTGGCGCAAGGATCTCGGAGTTGGAATATATTCTTTGATGAGGTGATCAAAGCATATGGTTTTATAAAGACTTTTGGAGAAGCCTGTATTTACAAGAAAGTGAGTGTCAGCTCTGTCAAATAAAGGGTTCTTGCCTGTGCTACAAGGTGTGAAGTTGAGTAAGACTCAATGCCCGACCACTGTAGAAGATAGAGAGAAAATGAAAGCCATTCCCCATGCCTCAGCCATAGGATCTATCATGCATGCAATACTGTGTACCAGACCTGATGTGTGCCTTGCTATAAGTTTAGCAGAGAGGTACCAAAGTAATCCAGGAATGGATCACTGGACATCGGTCAAGAACATCCTGAAGTACCTGAAAAGGACAAAGGATATGTTTCTCATTTATGGAGGTGACAAAGAGCTCGTCGTAAACGGTTATGTCAATTCAAGCTTTGACATTGATCCGGATGACTCTATGTCACAAACCAGATATGTATTTTTATTGAACGGTGGAGCTGTCAGTTGGTGCAGTTCCAAGTAGAGCGTCGTGGCGGGATCTACGTGTGAAGCGGAGTACATCGCTACTTCGGAAGCAGCAAATGAAGGAGTCTGGAAGAAGGAGTTCATATCCGATCTAGGTGTAATACCTGGTGCACCGGGTCCAATGAAAATCGTTTGTGACAACACTAGAGCAATAGCCTTGGCGAAGGAATCCAGGTTTCACAAGAGAACCAAGCACATCAAGAGACGCTTCAATTCCATCCGCGATCAAGTCAAGGAGGGAGACATAGAAATTTGCAAGATACATATGGATCTGAATGTCGCAGACCCGTTGACTAAGCCTCTTCCACGAGCAAAACATGATCAACACCAAGACTCCATGGGTGTTAGAATCATTATTATGTAATCTAGATTATTGACTCTAGTTCAAGTGGGAGACTGAAGGAAATATGCCCTAGAGGCAATAATAAAGTGGTTATTTGTATTTCCTTATATCATGATAAATGTTTATTATTCATGCTAGAATTGTATTAACCGGAAACTTAGTACATGTGTGAATACATAGACAAAACAGAGTGTCCCTAGTATGCCTCTACTAGAATAGCTCGTTAATCAAAGATGGTTGTGTTTCCTAACCATAGACATTAGTTGTCATTTTATCAACGGGATCACATCATTAGGAGAATGATGTGATGGACAAGACCCATCCGTTAGCTTAGCAACTTGATCGTTTAGTTTTACTGCTAGTGCTTTCTTCATGACTTATACATGTTCATATGACTATGAGATTATGCAACTCCCGAATACCGGAGGAACACCTTGTGTGCTATCAAACGTCACAACGTAACTGGGTGATTATAAAGATGCTCTACACGTGTCTCCAAAGGTGTTTGTGGTGTCGGCATAGATCGAGAATAGGATTTGTCACTCCGAGTGTCGAAGAGGTATCTCTGGGCCCTCTCGGTAATACACATCATAATAAGCCTTGCAAGCAAATGACTAATAAGTTAGTCATGAGATGATGTATTATGGAACGAGTAAAGAGACTTGCCGGTAACGAGATTGAACTAGGTATGATGATACCAACGATCGAATCTCGGGCAAGTAACATACCGATGACAAAGGGAACAACGTATGTTGTTATGCGGTTTGACCGATAAAGATCTTCGTAGAATATGTAGGAAGCAATATGAGCATCCAGGTTCCACTATTGGTTATTGACCAGAGATGAGTCTCGGTCATGTCTACATAATTCTCGTACCCGTAGGTTCCGCACGCTTAACGTTCGATGACGATCGGTATTATGAGTTTATGTGTTTTGATGCACCGAAGGTAGTTCGGAGTCCCGAATGTGATCATGGACATAACGAGGAGTCTCGAAATGGTCAAGACATAAAGATTGATATATTGGACGACTATATTCGGACACCGGAAGTGTTCCAGATGAGTTTCAGATTAAACTGGAGTGCTGGAGGGGTATCTTTACCCCCTGAGGGAACTAATGGGCCACTTGGGTCCTTAGTGGAGAGAGAGAGGGCCTCCCAGGGCTAGGCCGCATGCCCCTTCCCCTTAGTCCGAATTGGACAAGGAGAGGAGGGGGCGGCGCCCCCTTCCTTCTCCCTCTCCCTCCCATTCCTTCCTCCTCTCTCACTTGGTTGACTCCTCCTATTCCTAGTAGGAGTGGCCCTCCTAGGGCGCCCCATAGGGGCCGGTCGGCCTCCCCCTTTATCATTTATATACAGGGGCAGGGGGCACCCTAGGACACACAAGTAAACATCAGTTTTAGCTGTGTGCGGTGCCCCCCTCCACAGATACACACCTCAGTCATATCGTTGCAGTGCTTAGGCGAATCCTTGCGCCGGTAACTTCATCATCACCGTCACCATGCCGTCGTGCTGACGAAACTCTCCCGTGACGCTCAACTAGATCAAGAGCTCATGGGACGTCATCGAGTTGAACGTGTGCTGAACGCGGAGGTGTCATATGTTCGGTGCTTGGATCAGTTGGATCACGAAGATGTTCGACTACATCAACCACGTCACTGGACGCTTCTGCTTTCAGTCTACGAGGGTACGTAGACGCACTCTCCCCGCTCGTTGCTATGCTTCTCCTAGATAGATCTTGCGTGATCGTAGGATTTTTTTTTGAAATACTACGTTCCCCAACATCTACTATTTGCAATCTTTTACTTTCCAATCTATAAACCAAAACCCCCCCAACAAATACCTTTTGTTTATCTATCTTTATCAGATCTCACTTTTGCAAGTAACCGTGAAGGGATTGACAACCCCTTTATCGCGTTGGGTGCAAGTTGTTTAATTGTTTGTGCGGGTATTGGTGATTTGTGCGTCAGTCTCCTACCGTATTGATACCTTAGTTCTCAAACTGAGGGAAATACTTATCTCTACTTTGCTGCATCACCCTTTTCCGTTCAAGGTAAAAACCAACACAAGCTCAAGAAGTAGCAGGAAGAATTTCTGGCGCCGTTGCCGGGGAGATCTACGCCAAATCAAGACACACCAAGTACCCATCATAAAACTCTTATCTCTTGCATTTACATTATTTGCCATCCGCCTCTCGTTTTCCTCTCCCCCACTTCTAAAACGTTTTTAGAAAAACACAAACAGATTTGCCTTTTCCCTTCGCCCTTTTTCCGTTCGCCTTTTTGCTTGTTTACTCGTGTGTTTTAGATTGCTTGCTTTGTCACGATGGCTCTAGAGAATACCAAATTGTGTGACTTTTCTAATACTAATAATGATGATTTCATTAGTACTCTGGTTGCACCCGCCACTAGTACGGAATCTTGCAAAATTAATGTCACTTTATTGAATCTTGTTATGAAAGATCAATTTTCTGGCCTTCCTAGTGAAGATGCCGCATCCCATCTAAGAAATTTTGTTGATTTGTGTGATATGCAAACGAAAAGAGATGTGGATAATGATATTGCTAAATTGAAGCTATTTTCATTGTCACTACGAGATCGTGCCAAAACTTGGTTTTCATCTTTGCCTTAAAAATATCATTGATTCATGGAATAAGTGTAAAGATGCTTTTATTTCCAAGTATTTTCCTCCCGCTAAGATCATCTCCCTTAGGAACGATATTATGAATTTTAAGCAACTTGATCATGGACATGTTGCACAATCTTGGGAGAGGATGAAACTTATGATAAGAAATTGCCCTACACATGGTTTGAATTTATGGATGATCATACAAAATTTCTATGCCGGATTAAACTTTGCTTCTAGAAATCTTTTAGATTTGGCCGCAAGAAGTACTTTTATGGAATTTACTTTAAGAGAAGCTACTAAACTCCTAGATAATATTATGGTGAATTATTCTCAGTGGCACACCGAAAGATCTTCCACTAGTAAAAAAGTGCATGCGATAGAAGAAATTAATGTTTTGAGTGGAAAGATGGATGAACTTATGAAATTATTTGCTAGCAAGGGTGCTTCCATTGATCCTAATGATATGCCCTTTTCTACTTTGATTGAGAATAATAATGTGACGCCCGAAGACCGACGTCCCAGAAGATTCCAGAAGATTCCAGAGGATTCCAGATGTTCCGGGTTCCTCCCGCGTGTTTCTTTGTGCTTGTGTTATTTTATTTTTGCATTGCATCATGTCATCATGCCATCATGTCATATTTATTTTTGCATCTCAACCTAAATAAATCGTGTGGACCTTCGGTCCATTTAAATCGAGGGAAGAATGACTTCTCTTTATAACATATAAAAGCCTCTCAATATTATTAGGGAGCTATATGATAAATATTCCATTGTTTGGGATCAACCAACACACTTGCATATTTTTCTCCATGCTTTTCTATCTCAATTCTTTGCCTCAAACTTTGCCAACAATTCTTTAATCATTTTTCCCGAGCTCCACCAAAATGCTCATTATTTTTGGACTCTCCAAAGCCTCAATCTTGTTCAAATCATTTCAATTAAATTCAAATGAATTTGAATTTAAACTTTCATTATTGCCTCTCCTATTTTTTCGTGACCCGTGGACATTTTTGCGAGTCCAGGAATAATTGCCCCTTGTCCTAATTCTTCCCTAACCTCTTTTTACTTTCTTCTCTTCTTTGTTTTTTTAATAAGAAGAGAGCATTCCAGCCGGCCCATTCTCCTCTCCCTGGCCCAACCTCTCAGCCAGGCTCCCAGCCAACTTGGGCCTCCCAGGCCGCAGCCCACCAACCAACTCCCTCCAGCCCGATCGAACCCTAGCTGCCGCTGCATCCCTTCGCTCCTCCCTCTCCTTCCCTCGTGCCGCCGCATCCCTCGTCCCCCTCGCTCATCTCTCCCCCCGCACCTGATCTCCCGTTTCTCCCTCGGTCTCCCTGTTCGCCCGCAACACCTCTCCCTCTTCCTTCGATCTCCACCCGTATTCCCTTCGATCCCTCGCTAGTCCAGACCATCCGCTCGTTCCTCCTGCCAATCCCCTCGGTTGCCTCGTCCTCCGGCGCGCCAGGGCGGCGTCCTCGCCGTGGCCTCTTCTCCAGGCCGTGCGCCTCCGCCCTTGTACCACCGCGCCGGCCGGATCCCGCGGCCGCATCGCCGTCCAGGCTCGCGGCCTCTCCTCCGCGCCTCTAGCGCTGGCCAGGAGCCCAGGCACCGACGCCCTGCCTCCTGCCTTCGAGCCCCGCCGCGCCCGGCCGACCCTCGACCGCGCCATGGCCCTGCACCCGACGCCCCAAGGCAGCAGCCTCCGTCCGTTCTCCAGCTACCTACCAGGGTGCCGCGTCCTCGCCTCGTCTCCAAGCCCCGTGCTGCGCCGTGCGCCTCGCCCCTCATCGCCGGCCTCCTTCGGTGCTATCTTGCCGCTGCACGGCCTCGACGCCCCGTGCTGCTGTCGTTTTGTTGCTGATGTTGTTCGCCTAGACCTGCTGCTGTTTTTGTTTTGTTTTTCGCCAAGTGCACGAGGACCCCAAGTTTCGGCAAGTTCAACTACTCGAGGGATCATCAAGTACCCCTTCATTTTGTCAAGACCGGCGAGTTGAAGACCCAAGTACCACGACGACCGAACGGCGACGATGACAAGTACATCTACGAACGGGAACGCCTACACGACGACACTACACGACGCGGCAAGTACCCCTACGGAACGAGTACCCCTACCGATGAACGAGAACGTCTACTTTGACTTCTTCCACTACGTCCCTCGACGACTCGAACCCCTCCGAGAACGATCGCTCCGAAGGTATAACCTCGAGTCGATGACCTGTGAACGCTTATGCTTGTGTTGTATGAAATGCTTGTTTCCTTGTGTGCACCGTGTCCGTTTCATCCGTTGTCATGTTCCTCGGTTGCCTCGTCGCCGACCCGTGGGAACCCGGTGACGGGATCGCCCCACCTTTCATCTCGTTTGACTCGCTCACGCCATCTTACCTTTTGCACCGGTCTCTCAACGAGTTACCGGAACCGATATGTTGCCGTGGCATCATTTTCGGATTGTTGCCGTGGCACCTTTTTCCTTCCACCACTGTGACAATGCTTCATATCATCTTCTTGTTAACCTTTTAATATAATTGCATAAACTTGATCATGTCATCCGCATCATGTTAACAACATTAATATGTGTGAATTGTTGTTGCTTTATAATTATTAAACATGCTCATGGGGATTTTCCGGATATGTTGTTGTTATTTCCGGCCTCATTTAAATTGCCTAGTTAGTTTAGTTTTATTATGCTTCACCTCTTGCCATGTTAACAAACATGTAATCTTGTCTTGTAATTAACGAGAGTCAAGTAAATAATTAAATGTGGTGTTTCGTCAATATGCAACTCGTTGCATATTGAGCTCCACTTAACTTGTAGTTTTGTTTGTGCACTTTGCCATGCCATGCATATTTAAACCGGACATGCATCATTCTTGTTTGTGCATCGTATGCCATGTTTAAGCTTGTGTGTTTACCGTGTTGTTTGCTTCTTTCCGGTTGCTTCTCTTGGTAGCTTCAGTTTCGTTCCGGAGTTGTGAGGATTCTCTCGTCTGTGTTGCTTCGTCTACTTCATGGATCCGTTCTTCTCCCTTGTGGAATTCCAGGCAAGATGACCGAACCCCGATAACATTACTATCTTTGCCTATTGCTAGTAGTTCCGCTCTATAGTTTTGCCTCGATGCCCATGATCTTCTTGTCAGCCTCCTACTTGTAACCATTGCCTTGTTTAACCACCCTACCTACGCAAACCGTTGCTTGGCTAAGTACGCTTCGCTCAGCCCCTCTTATAGCATTGTTAGTTGCAGGTGAAGATCGAAGATGCTTGCTTCATGTTGAAGTTTGGTTGGGTTATATCACACTATTTAAAGGCTTAAATGAAATCATCTATATATTGGCAAGGGTGGAAGGCTAAGCCTTTTGCTTGGTGATTTGTTCCACTCATGCCGTTAGGAACCGTATAAACCGGTGTTATGTTCCTTGATTATGCGTTCCTAACACGGTTGGGGTGTATGGGACCCCCTTGATAAACCGCTAAGTGCTAAGTCTTTTCCAGCAAATCCCAACATTGGTACTATTTGCCTAATAACTAATAAAACTTGCATGTGGACTAGCTATCCCTTTTATTTTAATTCAACAACCCCGGGCCAGTGCTCCACATGAGTGTTGGTCCGAAACGGGGGTCCTGCGGGGCCACCACGAGGAAACTCGAGGTTTGGTAAAAACCCGTAGCATCACCCATCCGGTCGTGTCCTGAGACTTAGATACGCGCGGCTACTATCAGGGTGTCGACACGCCGGGAGGATTTGCTGGATTAGCCTTACCTTAGTTCGGTTTAACTTGAGCACGGGATTCCGAGAATACTCGGGTCTTCCCACCTATGGAGTTGCGACTCCGCGGATCGTGGGCTTGTAATGGGTCAAGTTGGAACACCCCTGCAGGGTTTGAACTTTCGAAAGCCGTGCCCGCGGTTATGTGGCAGATGGGAGCTTGTTAATATCCGGTTGTAGATAACTTGACACAATGTTTCAATACACTACCAGCGTGTGTACCGTGACTGTCAATTTCCGAATAGGGATTCGGGAGTTGAACACGGTGGGGTTATGTTTGACGTGCTTTAGCTAGGATCACTTTGTGATCATCTTTCGACCGAGGCTCTTCTCTTCTCGCTCTCTATTACGTAAGTTAGTGCTAGTTGCTGCTGCAGACTCTTGTTGTTCCTTCACCTCTTATTCTTTCTTCAGCCTTGTTCCACACCCAAGGCTTAAATAGTCGTGTTACCCGGGAACGGGATTGCTGAGTCCTCGTGGCTCATAGATACTACAACACCAGATGCAGGTTCAGCCGAGTTTGATGCAGAAGCTGGTTCAAGTTCTTCGCTGGGAGCTCGATGAAGAGTTTGGCCGTATGCTTGTGACGTTTCGATGTTCAGTAGTGGTTCTTCTACTAGGATTCGATCCTGACCTGTGGATTTATGTTGTTTTGGTATCTTTCTTTTGGATCCTCACCCGTAGTCGGGTTGTGATGTTGTGAATGATGTTTTGCTCATGTAATGTATTGTGTGAAGTGGCGAGTGTAAGCCAACTATCTCCTTTTGCAATTTAATCCCTCTTTTACATGAGTCGTGCAAAGATACCAAACTTGAGATCATTCTAGGATGGGCTTATATCTTTAAGTCGTGCCTCGACACGTAGGAGATATAGTCCCATCCTGGGCATTACAAGTTGGTATCAGAGCCTTCTCCGACCTAGAAGCCCCCACTGATTGATCGAATCGTTGACGGTTGAGTCCAGGCACACACTTGAAAATATTTTGAGTCCTATATTATATCGGAGAGTAGGTTTTCTTTTGCTTCTTATCCCCTTTCTCTCTGGTGAGGACTCTTGACGATTACTCTTGCCTCGTCTACTTTCAAAAATCGCACCAAATTTTTTTAGGATCTCGCGAGTATTGTTTGGATTGTTTCGATGTCTTTGTGACGAGAACATTGTTCTCGATGCCTCCTGTCATTAGGGGTTGTGGCAGTGTCCCGGGGAGTTGAGCTCCGAGGTGTCGTCGTCACAAATCCATCGCGGCAGTACTAGAATACTTAAGACGGCCGACATCAAAAATTTCTCCTATACGGTTAGTGGCAAGATAACCCCGACATCACCCAGTACTGGGGAGGTAGCTCGAGAGTATTGCCATAGCTTGTTATAGTGGATGCTTTTCGAAGGTCCGAGGTAAACAGTTTCCGAGAAAGACTGGTTATGTGTTGAAGGATGGATACACCTGGATGTAGGTTTAGAGTTGATTGCGCGGTGCTTCCCGTGTATCCCCAACACCTGATTGCATAACTGGAAACTTTCGGAAATCTATAGGTGTGTTCATCTAGTAGTTCTAGGCATTCTTCCAACGGATGCTCGATATGAAGTTCGGGGTTCTACATTGAGTGAAGTGGTTTTATGGACTTGTTCTGATCGGGAGTTGCATCTTAAAGGGTCCTTGGCTATGCTGATCCGGGGATTGCAAAACCCTTTTGTAACACGTTCCATGAGCTTTCAGCACGAAGATGTCGAACGAAACTTCTATCTTGTATTTGTTCTATATGTTCCTTGTTCCTTTTTATTTTCATTTTGTTCTCCAAGTGGCTTCTCGTCAAGTTGTTGTACCTGCGGAATTCATTCGTTCAATCCTCTGTTCGGATGATATTGTGAAGATCATGTTGCATATCTATCCTTTGTTCTTGTTTCAATTCTGGTATTCGAGTTGCTTCGATGTCAAATGTTGATTCCATACCTTTCCTAAGCAGTGTTCTCATATTTCTATGGGAGTGCTACTTCTTCTTGACCATCAAGATCTTCATGTTAATTCTTTTCAACCGGTGTGCTTTCTCTTCAAGTTATTCCATACGGACGTCATTGAGAAATCTGACAATTTGTCTGTTTCTTTCATCTCAAGTTGTCTTTGTTTTCCCCACCCTCCCACCCTTTTTCTTCTTGGAGCCAGAAATTCTCAGATGAAGTATCCATTTTATTCATGTGATGGTTCTTCATTCTTTTCCTTCAATGTTCTTATCCGGTGAATTATCGTGAAGATGCTCAAGAGCTTCAAGTTCATCATTCTTAATTCCAATAATTCTACCGGTGGATGTAATTCAAGATTTCGGTGTTGATCTTATCCTTTTCCTCTTTTCACAATGCTTTCTTATTCCGGTGCACCAATTAATCATTCTCCTCTTGTTATTCATATCCGGAGTGCTGAAGATCCATAATTCCATTCTTAATCCGTTCAAATTATTTTGAGGATTATCATCTTACTCAAGCCATTTAATTCAACCGGTGCAATATATCTTAAGCAATCTTTTCAACGGTGATTTCTTTGAGTGGGCCCTAACCCACAGGTCTTTTGCCAGGATCTTACCTGACTCTTCTTTTCTGGAGTTATACTCAAATTCTTTTTAAAGTGTGACGTAAGTATGAATCCCATCAGTCACATGCCTTCTCCAGGACCGCTTTCAAATTCTTTTCATCGTTGGTTCAACCTTTTAATTTTTCATTCCGGAGTGCTCAACAATTCTTCATGGCATTTCTCGTCTTCATTCTCAGCATTGTAGACCGGACAAGTGTTTCTCTTAAATCTTGGCCCGTTCTCTTCAAGATTCGTGGTTCTAGCTTCATGCCATCCTCATAGTTGTTTCGATTGTGAGGAATTCTTTTCATACCCATCTGAAGCATTTCATGAATTCTTTTCCATTGTGATCCTCCGAAGGCCATCATTTCAGAATATTTCTTCGTTCTCTGTTTGCAACTTCCTCCTCCAAATATTCTTCATTGATATCTCTTCGTTCGTCTCCATATTCTTACGGTGGTTCATTCAAGATTACCCTTCCGTTGTTATCGTTTTTAATTCACTCGTTCTTTTCATAATTCTACCGGTGGTTCGTTGAAGATTTATCCAAGCTTGTGCTAGATCTCTCTTTAATTCTTTCAACGAGAATAAGTAGTATGCCAAATCCTTGGTTGTCATCAATTTAATTGGTGAAGGAGATGCATGACATAATTCTTATTCTTATTCCTTCAAGGTGATTTAATTCTTTTGTCTGGAGCTTGTTCATCATATCATATCTTTGGTTCTAAGTTGTCCATCTTGTTTTCCGGAGCTCCAAGTTATTTCAATTATCATTTCAAACCTCCATCTAATTCATCACATGCCTTGAATCTTATTCTTTTCATCTTTCACTTCTAATGCTTTCATTACCGAAGATCTCATGGTGGTTCATCATGTTTTAATTCATCCTCGTAGTCTTCATCAAGATTCTTGTTGGAGCTCAAGCATTCTTCATCATGCATTCCAATTGCAATCCTTTCTACCTTATCTTTTCAGATGGTGTTATGTCATTTTGACAATTCCTTCATGTTTCATGATTCACGAGTTGTCAAGAATGAGATATTTAAACCCATCATTTTCCTTGTTCAGGAGATCTTTCCAACCATTCATTTTATCTGTTGGAGTTATCTTGGGTTATATTTCACCTAAAAGCTTTCCCTGAGAATTGTTGCTTATTATGGTGCTTCTAAATGACCCAAGTTCTTCATTTATCATTCCGGTGAAATAAGTTTTCATCTCCTTGTTGATCTCAATCAAATCAAATGTTTTCGTTAGTGGCTGGTTGTCACCTCATAATTTTGAGATGTTTTCCATAAGCCCACATAAAGCTTATTCGTTTCGTTGTTGATTTTTTCCATCAACTCCGTTTAACCCTTCTTCGTAAGGATGCTCTTTCAAATTCAATTTTGAGAGAAGTTGTCATTTTTCTTCTCCATTCATTTCTTTCATTGATCTATATTCTATTCTTACATTCCGGAGGCATGGTGATATTGCCCTTTTTTGGTCCATAATCTCGTTTTGTCAAGATCATGTTCTTTTATTTGTTTATCTATCTAACTGGAATGTTGTCACCTACATTCTAGTTCTCTCATCTTATCAAATTTTGCCTGTCTTTTAACCGGAGTGCTGTCTGAATCTTTCTTACCCCTTGTGCCATTCTTTTAATTGTTACGAACGCTGTCTGTTGTTGTTTTCATCAACTATCATCCATCTTCTCAAGTTCTTGTTAATTCCTTCCATTTTTAGACGGAGTGCTGTCCAAATTATTTCATTCTTATTCCTTCTTAATCTTGGTTAACCGGAGTGGTTTTGAAATTCTTTCGTCATCCGTGAGCTCTTGTTTCATGTCTTTCAACCTTCAAGGTTCTCATAATGCTCCTTGTTCCTCTTTTCTAACGGAGTGTTTCATCTACGTTCATCTCCGTTGTATTCTTCTTTCAGATTGTTTAACCTCTCAGGTTCCTGGTTTCACTCGTCTGTCAAAGAAGCAACTATGTTTTACCTCTTATTTTTCGTTTTTACCCGGTGATATTTCTAGGATCTCGGGTCGAGATCCACTGTTAGTGTGGGAGAGTTGTGACGCCCGAAGACCGACGTCCCAGAAGATTCTAGAAGATTCCAGAGGATTCCAGATGTTCCGGGTTCCTCCCGCGTGTTTCTTTGTGCTTGTGTTATTTTATTTTTGCATTGCATCATGTCATCATGCCATCATGTCATAATTATTTTTGCATCTCAACCTAAATAAATCGTGTGGACCTTCGGTCCATTTAAATCGAGGGAAGAATGACTTCTCTTTATAACATATAAAAGCCTCTCAATATTATTAGGGAGCTATATGATAAATATTCCATTGTTTGGGATCAACCAACACACTTGCATATTTTTCTCCATGCTTTTCTATCTCAATTCTTTGCCTCAAACTTTGCCAACAATTCTTTAATCATTTTTCCCGAGCTCCACCAAAATGCTCATTATTTTTGGACTCTCCAAAGCCTCAATCTTGTTCAAATCATTTGAATTAAATTCAAATGAATTTGAATTTAAACTTTCATTATCGCCTCTCCTATTTTTTCGTGACCCGTGGACATTTTTGCGAGTCCAGGAATAATTGCCCCTTGTCCTAATTCTTCCCTAACCTCTTTTTACTTTCTTCTCTTCTTTGTTTTTTATAATAAGAAGAGAGCATTCCAGCCGGCCCATTCTCCTCTCCCTGGCCCAACCTCTCAGCCAGGCTCCCAGCCAACTTGGGCCTCCCAGGCCGCAGCCCACCAACCAACTCCCTCCAGCCCGATCGAACCCTAGCTGCCGCTGCATCCCTTCGCTCCTCCCTCTCCTTCCCTCGTGCCGCCGCATCCCTCGTCCCCCTCGCTCATCTCTCCCCCCGCACCCGATCTCCCCTTTCTCCCTCGGTCTCCCTGTTCGCCCGCAACACCTCTCCCTCTTCCTTCGATCTCCTCCCGTATTCCCTTCGATCCCTCGCTAGTCCAGACCATCCGCTCGTTCCTCCTGCCGATCCCCTCGGTTGCCTCGTCCTCCGGCGCGGCAGGGCGGCATCCTCGCCGTGGCCTCTTCTCCAGGCCGTGCGCCTCCGCCCTTGTACCACCGCGCCGGCCGGATCCCGCGGCCGCATCGCCGTCCAGGCCCGCGGCCTCTCCTCCGCGCCTCTAGCGCCGGCCAGGAGCCCAGGCACCGACGCCCTGCCTCCTGCCTTCGAGCCCCGCCGCGCCCGGCCGACCCTCGACCGCGCCATGGCCCTGCACCCGACGCCCCAAGGCAGCAGCCTCTGTCCGTTCTCCAGCTACCTACCAGGGTGCCGCGTCCTCGCCTCGTCTCCAAGTCCCGTGCTGCGCCGTGCGCCTCGCCCCTCGTCGCCGGCCTCCTTCGGTGCTATCTTGCCGCTGCACGGCCTCGACGCCCCGTGCTGCCGTCGTTTTGTTGCTGATGTTGTTCGCCTAGACCTGATGCTGTTTTTGTTTTGTTTTTCGCCAAGTGCACGAGGACCCCAAGTTTCGGCAAGTTCGACTACTCGAGGGATCATCAAGTACCCCTTCATTTTGTCAAGACCGGCGAGTTGAAGACCCAAGTACCACGACGACCGAACGGCGACGATGACAAGTACATCTACGAACGGGAACGCCTACACGACGACACTACACGACGCGGCAAGTACCCCTACGGAACGAGTACCCCTACCGATGAACGAGAACGTCTACTTCGACTTCTTCCACTACGTCCCTCGACGACTCGAACCCCTCCGAGAACGATCGCTCCGAAGGTATAACCTCGAGTCGATGACCCGTGAACGCTTATGCTTGTGTTGTATGAAATGCTTGTTTCCTTGTGTGCACCGTGTCCGTTTCGTCCGTTGTCATGTTCCTCGGTTGCCTCGTCGCCGACCCATGGGAACTCGGTGACGGGATCGCCCCACCTTTCATCTCGTTTGACTCGCTCACGCCATCTTACCTTTTGCACCGGTCTCTCAACGAGTTACCGGAACCGATATGTTGCCGTGGCATCATTTTCGGATTGTTGCCGTGGCACCTTTTTCCTTCCACCACGGTGACAATGCTTCATATCATCTTCTTGTTAACCTTTTAATATAATTGCATAAACTTGATCATGTCATCCGCATCATGTTAACAACATTAATATGTGTGAATAGTTGTTGCTTTATAATTATTAAACATGCTCATGGGGATTTTCCGGATATGTTGTTGTTATTTCCGGCCTCATTTAAATTGCCTAGTTAGTTTAGTTTTATTATGCTTCACCTCTTGCCATGTTAACAAACATGTAATCTTGTCTTGTAATTAACGAGAGTCAAGTAAATAATTAAATGTGGTGTTTCGTCAATATGCAACTCGTTGCATATTGAGCTCCACTTAACTTGTAGTTTTGTTTGTGCATTTTGCCATGCCATGCATATTTAAACCGGACATGCATCATTCTTGTTTGTGCATCGTATGCCATGTTTAAGCTTGTGTGTTTACCGTGTTGTTTGCTTCTTTCCGGTTGCTTCTCTTGGTAGCTTCGGTTTCGTTCCAGAGTTGTGAGGATTCTCTCGTCTGTGTTGCTTCGTCTACTTCATGGATCCGTTCTTCTCCCTTGTGGAATTCCAGGCAAGATGACCGAACCCCGATAACATTACTATCTTTGCCTATTGCTAGTAGTTCCGCTCTATAGTTTTGCGTCGATGCCCATGATCTTCTTGTCAGCCTCCTACTTGTAACCATTGCCTTGTTTAACCACCCTACCTACGCAAACCGTTGCTTGGCTAAGTACGCTTCGCTCAGCCCCTCTTTTAGCATTGTTAGTTGCAGGTGAAGATCGAAGATGCTTGCTTCATGTTGAAGTTTGGTTGGGTTATATCACACTATATAAAGGCTTAAATGAAATCATCTATATATTGGCAAGGGTGGAAGGCTAAGCCTTTTGCTTGGTGATTTGTTCCACTCATGCCGTTAGGAACCGTATAAACCGGTGTTATGTTCCTTGATTATGCGTTCCTAACACGGTTGGGGTGTATGGGACCCCCTTGATAAACCGCTAAGTGCTAAGTCTTTTCCAGCAAATCCCAACATTGGTACTATTTGCCTAATAACTAATAAAACTTGCATGTGGACTAGCTATCCCTTTTATTTTAATTCAACAACCCTGGGCCAGTGCTCCACATGAGTGTTGGTCCGAAACGGGGGTCCTGCGGGGCCACCACGAGGAAACTCGAGGTTTGGTAAAAACCCGTAGCATCACCCATCCGGTCGTGTCCTGAGACTTAGATACGCGCGGCTACTATCAGGGTGTCGACACGCCGGGAGGATTTGCTGGATTAGCCTTACCTTAGTTCGGTTTAACTTGAGCACGGGATTCCGAGAATACTCGGGTCTTCCCACCTATGGAGTTGCGACTCCGTGGATCGTGGGCTTGTAATGGGTCAAGTTGGAACACCCCTGCAGGGTTTGAACTTTCGAAAGCCGTGCCCGCGGTTATGTGGCAGATGGGAGCTTGTTATTATCCGGTTGTAGATAACTTGACACAATGTTTCAATACACTACCAGCGTGTGTACCGTGACTGTCAATTTCCGAATAGGGATTCGGGAGTTGAACACAGTGGGGTTATGTTTGACGTGCTTTAGCTAGGATCACTTCGTGATCATCTTTCGACCGAGGCTCTTCTCTTCTCGCTCTCTATTACGTAAGTTAGTGCTAGTTGCTGCTGCAGACTCTTGTTGTTCCTTCACCTCTTATTCTTTCTTCAGCCTTGTTCCACACCCAAGGCTTAAATAGTCGTGTTACCCGGGAACGGGATTGCTGAGTCCTCGTGGCTCACAGATACTACAACACCAGATGCAGGTTCAGCCGAGTTTGATGCAGAAGCTGGTTCAAGTTCTTCGCTGGGAGCTCGATGAAGAGTTTGGCCGTATGCTTGTGACGTTTCGATGTTCAGTAGTGGTTCTTCTACTAGGATTCGATCCTGACCTGTGGCTTTATGTTGTTTTGGTATCTTTCTTTTGGATCCTCACCCGTATTCGGGTTGTGATGTTGTGAATGATGTTTTGCTCATGTAATGTATTGTGTGAAGTGGCGAGTGTAAGCCAACTATCTCCTTTTGCAATTTAATCCCTCTTTTACATGAGTCGTACAAAGATACCAAACTTGAGATCATTCTAGGATGGGCTTATATCTTTAAGTCGTGCCTCGACACGTAGGAGATATAGTCCCATCCTGGGCATTACAAATAATGAATCTATGGATGTGAATTTTGTTGGTAGGAATAATTTTGGTAATAATGCGTATAGAGGTAATTTTAATCCAAGGTTGTTCCCTAGTAATTCCTCTAATAATTATGGTAGTTCCTACAACAAATCTTATGGAAGTTATAATAAGATGTCCTCTGATTTTGAGAATATTGTTAAAGAATTTATGATTTCTCAAAAAGGTTTCAATGCTTTGATTGAAGAAAAATTGCATAAGATTGATGATTTGGCTAGGAACGTGGATATAATTTCTCTTGAGATTGATTATTTGAAAGTTAGATCTATTACACCCAAGCATGATATTAATGAATCCCTAAAAGCTATGAGTATTTATATAGATGAATGTAAAGAAAGAACCGCAAATATGCGTGCTAAACGAGATTGGTCTATAAAAGCATGTTCTTCTAGTTTCGTGGGAATAATGATGAAGGTCTTAAAGTGATTGATGTGACTCCTATTGAATCTTTGTTTTCCAATATTTATCTTGATAAGGACGGGACTGGAGATGAGTCAACTTTAGTTAAAAGGCCTCCCAATGATTCGAAGTTTTTAGATTGCTATGCAAAAATTGATAAAAGTGGGATTGGCGAGGTCAAAACTTTAAGTAGCAATGAAGCCACTATTTTAAATTTCAAGGAATTTAAGTATGATAATTGTTCTTTAATAGATTGTATTTCCTTTTTACAATCCATGTTGAATTCTCCTCATGCTTATAATCAAAATGAAGCTTTTACTAAACATATTGTTGATGCTATGATGAAATATTTTGAAGAAAAGCTTGAATTGGAAGTTTCAATCCCTAGAAAACTTTATGATGAGTGGGAACCTACTATTAAGATTAATATTAAAGATTATGAGTGCCATGCTTTGTGTGATTTGGGTGCTAGCGTTTCCACGATTCCAAAAACTTTATGTGATGTGTTGGGATTCCGTGAAATTAATGAGTGCTCTTTAAATTTGCATCTTGCGAATTCCACTATTAAGAAACCTATGGGAAGGATACATGATGTTCTTATTATTGCAAATAGGAATTATGTGCCCGTAGGTTTCATTGTTGTAGATATAGATTGCAATCCTACACGTCCTATTATTCTTGGTAGACCTTTCCTTATAACGATTGGTGCAATTATTGATATGAAAGAAGGAAACATTAGATTTCAATTTCTGTTATGTAAGGTCATGTAACACTTTCCTAGAAATAAAATAAAGTTGCCATATGAGTTTATTATGAGAGCTACTTATGGATTGCATACCAAAGATGACAACACTTAGATCTATGTTTTATGCCTAGTTAGGGGCGTCAAACAATAGCGCTTGTTGGGAGGCAACAAAATTTTATTTTTGCTTTTTTGCTTTTTTGGTTCTGTTTTTCAATAATTACACATTATTACCTCTGTAGTAATTGTGTTTTGGGTTTTAATTAGTGTTTGAGCCAAGTAAGACCTTTGGGATGGCTTACGGTGATTGTTGATTTGATTTTGCTAAAAAACAGAAACTTTTGCGCACAGTGCAAAAAAATCAATAATTCGGTGAAACATGAAAACCTTCTGAAATTTTTACACAAAATTGATATACAAATTCCCCATGCCATCCTAAGTTTTCAGAATTTTTAGAGTTCCACAAGCATGTGATTTTTTTAGATTACTACAGACTGTTCTGTTTTTGACAGATTCTGTTTTCTATGTGTTGTTTGCTTATTTGGATGAATCTATGGCTAGTAT
>LR738710.1:693872971-694039658 GCA_902687465.1 Secale cereale | reverse complement strand
AAAAGTTGGAATACATCATATATTACACCAATACAAAATAAGAAAGAGATCACAACAATACCTTGAGTGGTTATTTGCTTTGTTTCACTAACGGATCTCACGAGTTTTCTGTTTAGTTTTGTGTTGTGAAGTTTTCAAGTTTTGGGTAAGGATTTGATGGACTATGGAATAAAGAGTGGCAAGAGCCTAAGCTTGGGGATGCCCAAGGCATCCCAAGGTAATATTACAGTACAACCAAGAGCCTAAGCTCGGGGATGCCCCGGGAAGGCATCTCCTCTTTCGTCTTCATCCATCGGTAACTTTACTCGATGCTATATTTTTATTCACCATGTGATATGTGTTTTGCTTGGAGAATCTTGTATCATACGAGGCTTTGCTTTTTAGTTTTCCACAATCGCCCTTGTTGTACACACCTTTTGATAGGGACACACTTGAAATCGTGATTTATTAGAATACTCTATGTGCTTCACTTATATCTTTTGAGCTAGGCAATTTTGCTCTAGTGCTTCACTTATATCTTTTTAGAGCATGACGGTGGTTTTATTTTACAGAAATTGTTGAACTCTCTTGCTCCACTTATATTATTTCGACAGTCTTTAAAACAACATGGTAATTTGCTTGTGTTATGAATCTAGTCCTAATATGATAGGCATCCAAGGGAGATATAATAAAAACTTTCATATAAAGAGCATTGAATACTATGAGAAGTTTGATTCCTTATAATTGTTTTGAGATGTTAAGATGGTAATATTAGATTCATGCTAGTGGTAGTTTGCGAGGTTAAAGATATGATTGTGTTAAGGTTTGTGATTCCCGTAGCATGCACGTATGGTCACCTGACTATGTAACAAAATTGGAGCGTATTGTATCTTGATTGTTTATCTTTGCGTGGAGGTCGGGGGCGCGCGATGGTTAACTCCTAGCAACCTCCCCCACTTAGTTTTATTTTGAGCTTTCATACACTTATATCTCTAGTGCATCCGTTACATGGCAATCCCTACTCACTCACATTGATATATATTGATGGACATCTCCATAGTCCATTGATTTGCCTAGTTGTTGTGAGACTTTCTCCCTCCTTTTGTCTACTTCCACCTTCTATTCCACCCATAGTGCTATGTCCATGGCTCACGCTCATGTATTGCGCGAAGAGTTGAAAAAGTTTAAGAAAGTAAAGTATGAAAAAAATTGCTTGGTTGACACCGGGATGGGCATGATTTATACTTTATGTTAAGAAGAGGGAGCATAAAATACTAAATGATTTTGTAGGGATAACTTTCTTTAGCCATGTTATTTTTGAAGCTTCGTAGATTGCTTTTAGTATGCTTGAAGTATTACTGTTTTGATATTGATAAACTTTTGTTTTGAGTCTTATGGATCTGAACATTCTTGCCATAATAAAGAATAATTACATTGATAAATGTGTTAGGTAGCATTCCACATCAAAAATTATGTTTTATCATTTACCTACTCGAGGACGAGCAGTGATTAAGCTTGGGGATGCTTGATACGTCTTCGACGTATCTATAATTTTTTATTGTTCCATGCTATTATATTATCTATTTTGGATATTTTATATGAATTAATATGCTATTTTATATTATTTTTGGGACTAACTTTTAACCTAGAGCCCAGTGTCGGTTTATGTTTTTTTCCTTGTTTTTGAGTTTCACAGAAAAGGAATATCAAACAGAGTCCAAACAGAATGAAACTTTACGATGATTTTTCTTGGACCAGAAGACACCCCGGAGACTTGAGAACCAATTCAGAAGAGCCATGAGGTGGCAACAAGGGGGAAGGGCGCGCCCCCGCCTTTGTGGGCCCCTCGTGACTCCACCGACCTACTTCCTCCTCCTATATATTCACATATATTCTAGAAACCCTAGAGGGGGCATCGAAACCACTTTTCCACCGCCGTAACCTTCTGTATCCGTGAGATCCCATATGGAGGCCTTTTCTGGTACTCTACTGGAGGGGGATTCAACCACGGAGGGCATCTACATCAACACCATTGCCCTTCCGATGAAGCGTGAGTAGTTTACCACACACATACGAGCCCATAGCAGTAGCTAGATGGCTTCTTCTTTCTGTTTGATTCTCAATACCATGTTCTCCTCGATGTTCTTGGAGATATATCTGATGTAATCTTCTTTTGCGGTGTGTTTGTCGAGATCTGATGAATTGTGGATTTATGATCAGCTTATCTATGAATATTGTTTGAATCTTCTCTGAATTCTTATATGCATGATTTGATATCTTAGTAATTCTCTTCGAATTGTCGGTTTGGTTTGGCCAACTAGATTGGTTTTTCTTGCAATGGGAGAAGTTCTTTGATTTGGGTTCAATCTTGCGGTGTCCTCACCTAGTGACAGAAGGGGTAGTAAGGCACGTATTGTATTGTTGCCATCGAGGATAAAAAGATGGGGTTTTCATCATGTTACTTGAGTTAATTCCTCTACATCATGTCATCTGACTAAAAGCATTACTCTGTTCTTCATGAACTTAATACTCTAGATGAAAGCAGGAGTCAGTCGATGTGAGGAGTAATAGTAGTAGATGCATGCAGGGGTCGGTCTACTTGACACGGACGTGATGCCTGTATTACATAATCATTGCCTTAGATATCTTCATAACTTTGCGCTTTTTTATCAATTGATCGATAGTAATTTGTTCGCCCACCATAATATTTGCTATCAAGAGAGAAGCCTCTAGTGAAACCTATGGCCCCGGGTCTATTTTCTATCATATTAGTTTCCGATCTACTATTTTGCAATCTTTTACTTTCCAATCTATAAACCAAAAACCCAAAAATATTTTACCTTTTGTTTATCTATCTCTACCAGATCTCACTTTTGCTAGTAATCGTGAAGGGATTGACAACCCCTTTATCGCGTTGGGTGAAAGTTGTTTAATTGTTTGTGCAGGTATTGGTGATTTGTGCGTTAGTCTCCTACTGGACTGATACCTTGGTTCTCAAACCGAGGGAAATACTTATCTCTACTTTTGCTGCATCACCCTTTCCTCTTCAAGGGAAAAACCAACGCAATCTCAAGAAGTAGCATCTATTCTACCACGGCCATCGTCCACAAGGGACTTGCCTCACTCGGGTAGATCTACATGAAGTAGGCAATCTCCTTGCCCTTACAAACTTCTTGGTTCGACTCCACAATATGTCGGAGGTTCCCAAGCGACACCTAACCAGTCTAGAAGACAACACTCTCGAAAATGTGATAGACGGTGTGTTGATGATGAACTCCTTGCTCTTGTGCTTCAGATGATAGTCTCCCCAACACTCAACTCTTTCTCACAAATTTGGATATGGTGGAAGAAGAGTTGGAGTGGAAAGCAACTTGGGGAAGACTAGAAATCAAGATTCTAGTGGTAGGATTGGAATGTCTTGATCTCAACACATGAGTAGGTGGTTCTCTCTCAGAAAATGAATGGTGGAAGTGTATGCACGTTCTGCTGACTCTCTTACTGACAGAGAAGGGGTGGAGGGCTATATATAGCCTATATAGCCTCCACACAAAATCCAATACACACATTGACCAATCTCGGTGGGAGTGAATAATGCAACTCGATGAGACCGATCAGTTCCAAAATGTGAACGTTAGGAATCTCAGTGGGACCGACGTGATAGGGCTTAGGGAAAACATCATCTTGGTGGCGCCGATTGCATCAACTCGGTGAGACCGAAGTGAAGCAATAAGCAACAGAGAATCTGTGAAGCCAACTCGGTGAGGCCGATTGCATAAACTCGACGAGACCGAAGTGAGTGCAACTGATCACAACACTTTG
Source organism: Secale cereale (assembly GCA_902687465.1). Lineage (NCBI taxonomy): Eukaryota > Viridiplantae > Streptophyta > Magnoliopsida > Poales > Poaceae > Secale > Secale cereale. Next base: position 694,035,860 of record LR738710.1, on the reverse strand, counting down.
GCAAGGTCATCTCGGTGAGACCGATTGCATAAACTCGGCGAGACTGATGGCTTCTCGCCCCTCGTTGGTTACCCCAAGTGGAAGGTTTGAGATGTAGCGTAGCGGCAAATTTTCCTTGGCAAAGATACCAAGGATCGAATCCTGTGAGACTCCGAGGGTCGACAAGAAGGTGTCAATAGCGCCAGAAACTTTTGCTTGACAGGACCTGCACACAGATACAAATAACTTTGCTCCCAACGAGTACAGAGAGGTTGTCAATCCCTCCGGCCTTGTCGTTTACAAAGGATCAAACGCAAGAGATAATAGTGATAGGTATGACTGCAACTAGGAAATAAGAACAGGAAGTAAATAGCGGGTGTGATCAGTGATGGTAATATGGACCGGGGTCCCATGATGTTCACTAGTGATGTCTCTCTCCCAAAAGACGATAAAATAGCTAAGCGAGGTAAACAAATTACAACTGGGCAATTGACAGGATTATGTGCGCAAACCAATGCTAACTATGCTGTAAAGAAAGGTAGAGGCTCAAAAGCATGGGCGGTACGCCAAGGCAAGTAGACCGAAATCCATCTGCATCTACTACTAATCATCCACCTTGAGATATCTATCCAAAACATCTCGCTGGTATTAAGTTGCGAGTCCCACCCAAAGTGTAAACTCAAAGCAACAGACAACTGCATTAAAAGAATTTTGCGTAAAGTAAACAATCCTTGCACCCGCAAGTACAAGCACCGTTGTTTTCCCCCTTGTGGCAACAACACGTCCCCTAGACTCATGTTTCTGTCACTCAAACTAGTCATCGAGGGGCATGAACCCACAATCAAGCATAACGTTCCCTCTTGGAGTTACTACCTACTACTCGGCCAAAGCAATAAATAGCAATGGAGAACATGCAAGAATTACTCAAGAACATAAATATAAAAGAGGTGAATCAAATATATTACTCACACACAATCTGAACATAATCTCATAATCCATCGGATCCCAGCAAACTCAGCAGAGCAACAGCATAAAGATTACATATGTGCCTCGATCATGTAGGGCAGCTCACGAGGTCTAATCCATGAAGAACAAAGAGGGGAGGAGAACATCACATAGCTACTGGTCATGGACCCATGGTCCAAGGGAGACTACTCACAACTCATCCGGGAAGCGTCCATGGTGGTGAAGAAGCTCCCGGTGGTGGTTCTCCCCTCCGGCAGGGTGCCGGGAAGAGTTCTCCTTGTGCTCCCGATCTTGGAAGCGCGGCGGCGGTCGGAACAGAGATGAGATCGCGAAAAAGGGTTCCGTCCTCGAGGGTTTCGGGACACGAGCAATATATATGCAAAAGGGGGTCACCAGAGGCAGAGGTGGGGCCCCAGGCGCCCCCTGGCGCGGCCAGGGGTGGGGCCGCGCCGGGTGGCCGCCTGGGCCACCCCAGGCTCCCCTCTGGCCCTGCCTTGGTTTTTCTGGAAGCTCCCGATACGCTGATTTTTCCTGTATTTTTCCCGGAATTTTTAGGGCACTTTTAATATGGGGGAAACCTGAAATAGAAAAACAGCAGAAAACAGGAACTGGCACTGTGGTGCACTGAGTTAATAGGTTAGTCCAAATATGATCAAAAGTGTATGGAAGTGCATAAATATCATAGCAATATCACACAAAAGAGGCATGGAGCAAGCAGAAATTATAGATACGTTTTGGACGTATCAGAGACCAACATGAAAATGCAACTGATCACAACGCTTTGTCAAGGCCATCTTGGTGAGACCAAGATCCGTATCGGTCATACCAACTTGTTAGGGTTTCTAGCAACGGCCATGTCAAATGAACTCGGTGGCTCCGGATGGAAAGAATCGGTGGGGACGAGTTTGGAAATAGGGTTTGGACATATTTGGATGGATAACGTGGTTGATGGTTTTGGAGCAATATCACTAAGCACTTGAGCAACCAGGTCATTAAGCAACACGTCATCCCCTTTTAAAAGTATTAGCTTTCCTATGGACTCATTGTGATCTTGGATCACTAAAATAGAGATTTAGAGTCTTGAGCTTTTGCCAATCTTGTCCTTAGCATGTTGAAGGGGTTACACATCCTCTTGTCCTTGTCGTCCCATTATTGAATTTTCCTGAGATATACTAGATAAAACTATTAGTCTAACAAGAGATATGTTGACATTAATTACCCAAATCACCGAGGGAGCACTTGTGCTTTCAATCTCCCCCTTTTTGGTAATTGATAACAACATACATCAAAGCTTCAAGTGAATGATTCAAAGAGTAGTAACTAAAGCTTTGGAAGAACATGTAACTTGCATGAGCTCCCCCATGTATGCACTCATATAAGGATAGAATTTGAAAAACATGAGAATGCATGACATGACAGAGTAAGTAATGAGTTACATGTATCTTGGCCATATGCACCAGAGCATAAATGATGAGACATGAATCTTCATATACATGGTTCTCTCTTGCAAACAATATGTGCAAATACAAGAAATCAACATGCACATGAGTGTGATGCATGTACTTACATTATGGTCTCTGAGCCGATTCTTGAAGAAGCAAACTTGAGAAAACAAGTTTAGATGACACAAGAAGACTTCAAACAAGAAATATTTCAAGAACCACAATATTACCAAGACTGGGATGAAATGTAATAGGTGAGTATCACAGAGTGAGTACTTCTTTCAGATATAGACATGTCCCCAAGGACATAAAGATTTGCAATAAGTTCTAAGGATTTTTCTCCCCTTAAACATGGACTCGTTCCCCCTTGAATCTGACATTGGATAATGGAAGAAGATAGGGTGAGATAAAATCAGAACAACAAATAGCTCAATCAGAGCAAAAATGATCCAATAAGAATATCTCAAAATAGATACTAACATGTCCTTTCCCTCTTAAATACATGTGACTTCTCTCCTCCTATAACATTGCTTCTCAATCTCAAAGAGATCTCCCCCCCTCAACCTTTGATGCGCTCTCTCTCCATCTCAAATAGAGCTTTCTCTCCCCCTTTGACATCAATTTCCAAGAAGGATCCTTCAGGGATATGAGTCAGGTGAGAATGGTCCCGGAGAGACACAAACAAGGCATAGCAGCTCGAGATGCAGATAGAGGAAAAGAATCATTGAGTGGAGATGAAGAAAATGTCTAATAGAAGATGACAAACAGTTTTCTTAGCAGTGAAATCCGTGGCGCCGATTCATATCAGTCGGTGACGCCGAGATGAGGCAGTCATAGGTAGAGCATATCGGAGAGACCGAGTTATTTGGTTTCGGTAGCACCGATGAGTTGTGTACAAGCAAAACTTGTGCTTTTGTCTTGCCGATATGCTTGGATTGGTGGAAACAAGTTCAATGCAGAGGAAAAATTGTCAGCTCAGCTCACTTTGCAAATGAAATCTCACAAGGATTTTCAAGGAATTTGCATAAGAATTTGCAATGAATTTGGTGGATATGTCAAATCATAAAAGAATAGAAACAAAGAGAAGCTAGATGAAGTTTTTTTTGTAATAGGAGGGAAACACAATAGTGAGAAGAAATGCAATGCAAAATAAGAGATAGAAACACAGGAGAACTTCATCTAGAGATGGTCGGTGACATAGTCACCTATGTTAAAGCATATTGACTTAGGAGTCAAGTGAAAACACTTGATCATAGGTCATACTCACTGTTTAAGCTCCAAATGGGGTTGCCATTTTTCATTTAAGCATCTTGATGTATTCACATCTTGTTGAGTTGCTTTAACTCGTGACTTGGAGTAAAAGCTTCTCTAAGATGGAATGACATACCTTGGGTTGGTGTTGAACTTGATCATGTAGTTGAACTTGTTGTGAATGCTCAATGTTGATGTAGTCCATCAAGAGTTGGAGCATCATTTGGAGTTGAAGTTCATCTTCCTACATGGGTTAGTTTTGCAAGGAACAACACTTGTGTATCCAAATTGACAAGAGTGAAATTCATCATATAAATATTGTCAAAGATATGTTGAGTGGTTTCATGCTTCCTTGATTTCAACAAACAAAGCATAGATACTTAGTGATGTAGAGATTGCTTAAGATATGAGTGATATGCAATCTCATAGATTGAGGCTCATCCAAGTACATACATGGGTTAGGTGACATGTAAGGGTGAAAATATATATCCAAGAAATATGATCATCATCATAACAATATCAAGGGTTAGTCGCAAAGGCTCGTGCCTTGGATGTATCCAAATGGACTCTCTATTCCAAGTTTGAGGCATCCATAATATTCAATTCACCTCTCAAGTGACAAAATAGATCAATATCTCCTTTAGCAACATTGTCGGTGTATTTGGATCGACACATATGGGATCACAAGAATCCCTACTACGGTTGCGGGGCGCGGGGTTGAGAGAAGAGCGGATCTAACGGTCAGGACACAGTTCCTTTACCCAGGTTCGGGCCGCAAAGATGCGTAAAACCCTACTCCTGCTTTGGTGGATTTTATGTTGGTGTTCTTCAGCTAGTGAGGAGCTCCAAGAGAGTCGTGAGGACTTCTAAAAAGCCGAATCCTCCTCCTGGTCGCCTCGGGCCTCCTTTTATAGGGAAAAGGGGTTGCCACAGTGGCACACAGGAGGTGGAAAGGGTACAGTGATGCGAGGTTATCCCTCGCATTACAGGTGAAGGTGCATTTAATGCGCCCAGCTTAGGTGTCCTTGCTTTATCGGGGACAGGGGGAAGACGTCCGTCTTGTCCGTCGCCTCCCCTCCTCGTGTTGACACGCGCCCTGGCCAGCGGTGCCTGAGGTGGCGCAACGGCGGGTCTCCACGAAGATCTGTGGGTTGCCACGCAGGAGCCTGTCCAGCTGGCCGGGTCGGCAGCTGCGTGGGTCGGTGGAAACCCAGTTGGTGCGGGCCTAATGGTGGCCCCGTGGGTGTCCTCGGCAAGGGCCTTGCCGGGGGCCCCGGCAAGGGTCTTGCCGTGGCGCTTGCTGTCATCCCCGGCAAGGTGCTTGCCGGGGGCCTTGTGGTCCTCCTTGGCTGGGATCCCGCCAAGGGTCGTCGTCTTCTTACCTTGCATATGATCTTGAAGGTCTTCACAAAGATCTGCATGCCACCACGGGGATATCTCCCGAATCCTCGCCCCATGGGGGCGGTGGACTCAAGGGTGATTCGCTCCGTAGGCGCGGGGCGAGCTGCCGCGGCAAGGGTCTTGCCGGGGCTGCCCGGGCTGGCCCCGGCAAGGATCTTGCCGGGGAGAGCCGCTTCGTCCTTTTGCTCTTTGTGGCCTTGTTCTTGGTGTCGCTCCAACCTTCATCGAGCTTCAGTCTTGCCCTGGCTCGCCTCCCTTGCCATGCTTGGTGTGGTAGCGCCGTGGCTCAGACTGCCCGTGCACAGTCATTGGGGTACAAAAAGTGTACCCCTCTTTTTGTACACCGACAGGAGCCCCCGGGCCTGGGCCACACATAAGCGTGACACGTTGTTGGGCCAGGCCCAGAACGGTGCGCGGGCAGGCGGGGTGGTTTTCACCGTGGTAAAAAACTTCCGCGCGCTGTGCCTCCCACGCCCCCCGTGCGCGGCGCGGGGTGGAGGGGGCGTGCGTGACGTGGGCGGCATGCGTGGGGCGGTTTCCGCACACATGCGTCACGTCGTTGTAAATGCGAAAGGAGGCGGCCCGCGCCTTCCCCATAAACGGGGGGAGGTGTGGGGGCGTGGCCCGCTGACTGGATGGGGCCGAGGCGTGGTCTGCTAGGCGTCCGCTCCCCACGATCACGGGGTGGGGAGAGGTCGCCTCACCCGTCCCTTCGGTCCTGTGCGTTCGCCACGTGCCTCCCATGCGTTCGAGGTGGCGAGCGGTGGAGGCGGGAAACCGAGCCGTCGCTGGTTGGAACGGCGGGTCGGTCCCAGCCCTTCTCGCCTTCTGCGTCTTGATTGGTCGAGCGGGGCGGTCGAGCTCCAGCCCCGCCCCTTTATAAAGGGCGGAGGGAGGGGACGACGCTCCGCACTCCTCCATCTTCTTTCTCCTTCAGCTTCTGCTCCTTTCTTCTGTCCGCCATGAAGAGGGAAAACCCCGGCTCCTCAACGGTGGCGGCGAGGGTCGCCGCTCGACAACGCGTCCCCCCTTCTCCTGCACCCGCAGTGGCCGAACCAGCCACGAGGGGAAGAGGGAGGGGGCGGGGCCGTAAGCGAGGCCGGGGCGCTCGGGGAAGAGTAAGACGGGGCGGCTCGCCGGCCTCGCCCCCACCAGCAGCTCCTCCTCCTCCAGTGGAAGGTCATATTGGAGATGACCCCTGCGAATTCTTCATTAGGATGCGGGGGTCACCGCGCCGTCGCCTTCGTCTCCCGACCTCGTTTGCGCGGGAGATGGAGGTGAACCCACAGGAGTCGCTACGGCTGCACATGAGGGGTTGTGGGATCAATGGCCCGCGAGCCCGCGTCGACTTCCCCGCCCCTCATGTGATGTATCTTCGCCAAGGATGGAAGAGGTTCGCTCGCATCCACAGCCTGACGGACGGGCTCACCCTCCACTTCAAGTTGATGGGGGATGGCCACCTCTCCGTCAAGGTCTTCGGGCACCTCGAGACTCGCGCGAGGTGTTGTATGGAGAGCTCCTCTGATGACGAAGCCTCCTCCTCGAACGAGGGTGACGAGGAGGACAGCGACAACGACGACGAGGGCGGGGGACGACGGGATGACGGGTCCAACTAGGTGACGGGCGCCGCTCCTGGTGGCACCGACGCCCCCATCATCCGCGTCACTGGCTCCTTGAACTTCTCGGGGTCGTCTCCTTGGCGGATGGCGTAGGGAGGCTGCGGAAGAGGAAGAGGAAGAAGGCGGGCGGCAAGGCCGTCATGTCGGAGTACGCGGGCACCGACGCCTTCGTCTCCTAGTGACGTCCTGCCGCCTCGTCTTCGAGCTCAGCCTCCGGCGCCGTCATCACCGTCCAGCCTTGGGGAGGCCGCCGAGATGCCTTCTCGGTGTCTTCTACCACCCCTAGCTCGCCTAGGCGCCCCTTTTGCCCTTCTCGCCTCCTTGACCTACCTCATGAGGAGAGGGACAAGAAAGGCATTACGGGCATCTTATCTCTTTTTAGTCTATAAGCCTTCGGGCATCTGTTAAGTTTAAAACTTGTAATCCCCTTATTCATGTTTTTCATTCCCTATAGACTGTACCTGAATGGAATGTTTTTAATGAAAAAGGAATGTTTGCCGGGTCATTTGTTCGTAGGTAAAAACCCACAACAGGGAATAAATCCCTGATATCCTTAAGATGAACATTTTCTCGCCCGGCAACAGGCCCTGCCATTTCCCTACTTCGCTTGACCTTTCTCACGCCCTTGGCGGAGGCAGGGGCGAAGCGGGATCAGGCTCCTTGTTTTATCCCTTCGTCGCCGCGACTACGACCAAACCTAGTCCCAGGAACGAGCCTTAGGGCCTAGAGTTATGGGAGCACGGTAGTTTAAGGAAAAGAATGAGGTTTCACATACCTCAGTCCATAACGGAATGCATGATAAGGGAAAAAGGACTTATCTGAAGCTGCAGCCCCCGGCAACTCTGGTCTGCCGTGGGCGAATTCTTGCCCTTGCAGCCCCCGGCAACACTGGCCTGCCGGGGCCTAGGCACTGGTCCGTTCTTCTTTCCTTCCTCCAAGTGGCTTTGGCAAGGATGTCTGCGCGTCCTGTAAACCAAGGAAGATAGAGGAAAGACAAAGACTCGACCTCTAAGCTAGGGGTTAGCCGCTGCTAAGCACTATCAACCCTAACCAAGGACGAGACTCGACTCAGCATGCATGCTAAAACTTAGGGCGCCAGCGCTTCATTTATTTATGCTCAGGGTCTGCGCCTGGCTTTGTACAAAGGGTTACATGCCTTGCCGGCAAGGCTCGTACAAAAGGGTGGCTTGCCGGGGGCCCGGCAAGCCGCGCCTTATGTACGAGCCTTGCCGGCAAGGCATGTAACCCTTTGTACAAAGCCAGGCGCAGACCCTGAGCCGGCAAACCGCACCTTATGGGTAAAACTTGCGAAGATGCTCGATGTTCCAGGAGTTACTCACCGGAACGGCATCCTCGGTCTCCAGGCGGACTACGCCAGGCCCGGTGACTCGTATTACCCGATAAGGGCCCTCCCACTTCGGCGTCAACTTGTTCGTATTCCTGGCCGATTGAATGTGCCGGAGAACAAGGTCACCTTCCTCAAAGCTTCGGGCATGAACCTTGTGGCTATGGTAGCAGCACAAGGCTTGCTGGTAGCGCGCTGCTCTCACAACCGCCCGAAGATGATCTTCCTCAAGGAGCATTGTGTCATCTTGTCGCAATTGCTCTTGCTTAAGCTCATCATAAGTGAGCACTCGAGGCGACCCATATATGAGTTCCGTGGGGAGAACTGCTTCTGCCCCGTATATCAGGGCAAAGGGCGTCTGGCCGGTGGCTCGATTTGGCGTTGTCCTTATCGACCAAAGAACCGCCGGCAATTCATCAATCTAGCGCCTCCCGCTCTTGTGTAGCCTGTCAAAGGTCTTTGTCCTTAATCCTCGAAGCACTTCAGCATTTGCCCTCTCTGCTTGACCATTGCTTCGGGGGTGAGCAACGGAAGCGAAACAGACCTTGCTGCCGAGGTCTTGGGTATATTGCATGAAGGTGCGGCTTGTGAACTGCGTGCCGTTGTCGGTAATGATCATGTTGGGTACACCAAAACGGCACACTAGTCCCTTGAAGAACTTGACGGCTGACTGAGCTGTGACCTTCCTCACTGCCTCCACTTCTGGCCACTTTGTGAACTTGTCGATTGCAACGTACAAGTACTCAAAGCCCCCGACGGCGCGCGGGAAAGGGCCCAGTATGTCGAGCCCCCAGACCAAGAAGGGCCAGGAGAGAGGAATGGTTTGAAGGGCTTGGGCTGGTTGATGAAGTTTCTTCGAATGGAATTGGCACGCTCCACACCTGGTGACCAGCGCCGCCGCATCCTAGAGGGCAGTGGGCCAGAAGAAGCCTTGCCGGAATGCCTTGCCGGCAAGGGCTCTCGACCCAATGTGGGATCCACATATGCCTCCATGTATCTCTGCCAATAGCTCCAGTCCTTCCTCTCGGGGGATGCACTTCAATTTCACACCGTTTGGTCTCCTTCTGTACAAGACGTCATCGATGAACTAATACATGGCAGACCGACGGGCTACTTTCTTCGCTTCTTCCTGCTCCTCAGGAAGTTCCCCAGTCTGAAGGAATCGGACGGTATGCTGCGCCCACGCTCGAGCCTGGGGCTCGACGGCGAGGACTAAAGGTATTTCCTCCGCCAAGGGAGTGGCTATCTCGACGGCAAAAGCTTGATGCTCTGCCGGAGTCAGCCCTCCGGTGGCGGGCTCAGTGTCTCCGGCAACATCCTTGCTGGCGGCTCCGGGAAGCTCGGCGGGAAAGTACTTGCCGGGCCCTGACTTCCTCCTCTTGTTCTGCTCTATTGATGGATCAACGGATGGCTGAGAAAGCTGAAGCACAAAGGTACCTGGTTCCACAGGTAGCTTGAGGGCAGCATGCTTTGACAGGTAATCGGCGATGTTGTTCTCCGCTCAGGGAACGTGCTCTGCATGTATACCGTCAAAGCGCTCTTCCAACTTTCTCACTTCATCGACGTAGGCCTTCATCAACGGGCTCTGGTAATCCTTGTTGACTTGTTTGACGACAAGCTGTGAGTCGCCCCTGACAATGAGCTTCTTGATTCCGAGGTCCGCCGCGATCCTAAGACCAGCAAGCAGCCCCTCGTACTCGGCAGTGTTGTTCGTTGATACCTCCCTAGGGAAGTGCATCTGGATCACGTACTTGAGGTGCTCTCCGGTGGGCGCGACCAGCAGTATGCCAGCCCCGGCGCCTTGTAAAGAGAAAGCCCCATCAAAGTACATGACCCAGTTGCAACTTGCCTCTTTGTCGGGGAGAGCAGTTTCTTGGACTTCTTCATCAGACGTTGTGGTCCATTCTGCAACGAACTCTACCAGGACTCGGCTCTGAATTGTCGAGGTGCTTTCAAACTTGAGGCCAAAGCTGGACAGCTCCAGTGCCCACTTCACAATCCTTCCCGTTGCATCTGGATTGTGCAATATCCATTGTAGAGGGAGGCGAGTGACGACAGTGATCTCGTGCGCCTGGAAGTAGTGACGCAGCTTCCTCGAGGCCATAAGAAGGCCGAAGAGCAATTTCTGCACACCGGAGTACCTTGTCCTAGCCCCCTGCAAGAGGGAGCTAACAAAGTAGACCGGGTGCTGCATCATCTTCTTCTTCGGCTGCACTCCAATCGGCTATGTCGTCCCTGCGCCAGTGGCACCAGGCTCCGTTGCTGCTATCACCTCATCGTTGATTTCTCTTTGTGCCACTAGTGCGGCGCTGACCACCTGGTTCGTTGCCGCTAAGTATAGCAGCAACGGTTCCTGTGGTCGGGGCGCAACCAGTATTGGCGTGGAGGAAAGATACTTCTTCAGGTCTTGTAACGCTGCTTTGGCTTCTGGCGTCCACTCCATTGGGCCCGCCTTTTTAAAGATCTTGAAAAAGGGGAGGGCGCGCTCGGCAGACTTGGAAATGAATCTGCTCATGGCGGCAACACAGCCAGCAAGCCGATGCACATCCTTGACCCGTTTGGGTGCTTCAATCTGCTCTATGGCTTTGATCTTGTCTGGATTAGCTTCTATCCCACATTGCGACACAAAGAACCTGAGAAGCTTGCCGGACAGAACGCCGAAGACGCACTTCTCAGGGTTCAGCTTGAGGTTGATCTTGTGCAGGTTCACAAATGTTTCTTGTAAATCCGGCACAAGGGTTGCCCTGTTCTTGGTTTTGACCACTATGTCATCCATATAAGCCTCCATATTTCAATGGAGCTGGGGTTCAAAGCCAATCTGGACTGCCCTTGCAAATGTCGAGCCAGCACTCTTCAACCCGAAAGGCATTCGTACGAAACAGTACGTACCACATGGGGTGATGAATGCTGTCTTCTCTTCGTCTTCTCTCGCCATGAAGATCTGGTGGTAGCCGTAGTAGGCATCGAGGAATGACAGCAGGTCACACCCTGCCGTGGAGTCGACAATCTGGTCTATGCGTGGCAACAGGAAGGGATCCTTGGGACAAGCTTTATTGATATCTGTGTAATCAATACACAACCTCCACTTCCCATTCGCCTAGCGCACTACCACGGGATTGGCCAACCACGTTGGGTGGAGCACTCCTCTCACCAAACCCGCAGCTTCCAGTTTCCGGATCTCCTCGGTGATGAACTCTTGCCGTTCCAAAGCTTGCTTCCTGACCTTCTGCTTGACGGGCCGCGCATGAGGGCAGACAACAAGGTGGTGCTCAATCACCTCCCTGGGAACGCCGGGGATGTCGGATGCTTGCCAGGCAAACACGTCAACATTCGCCCGCAGGAAGGTGACGAGCGTGTCTTCCTATTTTTTTGTCAAGGGCGGAGCTTATGGTAAAAGCCCCTCCCGTGCCGTCCTCCTTGATAGAAACCTTCTTGGTTCCAGGCGGCGTAGCCCTTGATCTCTTGTTTCTGTCGGTGGAGCTCTCTGGCACGTCCTCGACGGGAGCGCGACACTCCGAAGAGGTGCGCTTGCCGGAGTGGGTGTCTGAGGTCTCGCCGGTCTTCTTCCTTCCGGTGGAGCTCTCACGCACGTCCTCGACGGGAGCACAGCACTCCGAAGAGGTGCGCTTGCCGGAGTGGGCGCCCGAGGTCTCGCCGGTCTTCTTCTTCTTTCCTCCCGGGCTCCAGTGGCAGGAGCAAGTGCCCCGTAGCGGCAGTTGCTGCAACTGCTTGCTGGTACAATTGGTCGGTGCAAATCAGCGCATCTTTCTTGTCGGAGGGGATGGTGATGATCGTCACGGGCCCTGGCATCTTCAGGGTGTTGTAGGCGTAGTGTGATGCTGCCATGAACTTGGCCAGCGCTGGGCGGCTAAGGATCCCGTTGTAAGGCAGGGGGATCTTGGCGACATCGAATACGATCCTCTCTGTCCTGTAGTTCAGATCACTTCCAAAAGTCACGGGCAACGTGACTTTCCCCTTCGGTTGACTCCTTCCTGGACTGACCCCTTGAAACGTGCCCGTCTCCTCGAGGTCCCCATCAGGAACTTGCAGCTTCTCGATCATGGTGGGCGAGAGTAGGTTTAGGCCGGCCCCGCCATCTACTAGCATCTTTGTCACCTTGAGGTTGCGTATTGTTGGCGAAACCAACAACGACAAGCACCCGATCGCAGTAGTGCGATCAGGGTGATCCTCGGCGTCAAAGATGATAGGTGTGCTGGACCATTTCAACGGCTTTTGGGCACCGGGCGATGGCTCCGCTGCAATAATTTCACGCGCCCACTGTTTAAGCTGGCGGTGAGAAGCGTGCAGCGAGGCGCCACCATTGACGCACATGGCGTCCGTAGCCTTCTGAAACTCTTGGCCACCGGACTCGTCGTTATCTTCATGATCGTCGTCCTCAGATCTTCTGTCGCGGCCTCGGACGGGCCTTTCCTGCTGTTTCTCCTTGCCGCGACGGGCTGCTTGGCCGTCACGTTTCTTGTTGGACCCTTCAACGCCGTCTTGGCCCTTCTCCTTGTCCCGCCTCTCGTACTAAGCCCTTTGCTTCTCAGCAAGGAGCTCAACCTGGTGGCAGTCCTGGAGATCATGGCCCTTGGTGCGATGGATCTTGCAGTACCGTTTGCCGGAGTTTCCTGGCTTCTCGGCAGCCTCCAAGGCCCGGCAGGCGACACACCCGACAATTTCCTTGCCAGGGTCACCCGCCTTGGTTTTCTTGGCGGAGCCGGCATCATCAGATCCCTCGATGGCAAGCACGGCCTTCCCCTTGTGCTTCCTGTTACGGTTCCAGCCCTTCCTCGCCGGGGCGGTAGTGTCTTCATCTGAAGAGTCGGTTTCCGCACCGGCGCCTTCGCCGGGGTACTTTCGTCCCTCTTCAGCCCGGGCACATCTGTCGGCGAGAACGTAGAGTTCTGCCACGTCCTTCACCTTGGTCATCGCCAGTTCTTCGCGCATCTTGCGGTTGCGCACGTTCTGGTGGAACGCGCTGATGATGGTGGCAGGGTGAACATCGGGGATATTGTACTGTACCCGGCTGAATCTCTGTATGTACTTGCGCAGAGTCTCGCCTTCCTTCTGGGGTATGACATGTAGGTCACTCGCCTGGCCATGGGCTTGGTGGCCTCCAGTAAAGGCGCCAACAAACTCATGGCACAGGTCGGACCAGGAGGAAATAGAGTCTACTGGCAAGTGCATCAACCACGACATGGCGTTAGGTTTAAGAGCCAACGAAAAGTAATTCGCAAGCACCTTACCGTCGCGAGCCCCGGCAGCTTGCATCGCGATGGTGTAGATGCTGAGGAACTCCGACGGGTGGGTCTTGTCGTTGTATTTGTCGCCAACATCAGGTTTGAAGGTGCGGTGAGAAGGCCATTGGAACTGCCGCAGCTCACGGGTGAAAGCCGGACAGCCTACCTCGTAGGGTAGACCTCCAGGGCTTTCCGGTGCTGGGCGGTCCGCAGCAGGCCCTGCTCGCCTGTCTGACTGGTGGCGCGTTTCGCGCCGGCGCTCGATGGTGGTTCGAGCGTCTTCATGAGCTCCCTCCTGAAGAACTTGACGCTGGTCGCCGCGGGTCCGCGGGTCAGACGACGCTATGGAGATGGCGTCGCCCGCGACGTCTCGACGGTTCGACGCACGCGGCACTGGGCGAGGAGGAGGCGAATGCACCGTAGCCACGGCGCTGCCAGCTCTCCCGCCCATGGTGCGTGGGACCCCATCGGAACGTCGGCCTGGGAGCTCCGCTGGGTTTAGGTCATCCCAGTTGGCGACCGCGACAAGGCTTCGGATGGTGGCTCTCCATTCATCGAGTTTCCCCGTAACGGGAGGAAAGTCGAGGAGCAACTACGCGCGCGCCAAAGCTTCGGCTGGTGTCAACGGTAGCGAAACCTGCACGGATCATGACGCACTTCGACCCCTGACCGTGTCAGGGGGAGCTCCATCACGATCCCGCGGTCGCCTATCGCCTCCACCAGTGCTTCGGCGGGCGGGCAGGTCTTCTACGTCCCGGGAGCGGTGCTCGGGGCTCTTCCCATGGCGATGCCCGGGGTCTTCGGGACGACGACGCCGTTCGTCGCGCGCTGCTTGAGAAGAGCGCGCTGTTGGCGCCGGCATGGGAGTTCTGGAGGGCCTCGCGTCGCCCTCGGGTGGTGCGGCCGTGACCTTGGAGGGTCCCGCGCCACCCGTGGAGGGCCGGGTCCCATCTCTGGAACTGGCGGTGTGCGGCCTATTACCAGGCGCACAAGCATCGCCACCTCCCAAACTCCAGCTGTCGGGATGGCGTTGGTGTTCGCGAGCAGCGCCCCGAGTCCTTTCCGCGACTGGTCCACTGCTCGCCCGCGTCGGGACGGGCTGTCCGGCTTCCGACTGGCCAATCGCCACCGTTGTCTTCTTCTTGGGCGCCATGACGATGCATGAGCGTCAAACTAACCGCTAAAGCCGATTCTCACAACTGGGCACCCCCTACCTGGCGCGCCAAAGATGTCGGTGTATTTGGATCGACACCTATGGGATCACAATAATCCCTACTACGGTTGCGGGGTGCGGGGTTGAGAGAAGAGCGGATCTAACGGTCAGGACACAGTTCCTTTACCCAGGTTCGGGCCGCAAAGATGCATAAAACCCTACTCCTGCTTTGGTAGATTATATGTTGGTGTTCTTCAGCTAGTGAGGAGCTCCATGAGAGTCGTGAGGAGTTCTAAAAAGCCGAATCCTCCTCCTGGTCACCTCGGGCCTCCTTTTATAGGGAAAAGGGGTTGCCACAGTGGCACACAGGAGGTGGAAAGGGTACAGTGATGCGAGGTTATCCCTCGCATTACAGGACAAGGTGCATTTAATGCGCCCAGCTTAGGTGTCCTTGCTTTATCGGGGACGGGGGGAAGACGTCCGTCTTGTCCGTCGCCGCCCCTCCTCGTGTTGACACGCGCCCTGGCCAGCGGTCCTTGAGGTGCCACGTAGGCAGACAGGCAGCTGAGGTGGCGCAACAGCGGGTCTCCACGAAGATCTGTGGGTTGCCACGCAGGAGCCTGTCTAGCTGGCCGGGTCAGCAGCCGCGTGGGTCGGTGGAAACCCAGTTGGTGCGGGCCTGATGGTGGCCCCGTGGGTGTCCTCGGCAAGGGCCTTGCCGGGGGCCCCGGCAAGGGTCTTGCCGTGGCGCCTGCTGTCATCTTCGGCAAGGTGCTTGCCGGGGGCCTTGTGGTCCTCCTTGGCTGGGATCCCGCCAAGGGTCGTCGTCTTCTTACCTTGCATCTGATCTTGAAGGTCTTCACAAAGATCTGCATGCCACCACGGGGATATCTCCCGAATCCTCGCCCCATGGGGGCGGTGGACTCAAGGGTGATTCGCTTCGTAGGCGTGGGGCGAGCTGCCGCGGCAAGGGTCTTGCCGGGGCTGCCAGGGCTGGCCCCAGCAAGGATCTTGCTGGGGAGAGCCGCTTCGTCCCTTGGCTCTTTGTGGCCTTGTTCTTGGTGTCGCTCCAGTCTTCATCGAGCTTCAGTCTTGCCCCGGCTCGCCTCCCTTGCCATGCTTGGTGTGGTGGCGCCGTGGCTCAGACTGCATGTGCACAGTCATAGGGGTACAAAAAGTGTACCCCTCTTTTTGTACACCGACAAACATGGTCATGAATGAAATGATTATGCTTAGTTCGTGAATGTTGCACATGATTGTGAGCAATCTTAATAGCACTTTCATTGTCACAAAGCAATGGAACATGTTTCACATATATCCCATATTGTTTAAAAGTGTTGGGTCATCCAAAGTAGTTGAGCACAACATGATCCGGTGGCAACGTATTCCGCTTAGGCGATGGAGGATACCGAGTTTTGTTTCTTGGAAGACCAAGACACAAGGGATATACCAAGGAATTGACAAGTATCGAAGTGGACTTTCTGTCAACCTTGTCACCGGCATAGTCTGAGTCGGAATAGCCAACAAGATCAAAAGATGACATCTTAGGATACTAAATGCCAAAGTTTGGTGTATGAATTAAGTATCCCACACTGCGAAAAAGAAGACATATCCGTGACATTTTGGCCCGAACGATTTTTATTCCTATCATGCTTATGACACTTCTATGACGATAGTAGTGACAAAAACGAAGGAAATATGCCCTAGTGCAATAATAAAGTTGTTATTTATATTTCCTTATATATAATGATAAATGTCTTTTATTCATGCTAGAATTGTATTAACCGGAAACTTGATACATGTGTGAATACATAGACGAAACACAATGTCCCTAGTAAGCGTCTACTAGACTAGCTCGTTAATCAAAGATGGTTAGTTTCCTAAAAATAGACATGTGTTGTCATTTGATGAACGAGATCACATCATTAGGAGAATGATGTGATGGACATGACCCATCCGCTAGCTTAGCATAATGATCGTTTAGTTTTATTGTTATTGGTTTCTTCATGACTTATACATGTTCCTCTGCCTATGAGATTATGCAACTCCCGAATACCGGAGGAACACCTTGTGTGCTATCAAACGTCACAACGTAACTGGGTGATTATAAAGTTGCTCTACAGGTGTCTCCGAAGGTGTTTGTTGAGTTGGCATAGATCGAGATTAGGATTTGTCACTCCGTATATCGGAGAGGTATCTCTGGGCCCTCTCGGTAATGCACATCAATATAAGCCTTGCAAGCACTGTGACTAATGAGTTAGTTACGGGAAGATGCATTACGGAGCGAGTAAATAGACTTGCCGGTAACGAGATTGAACTAGGTATGATGGTACCGACGATCGAATCTCGGGCAAATAATATATCGATGACAAAGGGAACAACATATGTTGTTATGCGGTTTGACCGATAAGATCTTTGTAGAATGTGTAGGAGCCAACATGAGCATCCAGGTTCCGCTATTGGTTATTGACCAGAGATGTATCTCGGTCATGTCTACATAGTTCTCAAACCCGTAGGGTCCGCACGCTTAACGTTCGATGATGACTTGTATTATGAGTTATGTGTTTTGGTGACCGAAATTTGTTCGGAGTCCCGGATAAGATCATGGAAATGATTAGGAGTCTCAAAATGGTCGAGAGGTAAAGATTCATATATTGGAAGGTTGTATACATACATCGGAATGGTTCCGAAGAGGTTAGGGTATTTATCGGAGTGCCGGGAGGCTTCCAGAACCCCCCCGGGAAAGTTAATGGGCCTCATGAGCCTTAGTGGAGAAGAGGAGGCAGGCCACGAGAGGTGGCGCGCGCCTCCCACTTGCCCAACCGAATTGAACTAGGTGTGGGGGCGCCCCACCCCTTTTCCTTCTCCTCTCCCCCTTTCCTCTTTCCCCCTCTACATTGGAAGGAAGGAGGGGCCGAATCCTACTAGGAACGAAGTCCTAGTAGGACCCCCATGGCGCACTACCCCTAGGGTCGGCCTCCTCCTCCCCCTCGTTAATATACATGGGCAGGGGGCACACGAAAGGCACAACAAACAATCTCTTAGCCGTGTGCAGTGCCCCCCTCCATAGTTTACACCTTAGGTCATAGCGTCGTAGTGCTTAGACGAAGCCCTGCGCGGATCACATCACCAACACCATCGCCACGCCGTCGTGCTGACGGAACACTCCCTCGATCCTCTACTGGATCAAGAGCTCGAGGGACGTCATCGAGCTGAACGTGTGCTGAACACGGAGGTGACGTACGGTCGGTACTTGGATCGGTTGGATCGTGAAGACGTTTGACTACATCAACCGCGTTAATACAACGCTTCTGCTTTCAGTCTACGAGGGTACGTAGACACACTTTTCCCGTCTCGTTGCTATGCATCTCCTAGATAGATCTTGCGTGAGCATAGGAAATTGTTGAAATTGCATGCTACATTCCCAACAGTGGCATCACGAGCCAGGTCTATGCGTAGTTGATATGCACGAGTAGAACACAAAGAGTTTGGGCGATAATAGTCATACTACTTACCACCAACGTCTTACTTTGATTCGGTGGTATTGTTGGATGAAGCGGCCCGGACCAAGATTACATGACCGCGTTCATGAGACTGGTTCTATCGATGTGCTTTGCACACATGTGGCTGTCGGGTGTCTGTTTCTCCAACTTTAGTTGAATCGAGTTTGACTACGGCTGGTCCTTGTTGAAGGTTAAATTAGCACACTTGACGAAAAATCGTTGTGGTTTTGATGCGTAGGTAAGAATGGTTCTTGCTAGAAGCCCGTAGCAGCCACGTAAAACTGACAACAACAAAGTAGAGGACGTCTAACTTGTTTTTGCAGGGCATGTTGTGATGTGATATGGTCAAGATGTGATGAGTTATACGTTATTGTATGAGATGATCATGTGTTGTAAATTATGGGCAACCGACAGGAGCCTTATGGTTGTCTGTTTATTGTATGAATTGCGAACACCATATAATAGCTTTGCTTTAGCACTATTAGTTAGCGATAGTAGTAGAAGTAATAGTTGGCGAGACGGCCATGACGCTAAGATGAAGATCATGGTGTCAAGCCGGTGACGATGGAGATCATGACGATGCTTTGGATATGGAGATCAATGCACAAGATGATGATGGCCATATCATGTCACATATTTTGATTGCATGTGATGTTTATCTTTTTATGCATCTTTTTTTGCTTAGAACGACGGTAGTATTATAAGATGATCCCTTACAAAATTTCAAGGTACAAGTGTTCTCCTAGAGTATGCGCCATTGCGACAGTTCGTCGTGCCGAGACACCACGTGCTGATCGGATGTGATAAGCTCTACATTCACATACAACGGGTGTAAGACAGTTTTGCACGTGCAGATTACTCGGGTTAAAGTTGACGAGCCTAGCATGTACAGACATGGCCTCGAAACACTGGAGACCGAAAGGTCAAGCGTGAATCATATAGTAGATATTATCAACATAAGATGTTCACCATTGAAAACTACTCCATCTCACGTGATGACCGAACATGGTTTAGTTAATTTGGATCACATGATCATTTAGATGACTTGAGGGATGTCTATCTAAGTGGGAGTTCTTTAGTAATATGATTAATTGAACTTAATTTATCATGAACTTAGTCCTGTTAGTTTTTGTAGATCTATGTTGTAGATCAATGGCCCGTGCTACCGTTCCCTTGAATTTTAATTCGTTCCTATAAAAAGCTAAGTTGAAAGATGATGGTAGCAACTACACGGTCTGGGTCCATAACTTGAGGATTATCCTCATTGCTGCATAGAAAAATTATGTCCTTGAAGCACTGCTAGGTGAAAGGCCTGCTGCAGGAGCAACTCCTGATGTTATGAACGTCTCGCAAGCTCGATCTGATGACTACTCGATAGTTCAATGTGCCATGCTTTATGGCTTAGAATCGGGACTTCAAAGACGTTTCAAACGTCATGGAGCATATGTGATGTTCTAAGAGTTGAAGTTAACATTTCAAGCAAATGCCCAAGTTGAGAGATATGAAGTCTCCAACAAGTTCTATAGCTGCAAGATGGAGGAGAACAGTTCTCTCAGTGAACACTTACTCAGAATGTCTGGGTACCATAACCACATGACTCAGCTTGGAGTTAAAATTGATGATGATAGTGTTATTGACAGAGTTCTTCAATCACTGCCACCAAGCTATAAAGGCTTCATGGTGAACTATAATATGCAAGGGATGCATAAGACAATTCTCAAGCTGTTCGCAATGCTCAAAGCTGCGGTGGTAGAAATAAAAAAAGGAGCATCAAGTGTTGATGGTTAACAAGACCGATAGTTTCAAGAAAGAGGGCAAGGGAAAGAAGGGGAACTTCAAGAAGAATATCAAGCCAGTTGCTACTCCCGGGAAGAAATCCAAGTATGGAGACAAGCCTGAAACTGAGTGCTTTTACTACAAAGCGACTGGTCACTGGAAGCGGAACTGCCCCAAGTATTTGGAGGATAAGAAGGATGGCAAAGTGAACAAAGGTATATTTGATATACATGTTATTGATGTGTACCTTACCAATGCCCGTAGTAGCACCTGGTATTTGATATTGGTTCGGTTGCTCATATTTGTAACTCAAAACAGGGGCTACTGATTAAACGAAGATTGGCTAAGGACGAGGTGACGATGCGTGTGGGAAATGGTTCCAAAGTCGATGTGATCTCCGTCAGCACGCTACCTCTACATCTACCTTCGAGATTAATTTTAGACCTAAATAATTGTTATTTGGTGCCAGCGTTGAGCATGAACATTATATCTAGATCTTGTTTGTTGCGAGACGGTTATTCATTTAAATCAGAGAATAATGGTTGTTCTATTTATATGAGTAATATCTTTTATGGTCATGCACCCTTGATGAGTGGTCTATTTTTGTTGAATCTCGATCGTAGTAATACACATATTCATAATATTGCTACCAAAAAAATGCAAAGTTGATAATGATATTGCAGCATATTTGTGGCACTGCTGTTTAGGTCATATTGGTGTAAAGCGCATAAAGAAACTCCATGCACATGGACTTTTGAAACCACTTTATTATGAATCATTTGATACTTGCGAACTATGCCTCATGGGAAAGATGACTAAAACTCCATTCTCCGAACAATGTAACGAGCTACTGACTTATTGGAAATAATACATACCGATGTATGCGGTCCGATGAGTATTGAGGCTCGTGGTGGGTATCGTTATTTTCTGACCTACACAGATGATTTGAGAAGATATGGGTATATTTAGTTTATGAAACATAAGTCTGAAACATTTGTAAAGTTCAAAAAAAATTAGAGTGAAGTAGAGAATCATCGTAACAAGAAAATAAAGTTTCTACGATCTGATCACGGAGGCGAATATTTGAGTTACGAGTTTGGTCTTCATTTGAAACAACGTGAAATAGTTTCACAACTCACGCCACCTGGAACACCACAGTGTTATGGTGTGTCCAAACATAGTAACCGTACTTTATTAGATATGGTGCGACCTATGATGTCTCTTACCGATTTACCACTATCGTCTTGGTGTTATGCTTTAGAGATAGCTGCATTGATGTTAAATGGCACACCCTAAATCCGTTGAGACGACACCTCATGAACTGTGGTTTGGCAAGAAATCCAAGTCGTTGTTTCTTAAATTTTGGGGCTGCGATGCTTATGTGAAAAAGCTTCAACCTGATAAGCTCGAACCCAAATCAAAGAAATGTGTCTTCATAGGTGATACGCCTCCAACGTATCTATAATTTTTTTTGTTCCATGCTGTTATATTATCATTCTTGGATGTTTTACAATCATTTTATAGTCATTTTATATCATTTTTGGTACTAACCTATTGACATAGTGCCAAGTGCCAGTTGTTGTTTTTTGCATGTTTTTTACATCGCAGGAAATCAATATCAAACAGAGTCCAAACATTGCGAAACTTTTTGGAGAATTTTTATGGGCCAGAAGACACCCAATGGGCCAGAGCTGCACCTGGCGGGTGCCCAAAGGGGACACAACCCACCAGGGCGCGCCAGGCCCCCCTGGCGTGCCCAGGTGGGTTGTGCCCACCTCGGTGGCCTCCCGCACCACCTCTTTGCTCTGTAAATACTCAGATATTCCAGGAACCCTAGAGGACCCGACGAAATTCTATTCCAGTCGCCGCAAAGTCCAGAACCACCAGATCCAATCTAGACACCATCACGGAGAGGTTCACAACCTCCATTGGCACCTCTCCGATGTTGTGTGAGTAGTTCTTTGTAGACCTACGGATCCATAGTTAGTAACTAGATGGCTTCCTCTCTCTCTCTTTTGATTATCAATACAATGGTCTCTTGGAGATCCATATGATGTAACTCTTTTGCGGTGTGTTTGTTGGGATCCGATGAACTTTGAGATTATGATCGGATCTATCTTTTTACATCCATGAAAGTTATTTGAGTCTTATTTGATCTCTCATATGCATGATTCCTTATAGCCTCATATTTCTTCTCCGGTATTTGGGTTTTGTTTGGCCAACTTGATCTATTTATATTGTAATGGGAAGAGGTGCTTTGCAGTGGGTTCGATCTTATGGTGCTTGATCCGAGTGGCAGAAAGGGAACCGACACGTATGTATCATTGCTACTTAGGATAAAACGATGGGGTCTATTTCTACATAAATAGATCTTGTCTACATCATGTCATCGTTCTTATTGCATTACTTTGTTTCTCCATGAGCTTAATACACTAGATGCATGCTGGATAGCGGTCGATGTGTGGAGTAATAGTAGTAGATGCAGGCAGGAGTCGGTCTACTAATCTTGGACGTGATGCCTATATAATGATATTTGCCTAGATATCATCACAATTATTTGAACTTCTATCAGTTGCCCAACAGTAATTGTTTTCCCACCGTTTGCAATTTTCTCGAGAGAAGCCACTAGTGAAATCTACGGCCCCTCTCTTTCTCATATTATTTGCCTTTGTGATCTATTTTCCTTTGCTTTTATTTTCAGATCTATTAAACCAAAAACCCAAAAATACATTGCTGCAATTTATCTTATTTGGCGTTCGATCTATCAATATTTACAACTCTATCAAGTCCGTTACCCAAAAGGGATTGACAACCCCTTTTACATGTCGGGTTGCGAGTATTTGTTATTTGTGTGCATGTGTTGTTTACGTTGTGTTGCTTGGTTCTCCTACTGGTTCGATAACCTTGGTTTTATCAGTGAGGGAAATACCTACTGCTGCTATACTGCATCATCCCTTCCTCTTTGGGGAAAAAACAACATAGTCCTAGCAGTCATCAAAAGGAAATTTCTGGCGCCGTTGTCGGGGAGCACCGTCAACATGTACCAGGTTCCTAATCACAAATCTCATCTCCTCGCAATATACATCTCCCCCACTTCAATTTTTTTTGCCGTTTTTATTTCGCCCTCTTTTTCGTTTGCCGTTTTCTCGTGAGATCTCTTTTTTGTTTACCCTTATGTCTTACTTGGTTACTTTGCTTGGTTGTTTGGTATAATTGGGTGTTTTATTGGAAATTGTAAGGAGAGCATTTATGGATCCTCATCCACTTGATAATCTTTTTAAAAATCCAATTATGTTGAACCAATTGCTAGTGAATTGAGTGCACTAGATTATCTTTATTAAGTTTTGCTTGAGATTCATGAATCTGAAAATTGTAATGAAGTGATAAAATAAGAAATTCATGAAGTGATTCATGCTAGTTCCATGTATGAAAAGCACAATTGCAATGATGTTATTATAAATTCTATTAATATCAATTGTGTTAATGATGTGCAAAACCCCAAGCTTGGGGATGCTGATTTTGATATGTCCTCTACTTATTGCAATGATCATGATTGCGGTGATTCTTCTTAAAATCTTGAAAAAATATTTAAGCCTCATGATGCATATGTTTGCGATAATGTTGAAAGTGGGTTTGGAGAGGTCATGACTTTATTTGATGATAATCCCACTATTTTGGAAGAGTGTCAACTTTTTATGTATGTGGATCATGAAGAGAAAATTTTATATGATAGCTATATTGTTGAATTCGAGTATGATCGAACATGAAATTATTATGAGAGTGGTAAATATGGTTGTAGAAATTTTCATGTTGCTAATTTACCTCTCGTCATGTTGAGATTGCTATTGTTTCGTCCTTCACCTTGCATATGCTAGATGTTTCTTGTCTTGATAATTTGATTGCCTACAAAATGCCTATGCATAGGAAGTATATTAGACTTAAATGTGTTGTCACATGTTTCATGATGCTCTTTTTGTGCTTCAACCCTTGTCTTTCATGTGAGCATCATTGAAATCTCAAGCTTATCTTAATGGCTATAAAGAAGGAGCTTGTTGAGAGATAACCCAATGAATAAAATAATTTTTTGCTTTTTATTTTATGTTCTTGTGTGAAATAACCTTTAATACCTCTGTTTAGATGTGTTTTTATGGTTTTAATAAAGGTTTGTGCCAAGCAAAGCCTTCGATCATATTGGGTGTTAGTAGATTTGATCTTGTTGAAAAAACAGAAACTTTTGCACTCACGAGAAAAAAATTCTCAGTTTTAACAGAAGAGTAATTTTGGGTTGATTCTTGTTGCAGAAGATTAATATACAAATTGCCCACATGGACCTATTTTTTCAAGATTTTTAGAGTTACAGAAGTATTCGAAACTTCCATATTACTACAGACTATTCTGTTTTTGACAGATTCCATTTTTATTGTGTTATGTGCTTGTTTTGATGATTCTATGGTTTTCTTTGATGAGTTTTTTCCAAAGAAAATTTGGAATACAATAGATATAATACAAATACAAAATATGAATTGGTTTTCTACAACACTTATAGTAGTGATTAGTTTTCTTATACTAATGGATCTCATGAAACTTTTGTTGAGTTTCGTGTGATTGAAGTTTTCAAGTTTTGGGTTATCTTATGATGGATGAAGGAATAAGGAGTAAGAAGAGCCCAAGCTTGGGGATGCCCCAGCATCCCAAGCCATTATCTAAAAGATAAGCAAGCAACTAAGCTTGGGGATGCCCCCGAGTGGCATCCCCTCTTTCTTCTAACGACCTTCGGTATTTTACTCGAAACTATATTTTTATTCGTCACATGATATGTGTTTTGCTTTGAGCGTCTTGTATGATATGAGTCTTTGCTTATTTTGTTTTGATTTTTTAGTTATCAATCCTTGCTGTACACACCTATTAGAGAGAGCCAAAATTATGCCATGACTTGTTAGAATAGCTCTCTATGCTTTACTTAAATTTTTATGAGCTATGGATTTGCTCTAGTGCTTCACTTATATCTTTTTGAGCACAATGTGCTTTAGTATTTTTGAAGAAATACTCTCTTTCTTCACTTATATTTATTTGATAGTTAGTATTTTTTTAAGAAATTCTCTCTTGCTTCACTTAAATTATTTTGAGAGAAAGAAAAAAATTATGCTCATGATATTCACTTGTATTTGTTTGAGCTTATCAAAAGTAACACATGAAAATTAGTTCCAAAGTGATAGATATCCAAGAAGGATATAATAAAAACTTTCATGAAGATCATTGGACAAAATAAACTTGATTCCTTATAATAGTTTGAGACATGATGATATGATATGTGAGTCATGTTAATGAGTAATTATGCTTTAGTAAGAATATTATTGTTAAAGTTTGTGATTTCTTATGCAAGCACAAAAGTCAATAATCATGCAATGAAATTACATCCTACTTGTGGTGATTATTCGGTGTTATTTATGCTCAATGCTCGCTTATGAGATTATCCGTTTCATGGTTGGCCGCTTCCCAGTCTTTTGCTAGCCTTCACTTTGCACTAAGTATGATCACTACTTGTGCATCCAAAATCATTTATCCCGGTTTTGCCACATGAGTCCACCATACCTACCTATATGCAGTATTCCCTTCCCGTTCTAAGCAAATTTGTATGCGCCATCTCTAATTTTCAAAATAAATTTCCCTTTTGTGTGCCCGTACCGCTCGCGAGGCGGTGATGGGTGGCCAATATTTTCCATGCTAGATGTGTTATTCTCATGATGAGTGTTTATTCACTTGTCATTGCACGAGAGTAAGGCAAAGGTATTAGGGATGCCCAGTCCCTAAATAAAAAATGAAATTACTTTATGTTGTCAAATAATAAATTTCTTGGAAAGTGTCGGTGTACTAAGATAGGGGTACCTTAGTACCCCAACTTGTGCACGAGCAGTAGCAGCTTCCCGCGGCAGGGCTCGCCACGCGCTTGCCGGAAACCTTTCCAGTCCTTATTAAGCCATTCAAAAACAAAGTATACAAGACAGAAGATCAAGGCCCTGGCAAGAGGAGCTTGCCGGGAAGGCCGTCCCAGGCTCAAGACTGTCACATTAGCACAAGACCCTGGCAAGAGGAGCTTGCCAGGAAAACCAGAAGACCTCATCCCAGAAGACATGCCTTGGCGCAGCATGCGCCCCGGCAGGGCCCGGGGAGCGACAAGCTCCAGGGCCCGGCAAGATCAAGACCCCGGCAAGGTGCTTGCCGGGGGAAGCCTGCGCTGTGTGCCCGCGCTCCAGCTCATCGGCCCACGCGTCCCCCTGGGGCCCTTCCAGGGACGCGTGGTGGATGGCTGTGCAGCCTGGGGGACACGGTGGCGAGCCACGGTGACGAGGCTACCGCCGTGGCGAACGGAGACGCATGGACGGGCGCTTTTGGGGTCGACGGCGACGGGCATTTAATGCCCTTGTCCCCCACTGTCAAGTTAGGTGAAGACCACTGTTCACGCACTGTTCATGCACTGTTCCCGCATTGTTACAACTACCACCAAAGTTACATTTTTGCCCTTCTTCTACGTTGACACCTGTCGGTGACCCCTTGAGCTATAAAAGGAGGCCCATGCACAACGTAGAAAGGGTTCGGAACCTAGATAGCTTTCTTGCTCGGTGTAGCTAGTTCTTCAAGCTCCCGAGCTCACAAACTCAATACAAACCAAGCAGGAGTAGGGTTTTACGCGTCCGCGCGGCCCGAACCTGGGTAAACTGCCCGTGTGAGCTCTTCGATCCGCTCTTTGTGCTCCCTCCGCCCCCTCACCACAACGTACAAGGGGCTCCGGTCCCATAGGTGTTCGTGGTGGACAGTTTCCCCCGACATCTTTGGCGCGCCAGGTAGGGGGCGTCGAGGTTGTGCGAACCTGATCCGGCGCTCACGCGGGCGCATTCTTCATCAACCTCTCCAACTTCATCAACTTCATCAGCAACAGCAACATGGCCCCGAAGAAGAAGGCTTCGGAGGTCGCAGGCCCGTCTGCGTCGATTCCCCCGCCACCAGAACCAACGGTGGGTGGAGGAGACGCCGGCGGAAGGGTGGTCGCCGGCGAGGAAACTCACGGCACCGCCAAATCCAAGGACAAGGCGGACGACCGGACCAACTCCAAGGCCTCGGTGTCCGTAGACGCGCCACGTCCATCTCAGCAGACGACAGGCCAGCAGCACCGTGGTACAGGAGGTACCATCCGCTTGCTGGGCCAAGGACAAACCGGAGGCTCGCGGGATGCTCTAGGCCATCGTCCTGGCATGAGCAAGGCGCGGTCGCCGGGGCGAGAGACTGCCCCTTCTAACCCTGTTAGAAGTCCGAGCATATCTCGCTCCTCGCACCGCTCGCCACCGCTCCCCTCCTCTCCAGCAGAAGCTCTCTTAAGAGCGCAACTGCTCCTCGATTTCCCTCCAGCGGCAGACAAGGCCGAAGACTGGAGGGCAACAATTCAAAGCCTCATCGCCTTCGCCAACAATGACACGCCGCAGCAGCCGGCGACATCGCAGCCACGGCAAGTCGACCAGGCGAAGGCCGACGGCAACAAGACCGCCGGGGGTTCAACCACCATGCACTCCCCGCCGCGGAAGCAGAAGACGCCTCCCCGCCGGATTAACGTCGACGACGACTCCACGGCGTCGTCGGATCCGCGGGCTTGTCGGGACCAGCGCCAAGTCCTTGACGATCGGCGGCAAGAAGATGCTCGAACGACGATCGAGCGCCGGCGAGAAGCCCGGCGACAATCGGATCAACGTGCTGGGACCGCTGTCGACACGCACGCGCCCGGTGAACCAGGCGACTTGCCGTACGCGGCAGGTTGCCCTGCGTTTACCCGTGAGCTGCGGCGCGTCCAGTGGCCCAGCATGAAAAACTTCAAGCCCGACGTACCCGAGAAGTACGACGGCAAGACGCACCCCTCGGAGTTCCTCAGTATCTACACCATCGCGGTGCAGGCTGCCGGGGGGCGCGACAAGAAGATACTGGCCAACTATTTCCCGCTAGTGCTTAAGCCGAACGTTCGTTCTTGGCTTATGCACTTGCCGGAAGGCTCCATTTCTTCGTGGGCAGATCTGTGCCACCAATTTGTTGGCGCCTTCACGGGCGGCCACAAACCCCATGGCCAGGAGAGTGATCTCCACATCTTGGCCCAGAAGGAAGGAGAACCCCTGCGCAAGTACATTCAACGGTTCAGCCGCGTACAACACAACATTTCCGACGTCCACCCCGCCGCGGTTATCAGCGCGTTCCACCAGAACGTGCGTAACCGTCGCATGCGGGAAGAGATGGCCATGACCAAGATACGGGATGTCAGCGAGCTCTATGCTCTGGCTGACAAGTGCGCGCGCGCCGAAGAGGGGAGGAGACTCCCCGGAGAGGATGCTGGCGCAGGGGGAAGCGACAGCGAGGATGCCGCCCCGGCAAAGAAGAGTCGGCGGCGGAACAACAGAAAGAAGAAGAGCAAGGAAGTGCTGGTCGTCGAGAAGTCCGGCAAGGAGGCTCCCGCCAAGACAGCACAGGCTGGCGGCTCCGGCAAGGAGCCTGCCCCTGTGGCGGCAGCCGACAAGCAGGACGGCTCCGACAAGCAATATTGCAAGATCCACCGCACCAAGGGCCACGACCTTTCCAACTGCAAGCGCGTCGAGTACCTCGTAGAGCAGCAGAAAGCTGAATACGAGCGGCGCGACAAGGAGAAGGCTCAAGGTGGCGGAGGAGAGCCAAGCAAGAAGCGGCCATTCAATGTCCGGGGAGGACGCCACGGCAAGGCCAAGCAGCGGCAAGGTGATCGACCTCCCCGGGGCCGCGACAAGGATGAGGAAGAAGACGACGACGACGACATGGAGGAAGGTCATAACAGCGAGCAGGAGTTCCAGAAGGCCACAGAAGTGCTGTGTGTCGACGGAGGCGCCTCTCTGCACACTTCCCACCGCCAACTCAAGCAGTGGGTGCGGGAAGTAAACGCAGCGGAGCTGCCCGTCGAGTCACGCAGGCTCCTGAAGTGGTCCAGCACGCCCATCATTTTTGATCTTGAGGATCACCCTGACCGCACCACTGCGGTCGGGTGCTTGCCGATGTTGGTCTCACCCACCATCCGCAACCTCAAGGTCACCAAAATGTTGGTTGACGGCGGGGCCGGCCTGAACTTGATCTCCTCGGCTGTGATCAAGAAACTCCAAATCCCAGACGGCGAGCTCGAAGAGACCGGTTCGTTCCAAGGAATAAACCCAGGGAGGAGCAAGCCGAAGGGCAAGATTACTCTGCCAGTGACCTTTGGTGCGGAACTCAACTTCAGGACAGAGAGGATAACCTTTGACGTGGCCGATATCCCATTGCCATACAATGGGATACTTGGACGTCCTGCCCTCGCCAAATTCATGGCAGCTTCCCACTATGCCTACAACGTACTCAAGATGCCGGGGCCGATAAGCGTCATCTCTGTCCCTGGCGACAAGAAGGACGCGCTTATCTGCACCGACAAGATATACCGGGATGCAGCAGCCGCGGTGGAGAGCAACACACTTGCCGCTAAAGCTCCCGGGGGGAAGAAGACCAAGACCAAGTCCGGCAAGTGCTCTGGGGCCGACTCCGGCAAACGCACCTCTTCGGAGTGCTGCGCTGCCGTCGAGGACGTTCCATCGAGCTCCACCGGCAAGTGCAAGAAAGGGATGGCCGCTCCACCGGCAACCAAGAAGGTGTCCGCCAAGGAGGACGGCACTGGTGGTACCTTCACCATCAGTGCTACACTTGATAGCAAATAGGAAAGCGCGCTCGTTGCCTTCCTGCGGGCGAATGTCGATGTGTTTGCGTGGCAACCATCTGACATCCCCGGCGTTCCCAGGAAGGTAATTGAGCACAAGCTTGCTGTTTGTCCTCATGCGCGGCCCGTCAAGCAGAAGGTCAGGAAGCAAGCCGTGGAGCGCCAAGAATTCATTACCGAAGAAATTAAGAAGTTAGAAGCAGCGGGCCTGGTTAGAGGCGTGATCCATCCGACGTGGTTAGCAAATCCAGTTGTCGTGCGTAAGGCTAACGGGAAGTGGAGGTTGTGTATAGATTTCACTGATGTGAATAAAGCATGTCCCAAGGATCCATTTCCCTTGCCGCGCATTGACCAGATTGTTGACTCCACTGCTGGATGTGAGCTGCTCTCCTTCCTTGATGCATACTCAGGCTACCATCAGATTTTTATGGCCAAGGAAGATGAAGAGAAGACTGCATTCATTACTCCATGTGGCACATATTGCTTCATTCGCATGCCCTTTGGATTGAAGAATGCAGGCTCAACATTTGCAAGGGTGGTGCACACTGCTTTTGAGCCACAGATCCACAGAAATGTAGAAGCTTACATGGATGACATAGTGGTCAAGAGCAAGAGCAAAGATACCCTGATCCAAGACTTAGAAGAAACATTTGCAAATCTGCGCAAGATCCAGCTCAAGTTGAACCCCGAGAAGTGCGTCTTCGGAGTCCCCTCCGGCAAGCTTCTCGGGTTCTTCATGTCCCAGAGGGGGATTGAAGCTAATCCCGACAAGATAAAAGCCATCGAGCAGATCGAAGCCCCGAAGCGCGTCAAGGACGTAAGGAGACTTGCTGGTTGTGTGGCTGCCCTCAGCAGGTTCATTTCAAAATCTGCAGAACGCGCCCTGCCTTTCTTCAAAATCTTGAAGAAGGCAGGTCCTATGAAATGGACTCCGGAAGCGGAGGTAGCGCTGCAGGACTTGAAAGGATACCTGTCCTCCACTCCAATACTTGTCGCACCTAGGCCACAAGAGAAGTTGCTGCTGTACTTAGCGGCAACCAATCAAGTGGTTAGTGCTGCGTTGGTAGCGGAAAGGAAGGCAGAGGAAGAGCCCACACCTCCGGCGAGCAAGTCCAGCGACAAGCAGGGGGCTCCACCGGCAAGCTCTGGCCCCGACAAGGACAACTCTGCGCAGGAACAAGGAGAAGTGCGAAGGAAGATGGTGCAGCGACCGGTGTATTTTGTGAGTTCCCTCTTGCAGGGGGCTAGATCAAGGTACTCCGGGGTGCAGAAGTTGCTTTTCGGTCTCCTCATGGCCTCGAGAAAGCTGCGCCATTACTTCCAAGCACATGAGATAACAGTGGTCACTCGCTTTCCGTTGAAGAGGATACTGCAAAATCCAGAAGCAACAGGCAGGATCGTCGAGTGGGCACTGGAACTGTCGAGCTTTGGCCTCAAGTTTGAAAGTACTTCAACCATACAGAGCAGAGCCTTGGCAGAATTCATATCTGAATGGACCCCGACGCCAGATGAAGAAGTTCCAGAGACAAGCGTACCCGTACAAGAAGCGACAAGCGAATGGATGATGTA
The DNA here is from genome assembly GCA_902687465.1 of Secale cereale. Lineage (NCBI taxonomy): Eukaryota > Viridiplantae > Streptophyta > Magnoliopsida > Poales > Poaceae > Secale > Secale cereale. The sequence continues at coordinate 694,004,871 of LR738710.1, read as the reverse complement.
TTTTGATGGTGCCTTCTCGCTACAAGGCGCCGGTGCCGGCGTGGTACTCATAGCGCCCACCGGAGAGCACCTCAAGTATGTTATCCAGATGCACTTTCCCAGAGAACAAGCGACAAACAACACTGCTGAGTATGAAGGTCTGCTTGTCGGCCTCAGAATTGCAGCTGAACTTGGGATCAAGAAGCTGATTGTGCGGGGAGATTCTCAGTTGGTGGTCCGACAAGTGAACAAAAGTTATCAGAGCCCTTTGATGGAAGCTTATGTAGATGAAGTGAGGAAGCTTGAAGAGCACTTTGAAGGTCTGCAAATGGAGCACGTCCCGAGAGCTCAGAATGATATTGCAGATGGCCTTTCAAAGTGTGCTGCAATGAAGTTACCTGTGGAACCAGGGACCTTCCTGCTAAAGCTGACTCAGCCATCCGTTACACCATCAATTGGGCAGCCCAAGAAGAGAAAGTTGGTCTCCAGCGACTACTTGTCGGCGGATCTCCCCGAGGCCGCCGCCAAGGTCCCCAAGATCAACAATCAAAACGCTGAGGAACAGTTTGCTCCTGCAGATCTAAGGGTCTGTACAGTTGAAGCAAACGTTCCCGACAAGCCTTGCCCCGGCAGGCTTGCCGGGGGACCATCAGCTCTGGCAGAACCATAGATTCTTGCCGTAGAAGCTGAGGTTCCCGCAGCGGCCCTCATGCCTTTAGTCCTTGCCGTTGAGCCTCGGGCTCCGGCATGGGCACAGCAGATCGTCCGTTTTCTGCAAACTGGAGAACTTCCCGACGACCCAACAGAGATAGAGAAAATAACCAGGCAGTCAAGTATGTACCAGTTCGTGGACAATGAACTGTACAGAAGAAGGCTCAATGGTGTCAGGTTGAAGTGCATTTCCAGAGAAGATGGACAGAAGCTGTTGGCAGAAATACATGGAGGCATATGTGGCCACCACATTGGCGCAAGGGCACTTGCCGGAAAGGCATTCCGGCAAGGGTTCTTTTGGCAAGAAGCCCTCCAAGATGCAACTGCACAAGTAACCAAGTGTGAAGCGTGCCAGTTCCATGCCAAGCAAATTCATCAGCCAGCTCAAGCTCTCCAGACGATCCCTTTGTCCTGGCCCTTCTCGGTCTGGGGGCTCGATATCCTCGGCCCCTTCCCCCGTGCTGTCGGGGGCTTTGAGTACTTGTACGTAGCGATCGACAAGTTCACAAAGTGGCCAGAAGTGGAACCAGTGAGAAAGGTGACAGCACAGTCAGCGGTCAGGTTCTTCAGAACGATTGTTTGCCGTTTCGGGATCCCTAACAGGATCATCACCGACAACGGCACACAGTTCACTAGTCGCACCTTCATGCAGTACGTCCAAGACCTTGGCGCCAAGGTCTGTTTCGCTTCTGTTGCTCACCCGAGGAGCAATGGTCAAGCGGAGAGGGCCAATGCTGAAGTGCTGCACGGGCTCAAGACAAGAACCTTCGACAGGCTGCGCAAGTGCGGAAGAAACTGGATAGAGGAGTTGCCGGCGGCTCTTTGGTCAATCAGAACAACACCAAGTCGAGCCACCGGACAGACACCCTTTGCCCTTGTCTATGGGGCAGAGGCAGTTCTCCCCACGGAACTCATATACGGATCTCCTCGAGTGCTCGCTTATGATGAGCTCGAGCAAGAGCAACTGCGACAAGATGATGCATTGCTCCTCGAGGAGGAACGTCTTCAGGCTGCTGTACGAGCTGCTCGATACCAGCAAGCCTTGCGCCGCTACCATAGCCGCAAGGTCAAGGCCAGGAGTCTCGAGGAAGGCGACCTTGTTCTTCGGCGTGTTCAGTCCGCCAAGAATTCCAACAAGTTGACGCCGAAGTGGGAAGGCCCTTATCGGGTGAGACAAGTCACAAGGCCCGGCGCTGTCCGCCTTGAGACCGAAGAAGGCTTACCGGTGAGCAATTCCTAGAACATAGAGCATCTTCGCAAGTTTCACCCATAAGGCGCGGTTGCCGTGATCCGCTCCGGCAACCACCTTTTGTACGAGTCTTGCCGCTGTCGCATGTAAACCTTTGTACAAAGCCGGGCGCAGATCCCGTGCATCAGTAAAGCTTTTGTGTTCCGCACTATTTGCCATTTTCATGTTTTTCTTTGTTATTTGCATGCATTGTTTGGCATCTTGTGCAACACACATATCCGGTAAGCATTACCATGCCAAGAAACCCTATACTTGTTCCCTCTTCTCCTTTTCTTTCCCTCTTAAGCAGAAGAAACATTCCTCGCGCACAAGTTTGCCGGGGGGGGGGGAGGAGGTGGAGGACGAACCAAGTGCTGTTCAAGAAAGGGAAGCTTGCCGGAGAACGAACAGATTATGAAAGCTAAGTTACCAGAATTTGAGCAGTTCAAATTTTTAAATTTTAGTTATCTTCCTTGAACAACCACACTTTGTATGGAAAACCTGTGCGCGGAGGAACCTACCCGTGGCTAGCCGCACCCTTATCTTGTTTTCGAGTACGCTCAACGGCTTAAGTGAGCTGCGACGAGTGTCGCGCCCTTACTTCGTTTTCGAGTTCGCTCAGCAAGCTAAGTGCATTGCGACTAGCTGCGGCAAGGTTGCTTGCCGGTAAGGCCTTTGCCAGCAGGCTGCTCGGAGTCCAGCACTCAGCGCTCGCGGCAAGGGTCCCTTGCCGGCAAGTTCCCTAAAAGCGTAGGGTAAAAAGCATACAAAGTAAAGGACCAAAGCAAGGGAGATAACAATGCATCAATTGCTCCGAAATAAGATAATATATTACAGAGATAACTTGTCGCAATGACTAATAGATTCATGTTCACGGCACACTTTGCAGCAGCAAAGGAAATAAAAAGAAAGAGGCCTAATCTACGCGATCGCCTTCACGCCTGGAGATCTTGTACACCTTGGCGATGATGTGGGCGACCTGCGCCTTCAGCGCCTCCTGATCTGCGTCGGCCGGCAAGCTGCGGAGGACGTTGACAAGATTAATACCAGGATTGCGGTAGACGATCTTGGTCAAGACACGCTCCAAGGTACCCGCGCAGAGCTGGCGCGACTCCTCGGCCAACTGCGCGGGGAGCTTCTCCTGCAGCCGTGCAAGCGCCGGCGCGATTCCCCTGAAGAAAAGACTGAGCTTGGCGCTGTGGGGGAGGTTCGGGTCCGGAGAGTACACGAGGTGCTCCACCCTCAGCGCCATCAGCTCCTTGTCGATATTGGCGGCGGAAGTGACCAGGTCCTCCGTCCATTGCTCCATCGCCCGGTTGAAGTTGTTCGCGGAAGTGGCGGCGCTCTCCACCAGCTCCCGCTCCTTGCGGACCTCCTCCTTCAGCTTGGTCTCGCGGTCCCGGGCGGCGTCCAGTGAATCTCTCAGCGTGGAGACCTTCAACTCCAGATCAGCAATTGAGTCCTTGGCGGCTTTGAGCTCGTCGCCCTGCTTGGAGAGGCGTACTTGAAGATCAGAGTTGGTGTGGGCGTCTTTCTCGCGCTCTATGTTGAGCGCGGTGACCCTTTCCGTGCTCGCCTTCAGGTACTCCTCCAGCTGCGCCACCTTAGCTTCAAGGTCCTTCTTGGCGGTCTCTGCGGTGGCTGCGGCGGCCTTCGCTTCCTTCAACTCTCCGCCAAGGGCCTGCTCCCGGGCGGTAAGGTCGTCCTCATGAGCGTCGAGGTCGATCTTCCGCTGGTTGAGCGCGCCTTCTCGCTGGGACAGCGCTTCACCGACCAGTCGCTGCTGCTCCTCGGCCTCAGCCTTCTCCAGGAGAAACTCCTGCTACTCTCCGGAAAACCTCTCGCGCTCCTCCGCCAAGTCGCGGAGAGCTGCCTGGTTGGCGGCGCGGAGCTCTGCGGCGCGTTTCTCCAAGTCCGCTCCGGCCTTGGCGGTGAGGGCTTCTCGCGACTCCAGTTTCGCCTGCCTGGCCTGGTAAAGGGCTAGGAGCTGGCGGAGAAGTTTCTCCTCTTCGGGCTCATCGCTCCCGCCAGGCGCTTCAACGATCTTCAACCCCGCAGAGGCGAGGACCTCTCCATCAAAGGTCTCTCCCTCCACGGGGGCTCGCGACGAGGATCCCCACGGCACTTGTATGAAAACGCCATTGGGGGCCTCAAGGTAGATGCCCGACTGCTCCTTGCCGGCGGAGGGGTCGGCGGCCGGCGCAGCGCTTGACGCTCCTGCCGCCTCCGGGCCGGCAGTATGGTCGCCGTCCCCCTCCCCAGCCGTGGCGTCTACGGACGGGGCAGTCTCCTCAGCGGCAGGCTCGTCGGCTCCTGCCATGTCCTCAACGACAGTGGCATTGCCGGCGTCGCCTTGCGCGCCCTCCTCCTCGACGATGACCTCCGTTTCCATCCGCTCCGGGGGAGGAGGATCTAGCAGAAGAAAAAGAAAAGAAGAAGTTCAAGCAAATACCCAAAAAGACAAGTCCAAGAAGACGAAGTTACAAGACTTACCTTCGCGGACTTCCTCGACGACAGGCTCCCTCGCCGGGGAGTCCTCCCTTGGCGGGGTGGCCACCCTCGCCGGGCTGCTCGCCCTTGGCGGGGTACTCGCCCTTGGCGGAGTACCCGTCCTTGGCGGAGCACTCTCCCTCGCCGGGGAGTTCGCCCTTGGCGGGGATGGCGGGACCTGCGGCTCCTCGGGGGTGACCTCCGGTCGCTCCTGCAGCTGCGGCTCCACTTCTGCACAAGACAAATGAAGCAGCAAGATATCAGTACAAGTTAAAACCTCAAGCGCGCCCGAAGAACAAAAAATCTAAAACCCAGACTTACGCTGGGGGCTGCTCCTCGGAGCAGCAGGTTGGTCCGACGAGCCTGTCGTCGGCGTGTCACCTGTCGCCGCGACGGGCGAGTCGTCCTCGACCTCAACCACGGGGATTTTGGCCCGCTTTGCCATCCGCTGGGCCAGGGTCCTGGAAGCAAAACAAGAACAAGATCAGAATCACGAAGAAAGATCAAGTCAGAATTGAAGAAGCTATAAGTTACAGATGCTTACTCCTCTTCCTCGTCGTCGTCGCTAAGGGCGGAGAAATCGAACTCCACCTGAGTTGCTCCGGCGCGAGGAGCAGGAGGAGAAGGCTCCCTCGGGCGCTTGGCGGTCCCCGGGGCTGGGGGCTGCGAAGACCCAGCCTCCGCCGACGCCGAGGCCCGAGGAGCAGGCGGAGCGGCCGCTCCGCTCTGGGAAGATCCCCCTACGCTTGGCGCTGGTGCGCGGGGCGCCTCCGCCGCCACTGGTGCGCGGGGCGCCTCCGCCGCGGCTGCTGCGCGGGGCGCCTCCGTCGCGACTTGGCTCGCTCTGGTGACGCGCGTCGCCCGGCGAGTGGGCTGCTGTCGGGGCGCCTGCGTCCTTGTCGCTGTAGCCGCCTTGCGGAGGCGCTTCAACGGTGTCCGCTTGGGACTTGCCCGAGGCGGGGAGTTCTCCGAGGACGATGAGGCGTCGTCGTCAAGCCCCAGAGACCCACCGGAGTCCTCATCGTCCTCGGTGTCCTCCTCCTCCTCCCCGGCGGGCTCGCTGGGTCCAGCATCTTGTCCTGCGGCCCCGCTCTCTCCGGTGGCTCCGCTCCCTCCGGTGGCTCCGCTCCCTCCGGCACCTCTGTTCCCTCCGGCGACCTCGCTTGCCGCGACCTCACTCACGACTCCGGGAATCCCGGCGTGCCTCAGGGAAGGGACCCCGGCAAGCTCGTCGGGCGGAAGCTTGAGCAGTCTACGGATCTCAGCCTCTTCTGCTTGACACACCTCGTCCGCAGCCTGCGCCTCGTCCATGGTGAATCCAAAGTCTCCTGCTGCTGCAGCTGCGGTGGCCTCTTCCATCCGGGAAGCAATATAGGCTATGTCCCGCTCTGTGGTGGCCTGAGTGAGACCCTTGTTCTCCTCGGTGTTCTTCGGCACCTCGACCAAGTTATCAAAGAAACTCATAATTGCATCCGGCGTGGGCACTATCCAGGTGGGGTCGACGCCGTGAGAGTCACACGCGGGCATCATTGCGCGCAAGGCATCCCGGGCAGTGCTGTTACACAGCGGCACCACTCCCCGGGGAGATCTAAACCACTCCGGATGGGCCGGGTCGTGCTTAAAAAGCTCCCGGACCATCCCCTTCAGTTCCAACGCCGTGAAGTTGAAGTTCAAACCCGGGCGCAGCCTCATAATGTCCGCCGCATTGCCAAACTCCCATGCTGGCCTTTTCCTCTCTTGTAAAGGGGCAATGCGGCGGCGGAGGAAATCTGCCCCTACCTCTCCGATGGTCAACTTAGCTACCCGGAGACGAAGTATCCTGACGAGGGCGACGTTGAGCTTGACGTCATCCGGGGCCAACTCGCTCCAGTCCCTACCGCGCACTATGGCTGTTGTGCGCGGCGCTGTGAAAGGCTCCGGCTGGTCCTCCACTATCCAACACCAATCTGCGCGCCACTCTTCCCACTTGCCGCGGAGTTCTCCTTTCAGATATGATTCCTTCTTATTCAAGCGGAAGATCCAGGAGATGCCTCCGGAGAGGGGAGCGCCGACCTCTACTCTAGGCATGAAGAAATGGCGAAAAAGTGCTACGTTTGGATAGATCCATATATAGTTTTCGCACAGATGTGCGAAAACCGCCATCGTAAGGATGGCGTTGGGGGTGAAGTCTAAGAGGTGGAGGCCGTATGTATTCATGATGTCGCAGAAAAACTCCGAGAACGGAGGGCACAAGCCGCAGTGAAAGAAGACAGCGAAGAAGAAGTACCCGCCAGGAAGCAGATCTTTGGCGACGGCGGGGTAGACTCTGGTCCGGGGATGAGCTTTGGTCTCCTTGGCCCAGAAGAGGTAATACTTGTTCCAGAGTTCCCTCGCGCTGAGCCTCGGCGCGAAGACTACATTCTTCTTCCGCAGGGCGGCGAGCTTCGCCGCCTGCTCGGATTTCTCCCTCTTGGCCTTCTCCGCTTTCGCCTTCTCGGCCTTCGGAGCCATGGCGGAGGCGGCGGGGGAAGGGGCGAGGAGTTCGACGGCGCCGCGGGTGCGGAAGAGGGCAGAGGAGGTGTGGAGGCAAAGCGCAGCGGGGGATTTCTGGAGGTTGAAGACAAAGTGAAAGCGGAGGAGGGAAACTGCCCCTGTTCCCTCTGCTTTTAAGGAGGGAGTGGGGGACGCTCCGCATTTACCATTAAAGAACGTGGCCACGATCCCTCCCACGACGCCGCAATCGACGCGTGCCGTTAGGGAGGGACGCGGCGGATGCGGAAGGGAATCTACGGCTCGCCGTGGGCCGCGCGTGCCCGTGCACTGTTTTGGGCCTGGCCCAACAGCGCTCGGCACCGTGTGTGGCCCAGGCCCGGGGGCTCCTATCGGTGTACTAAGATAGGGGTACCTTAGTACCCCAACTTGTGCATGGGCAGTAGCAGCTTCCCGCGGCAGGGCTCGCCACGCGCTTGCCGGAAACCTTTCCAGACCTTATTAAGCCATTCAAAAACAAAGTATACAAGACAGAAGATCAAGGCCCCGGCAAGAGGAGCTTGCCGGGAAGGCCGTCCCAGGCTCAAGACTGTCAGATTAGCACAAGACCCTGGCAAGAGGAGCTTGCCAGGAAAACCAGAAGACCTCATCCCAGAAGACATGCCTTGGCGCAGCATGCACCCCGGCAGGGCCCGGGGAGCGACAAGCTCCAGGGCCCGGCAAGATCAAGACCCCGGCACGGTGCTTGCCGGGGGAAGCCTGCGCTGTGTTCCCGCGCTCCAGCTCATCGGCCCACGCGTCCCCCTGGGGCCCTTCCAGGGACGCGTGGGGGATGGCTGTGCAGCCTGGGGGACACGGTGGCGAGCCACGGTGACGAGGCTGCCGCCGTGGCGAACGGAGACGCATGGACGGGCGCTTTTGGGGTCGACGGCGACGGGCATTTAATGCCCTTGTCCCCCACTGTCAAGTTAGGTGAAGACCACTGTTCACGCACTGTTCCCGCACTGTTACAACTACCACCAAAGTTACATTTTTGCTCTTCTTCTACGTTGACACTTGTCGGTGACCCCTTGAGCTATAAAAGGAGGCCCATGCACAACGTAGAAAGGGTTCGGAACCTAGATAGCTTTCTTGCTCGGTGTAGCTAGTTCTTCAAGCTCCCGAGCTCACAAACTCAATACAAACCAAGCAGGAGTAGGGTTTTACGCGTCCGCGCGGCCCGAACCTGGGTAAACTGCCTGTGTGAGCTCTTCGATCCGCTCTTTGTGCTCCCTCCGCTCCCTCACCGCAACGTACAAGGGGCTCCGGTCCCATAGGTGTTCGTGGTGGACAGTTTCCCCCGACAGAAAGTGTTGGTATGGAAGGCAACCGTGGATTCGGCTAGCCATGGCTTGTGAAGGTTTGGTGGAAAAGGAATAAACTTTATTTTATGTTTGGGAACCGCCTATGATATATCTAGCATGGAAAGTGTTTGGGAACCTCAAGTCGTTTTCGTTGGTGGGAAAAGTACACCTCCCAAAACAATTTTATCTCTCAATTTAAGCTTTGAGCTCTGGCACCTCTACAAATTCCTATTTCCCTCTGTGAAGGGCCTTTCTTTTACTTATGCAATTTTTATTTTTGAATTTGAGTCTCCATCATCTCTTATAAAGCACCAACTAGGAAACTCTATGATCGTACTTTAGCATTGGGTGTAACTAATATGCGAGTGTGTTTCATGAATGGATCAATGGTTGAGCATGATGGGTTAGGAATAAGTTATTTTAGCATTGATATTTTGAAAGACATGGTTGCTTGTTGATATGTTTGAGTATTTAAATCTCATGTCAAAACTAGACTATTGCTTTGAACCATATAAAAGTCCAAATGTCCATGCTATGAAGAAAGGAATATGATATGACATGATAGGCAACATTCCACATCAAAAATTCTGTTTTTATCATTTACCTACTCGAGGACGAGCATGAATTAAGCTTGGGGATGCTGATACGTCTCAAACGTGTCTATAATTTTTGATTGTTCTATGATGTTATACTATCATTCTTGGATGTTTTACAATCATTTTATAGTCATTTTATATCATTTTTTGTACTAACCTATTGAGATAGCGCCCAGGTGGGTTGTGCCCACCTCGGTGGCCTCCCGCACAACCTCTTTGCTCTATAAATACTCGGATATTCCAGAAACCCTAGAGGAGTCGACGAAATTCTATTCCAGCCGTCGCAAAGTCCAGAACCACCAAATCCAATCTAGACACCATCACAGAGGGGTTCACCACCTCCATTGGTGCATCTCTGATGATGTGTGAGTAGTTCCATGTAGACCTGTGGGTCCGTAGTTAGTAGCTTGATGGCTTCCTCTCTCTCTTTTGATTATCAATACAATGGTCTCTTGGGGATCCATATGATGTAAATCTTTTGTGGTGTGTTTGTTGGGATCGATGAACTTTGAGTTTATGATCAGATCTATCTTTTTATATCCATGAAAGTTATTTGAGTCTTCTTTGATCTCTTATATGCATGATTTCTTATAGCCTCGTATTTCTTCTCCGATATTTGGGTTTTGTTTGGCCAACTTGATCTATTTATCTTGCAATGGGAAGAGGTGCTTTGTAGTGGGTTCGATCTTACGGTGCTTGATCCTAGTGACAGAAAGGGAACCGACACGTATGTAACATTGCTACTAAGGATAAAACGATGGGGTCTATTTCTACATAAATAGATCTTGTCTACATCATGTCATCGTTCTTATTGCATTGCTCCATTTCTCCATGAACTTAATACACTAGATGCATGCTGGATAGCGGTCGATGTGTGGAGTAATAGTAGGAGATGCAGGACGGTCTACTAATCTTGGACGTGATGCCTATATAATGATAATTGCCTGTATATCGTCATAATTATTTGAAGTTCTATCAATTGCCCAAGAGTAATTGTTTTCCCACCGTTTGCTATTTTCTCGAGAGAAGCCACTAGTGAAATCTACGACCCCCAGGTCTCTTTCTCATATTATTTGCCTTTGCGATCTATTTTCCTTTGCTTTTATTTTCAGATCTATTAAACCAAAAACCCAAAAACACCTTGCTGCAATTTATCTTATTTGGCGTTCGATCTATCAATATTTACAACTCTATCATGTCCGTTACCCGAAAGGGATTGACAACCCCTTTTACCCGTCGGGTTGCGAGTATTTGTTATTTGTGTGCAGGTGCTGTTTATGTTGTGTTGCTTGGTTCTCCTACTGGTTTGATAAGCTTGGTTTCATCACTGAGGGAAATACCTACCGCTGCTATACTGCATCAGCCTTTCCACTTTTGGAAAAAATTGCGTAGTCCTAGCAGTCATCAATAGGATACCCAAAGGAAACTGTTGGGTACACCTTCTATCACGGATCCGAAGGCAAGCTATTCGTTGCTAAGAATGGATCCTTTCTAGAGAAGGAGTTTCTCTCGAAAGAAGTGAGCGAGAGGAAAGTAGAACTTGATGAGGTAATTATACCTTCTCCCGAATAGGAAAGTAGTTCATCATAGAAATTAGTTCTAGTGATTCCTACACCAATTAGTGAGGAAGCTAATGATGATGATCATGAAACTTCAGATCAAGTTACTAACGAACCTCATATGTCTACCAGAGTTCGTTCCGCGCCAGGGTAGTACGGTAACCCTAATCTGGAAGTCATGTTACTAGACCATGACAAACCTATGAACTATGAGGAAGCGATGATGAGCCCAGATTCCGCAAAATGGCTTGAGGCCATGAAATGTGAGATCAGATCTATGTAAAAGAACAAAGTGTGGACTTTGGTTGACTTTCCCGATGATCGGCAAGCCATTGAAAATAAATGGATCTTTAATAAGAAGACTGCCGCTGATGGTAATGTTACTGTCTACAAAGCTCGACTTGTTGCGAAAGGTTTTCGACAAGTTGAAGGAGTTGACTACGATGAGACTTTCTCACCCATAGCAATGCTTAAATCTGTCCGAACCATGTTAGCAATTGTCGCATTTTATGATTATGAAATCTGACAAATGGATGTCAAAACTGCATTCCTTAATGGATTTCTCAAAGAAGAGTTGTATATGATGCAACCAGAAGGTTTTGTCGATCCTAAAGGTGCTGACAAAGTGTGCAAGCTCCAGCTATCCATCTATGGACTGGTGCAAGCATCTCGGAGTTGGAATATATGCTTTGATGAAGTGATCAAAGCATATGGTTTTATACAAACTTTTGGAGAAGTCTGTATTTACAAGAAAGTGAGTGGGAGCGCTGTAGCATTTCTGATATTATATGTGGATGACATATTGTTGATCGGAAATGATGTAGAATTTCTGGATAGCATAAAAGGATACTTGAATACGAATTTTTCAATGAAAGACCTCGGTGAAGCTACTTATATATTGGGCATCAAGATCTATAGAGATAGATCAAGACACTTTCACAAAGCACATACCTTGATAAATTTTTGAAGAAGTTCAAAATGGATCAGTCAAAGAAAGGGTTCTTGCCTGTGTTACAAGGTGTGAAGTTGAGTCGGACTCAATGCCCGACCACTACAGAAGACAAAGAGAAAATGAAAGTCATTCCCTATGCTTCACCCATAGGTTCTATCATGTATGCAATGTTGTGTACCAGGCCTGATGTGTGCCTTGCTATAAGTATAGCAGGGAGGTATCAAAGTAATCCAGGAGTGGATCAGTGGACATTAGTCAAGAACATCCTCAAGTACCTAAAAAGGACCAAGGATATGTATCTCGTTTATGGAGGTGACAAATAGCTCATCATAAATGGTTACGTCGATGCAAGTTTTGACACTGATCCGGATGACTCTAAGTCACAAACCGGATATGTCTTTTTGTTGAATGGTGGAGTTGTCAGTTGGTGCAGTTCCAAGCAGAGCGTCGTGGCGGGATCTACGTGTGAAGCGGAGTACATAGCTGCTTCGGAAGCAGCAAATGAAGGAGTCTAGATGAAGGAGACTAGGTGTAATACCTAGTACATCGGGTCCAATGTAAATCTTTTGTGACAACACTTGAGCAATTGCCTTGGCGAAGGAATCTAGGTTTCACAAGAGAACCAAGCACATCAAGAGACGCTTCAACTCTATCCGCGATCAAGTCAAGGAGGGAGACATAGAGATTTGTAAAATACATTCGGATCTGAATGTTGCAGACCCGTTGACTAAGCCTCTTCCACGAGCAAAACATGATGAGCACCAAGACTCCATGGGTGTTAGAATCATTACTATGTAATCTGGATTATTGACTCTAGTGCAAGTGGTAGACTGAAGGAAATATGCCCTAGAGGCAATAATAAAGTTGTTATTTATATTTCCTTATATATCATAATAAATATCTTTTATTCATGCTAGAATTGTATTAACCGGAGACTTGATACATGTGTGAATACATAGATGAAACACAGTGTCCCTAGTAAGCCTTTACTAGACTAGCTCGTTAATCAAAGATGGTTGAGTCTCCTAACCATACACATGTGTTTTCATTTGATGAACGGGATCACATTACTCGGAGAACGATGTGATGGACATGACCCATCCGCTATATTAGAATAATGATCGTTTAGTTTTATTACTATTGCTTTCTTCACGACTTATACATGTTCCTCTGACTATGAGATTATGCAACTCCCAAATACGGGAGGAACACCTTGTGTGCTATCAAACGTTACAACGTAACTCGGTGATTATAAAGATGCTCTACAGGTGTCTCCGAAGGTGTTTGTTGAGTTGGCATAGATCGAGATTAGGATTTGTCACTCCGTGTATCGGAGAGGTATCTCTGGGCCCTCTCTGTAATGCACATCAATATAAGCCTTGCAAGCTATGTGACCAATGAGTTAGTTACGAGATGATGCATTACGGAAAGAGTAAAGATAATTACCGGTAACGAGATTGAACTAGGTATGATGATACCAATGATCGAATCTCGTACCGATGACAAAGGGAACAACGTATGTTGTTACATTGTTTGACATATAAAGATCTTCGTAGAATATGAAGGAGCCAATATGAGCATCCAGATTCCGCTATTGGTTATTGTCGGATCTTGGGTTTGGGAAAAACACTTGTGGTTCGAACACTTGGGTGCGCACGAAGATCTCTCCTTCCGCCCTAGCTCGACTACTCGCCGATTCCTAGGCCTAGCTCGTCAAGCCCGAAGAACAAGAGACACACATGTTTATACTGGTTCGGGCCACCATTGAGGTGTAATACCCTAATCCAGTGTGGTGTGGTGGATTGCCTTATAGGATGGGGAAGAACAACCTCCTGAGGAGAGGTGTCCTTGTGCTCGGGTGAGCTTGCTGGTGTGTCTTGCTGGCTCTCTCTCTGGTTCTGTAGGTTGGGTGAGCTCCAGATCCCATGCCCCCTGTATGGTGGTGGCTAGTCCTATTTATAGAGGCCCGGGTCCTCTTCCCAAATATTGAGCGGGAAGGGATCCCACAACGGCCAAATTTGAAGGGGGACAACTAGTACAAGCTATCCTGACAAAAGGTGGTCTTTGTCTACCAAAGGTTCTGGTGGTGACGCCGCCGTGGGCTCCACGATGACCTCCGCTGTGCCGTCCTGCTGGTCTTGGTCTTGTTGCACTGATATGGAAACCTTTGCCTGATGCCTCGGGACTCCTCGCCTGCGCCTGCCCCTTTAGCACCATAGAGGAAACTGGCACCCTACGCCCGCTGGTGCCCGCCTGGCCTTGGTCGTCATTGTAATGCCCAGGATGGGACTATATCACCTACGTGTCGAGGCACGACTTAAAGATATAAGCCCATTATGGAATGATCGCAAGTTTGGTATCTTTGCACGACTCATGTAAAAGAGGGATTAAATTGCAAAAGGAGATAGTTGGCTTACACTCACCACTTCACACAATACATTACATAAGCAAATCATCATTCAAAACATCACAACCCGACTACGGGCGAAGATCCAAAAGAAAGATACCAAAACAACATAAAGCCACAGGTCTGGATCGAATCCTAGTAGAAACCACTACTGATCATCGAAAACGTCACAAACATACGACCACTATCTTCATCAAGCTCCCAGTGAAGAACTTGAACCCGCTCCTGCATCATTCTCGGCTGAACCTGCATCTGGTGTTGTAGTATCTGTGAGCCACGAGGACTCAACAATCCCATAACCATGGGTATCAAGACTAGCAAAGCTTTATGGGTAGGAAGGGTAAAGTGGTGAGGTTGCAGCAGCGGCTAAGCATAATATGGTGGCTAACTTACGAGTACAAGAATAAGATGAGCATCTACGCAAACAGTCGCAAAAGTAGTGATCGCTAAAGATCCTGAACTACATACGAGTCAAACAGAACCCCACCGTGTTCTCTTCTCAAAGTGAAAAGAGACAGTCACGGTTACTCACACAGTTGTGTGTTTTACATCGGATCCTCTGTCAAGTTTTCTACAACCGGACATTAACAAATTCCAATCTGCCACATAACCGCGGGCACGACTTTTGAAAGATCATAACCCTGCAGGGGTGTCCCAACTTAGCCCATCACAAGCTCTCACGATTAGCTGAAGTGACAAATATAATATCATCACCCCTTATCTTAGGGAAATCCGATCAGGCTCAGCATCCCGGTAGCACAAGACATTTCGACAATGGTAAAACAAGTCCAGCAAGACCTCCCGGTGTGTCGACACCCTGATAGTAGCCGCGCGTATCTCGTCTCAGGCCACGACCGGATGGGTGATGCTACAGGTAAAACCAAACCTCGAGTTTCCCCGTGGTGGCCCTGCAGGACCCCCGTTTGGGACCAACACCATCAGCACTGGCCCCCCTGCTATGTAGAAAGAATCCTCAGGTAGCGCTAACTCCCTATGCAATTTAATTAATTAAATAAGTTGTTATTATGAGCAAATTAAAACCAATGTTGGGCCTTGCTGGAGGAGTTTTATTCAAAGTCGAACTGTCAAGGGGTCCCCATCCACCCATCGTGTAAGGAACGCAAAATCAAGGAACATAATGCCGGTTTATCGGCGCCTAGGGTGGCATGAGTGGAACAAAACACCGAGCAAAAGGCCAAGCCTTCCACCCATGCCCAGTATATAGGTGTGTTAATAATAATTATAGATATTGTGATATTCCAACAACAAGTTCCCACCTGGAACGAACTTCATCTTCACCTACAACTAACAACGCTATAAGAGGGGCTGAGCAAGCGGGCAACATAGCCAAACAGTGGTTTTGCTAGGAAGGTTTCAAGGTTAGAGGTTTCATGGCAACAAGGAGAGGCTGACATAAAAGATGGGTAGCGCGACATGTAACGATAGCATCGAGACAACTAAGCATGGCAATGGTAGTAAAGGTATCCAAGGGTATGATCATCTTGCCTGGGATTCCGCAAGGGAGAAGAACGGATCCATGAAGAAGACGAAGAAGAAGCCTCACAACTCCGGAACGAAACCGAAGCTAACAAGAGAAGCAACCGGAAAGAAGCAAACAACACGGTAAACATACAAGCATAAACATGGCATACGATGCACATCCAAGTATGATGCATGTCCGGTTTAATTATGCATGACATGGCAAAGTGCACAAACAAATACTACAAGTTAAGTGGAGCTCAATATGCAACGAGTTGCATATTGACGAAACACCACATTTTATTTATTTAGTTGACTCTCGTTATCTACAAGACAAGATTAAATGTTTGTTAACATGGCAAGAGGTGAAGCATAATAAAACTACACTATTTAGACATTTTAAATGAGGCCGACAGAACAACAACAATTCCGGAAAATCCCCATGAGCATGTTTAGCAATTATAAGCAAACAACAATTAACATATTTTAGTGTTGTTAACATGATGCGGATGACATGAACAAGTGTTTGCAATTATATTAAAGTTTACAAGAAGAAGATGTGAAGTATTGTCACCGTGGTGGAAAGAAAGGGTGCCACGGCAACGATCCGAAAATGATGCACGGCAACATCTCGGTTCCGTAACTCGCTGAGAGACCGGTGCAAAAGAATGCTCGGCGTGAGCATGACATGCAAGAAGAAAGGTGGGGCGATCCCGTTGCCGGGTTCCCACGAGTCGGCGACGAGGCAACCGAGGAACATAACAAAAGGACGAAACGGACACGGTGCACACACGGGAAACATCTCATACAACACAACATTCCACGGGTCATCGTCTCGGGTTATACCTTCGGGACAATCGTTCTCGGGGCGGTTCGAGATCGTAGTGGAAGTGGTGGTTCCGTTTGTAGTCGTACACGGGTCGACGGTAGTGGAAGTAGACGTTCTCGTAGATGTACATGTCGACGGTTGTGGTACTTGTCGGGATCGTCGTCGACGTAGGGGTACACGTTCGTTTCGGAGAGGGACTTGATGAATCCAACATCTTCGGGGCGACGGTAGTCGTTCACGTTTCGTAGCCGTTCGGGTCGTCGTGGTACTTGTCGGGTCGTCTTGTTGTCGGCATTCTCGTATCGTAGATGTACTTGACGGTCCGGTCTCGATTCTTGTGACATAGAGGTATTTGGCGTCGGTAGACGTACACGGGGCGACAGTAGCGGTACTCGCGGTCGTCGTGATACTTGTATCTTCGGTCTCGAGTCGTAGTTGAAGTAGGAGCTCGTCGGTCTTGCCAAAACCGAACTCTTCGAGGCCCGTCGTGGTACTGGCAAAATTTACAGCACAGGCAACACAAAACAAACAAAAGCGGCAGCACGGGGGGGCGACGAGGCAGAGGCCTGGCTTGGCGCTGGCTGGACGAGGGAAGGCGCGGGGAGATCGAAGGGGGAAGGGCTCGGTCGAGCGACTGACGGCGCAGGGAGGAAACGAGAGGGAGATGAGAGGAGCGAGCGAGGGGGCTGCGAGCGGCTAGGGTTAGCGGCTTAGTTGGGACAAAGGAAGAAAATGGGCCGGGGCGGTCTGGGAGGGAAGTGGCCGGTCCGGCTCGGGCCAGAAGGACCTGAGGCCTGCAGGTGCTGGGCTGGTCTTCACTACCTTATCTGGTTTTTAGCAGAAACCAAAATAAGAGAAGAGAATAAAAATGAGGAGGGGGGTTAGGGCAAAAGTTAGCACATGGGAGTATTTTTCTCGGGCATCATAAAATGAGCACGGTCCGAGAAAAATAGAAAAGGCAAGATCGAAAGGAATAATTCAAACATATTTGAATTTAATCAAATTGGTTTGAACTAAGACTTGATTATTGAAGTGTCCAAAAAAGATGAGGATTTTGGAGGAACCTCGAAACAACGGAAAGGAAATTATTGACAAGGTTTTGAAGGAGAAACTTGAAGTAGGAAAAGCATGGGGAAAAATATGCAAGTGTGTTGGGTTAATTCCAACGAATGGAATATTTAATATAGCTCCCTAAATATTAGGAGGATATGTTATAAAGAGAAGACATCCTTCCCTCGATTTAAATGGACCGAAGGTCCACACAATTTATTTAGGTTGAGATGCAAAAGAAATATGACATGATGGCATGATGACATGATGCAATGCAAAAATAAATAACACAAGCACAAAAGAAACACACGAAAGAACCCGGGACATCTGGAATCTTCTGGGACGTCGGTCTTCGGGCGTCACAGTCATGGCTCATGTGATACGTCCAAAATGCATCACTATTTTGTATCATAATTTATCCTTATTCATTGATATATTTCATGTTATGATGATGTTCTTATGTTGTTTTGGTCCATTTTACACAGTTTGCAACTTTCCGATACCGGAACAACAGACGCAGGATTCAGCAGGAAAAAGTGGATGCTGAGTTGCTGAAGAAGAACACCTCCAAATTACCTGAAAATTGACGGGAGGTATTTTTCGGACGAATAACGAAGACACGCAAAAGGGGAGTCAGAGGGGGCCCACAGGGTGCCCAGACGGCCTGGGGGCGTGCCCCCTGGCCGCGCCGGGGGGGGGGGGGCGCCTGGAGCCCCTGGCCCACCTCTGGTCGCCCCCTTTTGCATATATGTTCTCCGTCCTCCGAAAACCCTAGGCACGGGACTTTTTACGGAGTTCCGCCGCCGCTCCGAGGCGGAAACCTACAGAGAAGAAAAGGGCATCTCCGGTGGGCAGATTCCGCCGGGGAGATCACCTCCCGGAAGGGGAGATCGTCGCCATCGTCATCACCATCGTCACGGGCATCATCGAGATCATCATCAACATCATCCCCAACACCAGCACCATCTCCATCTTCATCCAAATCTCATCTTACAATCGTAACTTGCGTTGTAACTCGTACTACCTATCCTCTTTACTCTATCGGTGTTGATTATTGCTTTGTGGTGAATGCTATTGAGTTTTGTTGGAGAAATATTGTTATGTACGGATTGTTTATCACCTATTTATCCCCACTGATTATGATCTCCTTTATGTCTCGTGAGTAGTTACCTTAGTTCTTGAGGCCATGGGGAAAGTCTTGTTGTTAGTAGTCATATGTTGTTGAAGTAATATGTGTTGTTTGATACTTAAGTTGTGTTGTCATTCTACTAGTGGTGTTGTGTGAGTCGAACACCCAACACTTCGCCTTATTAAGGACCTAGGAGAATACATTGTGTATAAAGAATGCTTATGGTGGGTTGCCAGAGTGACAGAAACCTGAACCCCAGTTCGCACGCTTTTGCATAAGGGAATAATGGATCCTCGATCGTATTGCTATGGTTAGGCTTTTGCCTTAAATTCTATATTGTATTTGCGAACGCTTGCAAGGTGTTTAATCATAAGAGTGCATTCATCTTAGTCTAGAGAGTGCACTAGCATAGATCCACCCACTCAACACTTATCAACACATAACATAGTATCGATACGGAATATGGCGAAAGCACATGACTACCTCTCCCGTGTGTCCTCAAGAACACTTTAGTCTTTATAAGTTCAGTAGCTAGGCCTCTCCTTTGATAAGAAAGGATTGGGCCACTTGTTACTCTCAGTACCTTTTACATTACTTGCCTTTACATTCCTGTTGTTTATACCGAGAAAACCCCTAAAATTTATCTTTCAGTGCTTGCAGTAAATTCTTGCTCAGAATCGCTTATCAATACCTTCTGCTCCTCGTTGGGTTCGACACTCTTACTTATCGAAAACGCTGCAACAGATCCCTTACGGTTGAGGGTCATCAAGTAACGTTTTCTGGCGCCGTTGCCGGGGAGCGTAGCGCTATTGGTAAAGTGAAACAGGTAAGAAAGTCTTTTTATAATTCTGTTTTTATTTTTGCTATTGCTGCTCTTTGTCCTTATGGACAACCCTATTATTGGAGCGTTGCTTGCGGGAAGACGCCCCACACCTGTGGTGGTTGATCCTCCCCCTACTTAAATTGTGCCTTATAAAATACCAGCTGGCATTATCGATTATGTTTTGGCTAATCGTTATGCAGGAGACATACATCCTGGTGAACACTTGCTATATTTGTCACGACTATGTTCATTATTTAAGCTTGCAGGTGTATCGAGGGAGTTTGTCATGAGGAAATTGTTTGTCGTATCACTTATAGATAAAGCTTCAGATTGGTATGGGCTTCTCGATAACTCACACTTGCTGGACTGGCAGGAGCTTATGTCTCTCTTTTATACTAAGTTTTATCCTCTTCATGAAATTCATCGAGACAGGAATTATATCTATAACTTTAGGTCTCGTGACGGAGAAAGCATTGCTCAAGCTTGGGGGAGATTGAAGTCCCTAATGCTCAAATGCCCTATTCATAAGCTTCCCAAGGAAAGTATACTTACAAATTTTTATGCCAGGCTTTCTCGTCAGGATAAGGAGATGCTGGATGCCTCCTCTAGTGGGGTGTTTCAGAAGAAGAGTGTTGAAGAAAGGTGGGATCTCCTTGAAAGAATCCAGAGGAATACCGAAGGTTGGGAAATTTATAAAGGTATTGAACCCGCTATAAATTATGAACATGATTATATTGAGAGCTATGTGGAAACTGATTACTTCAATACTTTTTGCTCTAAGATTGGTCTTGATTCCCATCTAGTGATTGATTTGTGTAAGAATTTTGCCTCTCACGTTGATTCTTTTAAAAAGAAGAGAGACCAGCACCATGAATCTTTTAAAGAACCACCTATTGATATTTATGTTGCTGAGCCTATTTTGCCTGCAGTTATATATGAAAAGCCTCCTTTTCCCACGAGGATAAAGGAGCACTCTCTTGTGACAGGCATAATAAATAAAAGTGAGAGAAGAGTTGATGAGCCTGAGGACCAGATCAGGGTCGATCCTCAAGTTGCATTGATTAAAGACCTTGCTACTGATGATGTTTTGGATTCCAATATAACTTTTTGTGCTGTTTCCACTAACCTTGTCACTGCCAAGAATAAAGGCCCAATTTCAGGTACTCCAGTGGTATCTGTTAAAATAGGAGATCACAATTATTATGGGCTATGCGATTTGGGATCGAGTGCAAGTGCTATTCCTTATTCACTTTATGAAGAAATCATCGGTGAGATTTCTCGTTGTGAACTTGAAGAAGTTGATGTTACTATTCATCTTGCAAATAGAACAACCATCTCTCCTATCGGAATTGTGAGGGACGTTGAAGTCCTATGTGGAAAGGTAAAATACCCTACCGACTTTTTAGTACTTGGATCAGAGAGAGACAATTTTTGTCCCATTATTTTTGGTAGACCTTTTCTTAGAACTTTTGGAGCTATAATAGATTGCAAGAAAGGTAAAGTTTCTGTTGAATTCGATGGTGAGCCATATGAATTTAATTTTTCTAAGTTCTCTAAGCAGCCGCGTGGTACTGATTTACCTAGTGATGATAAAATTATTGAAAGTATTGCTTCTATTGCTATTCCCCCTAATGATCCTTTGCAGCAATACATGGAGAACCACGAGAATGATTTGCATATGCAGGAAAGAAATGAACTAGATGAAATATTCTTGAGGCAGCCTGCCATCCTGAAGCACAACCTTCCGGTTGAACCTTTGGGAATTTTATCAAAACCAAAAGAAGACCCGGTGTTCGATCTTAAACCTCTTCCCGATACGCTCAAGTATGCTTATTTAGATGAAAAGAAAGTATATCATGTTATTATCAATTCTAACCTTTCAGGATATGAAGATGAGCGATTATTGGAAGTACTTCGTAAACACCGAGGCGCAATTGGCTACAC
This sequence comes from Secale cereale, assembly GCA_902687465.1. Classification (NCBI taxonomy): domain Eukaryota; kingdom Viridiplantae; phylum Streptophyta; class Magnoliopsida; order Poales; family Poaceae; genus Secale; species Secale cereale. The sequence goes on along the minus strand of LR738710.1, from coordinate 693,983,883 downwards.
CCTTGATGACCTTAAGGGGATTAGTCCATCTATCTGTCAACATACTATCAACCTTGAGCCTGATGCTAAACCAGTTGTTGATCATCAACGACGGTTGAACCCGAAGATGATGGATGTCGTGAGAACTGAGATTCTCAAGCTTCTAGCCGCAGGTATTATCTACCCTATAGCTGATAGTAAGTGGGTAAGTCCGGTACATTGTGTTCCTAAGAAAGGAGGTACAACTGTGGTTCCTAATGATAAAAATGAACTAATACCTCAGAGAATTATTATTGGATATAGAATGTGTATTGATTACAGGAAGTTGAACAAGGCAACCAGGAAGGATCACTAACCGTTGCCGTTCATCGACCAAATGCTTGAAAGGTTATCCAAAAATACCCACTTTTGTTATCTCAATGGTTATTCTGGCTTCTCTCATATTCATGTTAACACTGCCGATCAAGAGAAGACCACTTTTACTTGTCCTTTTGGTACTTATGCTTACAGACGTATGCCTTTTGGTTTATGTAATGCCCCTGCTACTTTTCAAAGGTGTATGTCTGCTATCTTTCATGGTTTCTGCGGGGATATTATGGAAGTCTTCATGGACGATTTCTCCGTCTATGGAACTTCATTTGACCATTGTCTTCACAACCTTAATAAAGTTTTGCAGAGATGCGAGGAGACAAATTTGGTACTCAACTGGAAGAAGTGCCACTTTATGGTTAATGAAGGAATTATTCTTGGTCACAAGATTTCCGAAAGGGGAATTGAAGTGGACAAGGCCAAGATCGAAGCTATTGAAAGGATGCCCTATCCAAGGGACATCAAAGGTATTCGCAGTTTTCTCGGTCATGCAGGTTTTTATAGAAGATTTATTAAAGACTTTTCTAAAACCTCGAGACCCCTCACTAATCTTCTCCAGAAGGATGTTCCTTTTGCGTTTGATGAAAATTGTAAGGAAGCTTTTGAAGTCCTTAAGAAAGCTTTAATAACTGCTCCTATAGTACAACCACCTGACTGGAATTTACCTTTTGAGATTATGTGTGATGCAAGTGATTTTGCTGTTGGAGCTGTTTTAGGACAAAGAGTTGATAAGAAATTGAATGTTATACATTATGCTAGTAAAACCCTTGATAGTGCTCAAAGAAATTATGCTACTACTGAGAAGGAATTCTTAGCTATAGTTTTTGCTTGTGATAAGTTTAGGTAGTATATTGTTGATTCCAAAGTTATTATTCATACTGATCATGCTGCCATTAAATATCTTATGACAAAGAAGGATGCCAAGCCAAGGCTTATCAGATGGGTACTCCTTCTTCAAGAATTTGATTTGCAGATTGTTGATAGGAAGGGGGAAGACAATCCGGTGGCGGACAATCTTTCAAGGATGGAAGATATACCGCACGACCCCATCCCAGTTAACGATAGTTTTCCAGACGAGCAACTTGCCGTTGTAAAAGTACAATCTCTTTCCGATCCATGGTATGCAGATTATGCTAATTTTATTGTTGCAAAGTATTTGCCTCCAGGTCTAACATGTCAGCAAAGGAAGAATTTCTTTCATGATTTGAGGCACTACTTTTGGGATGACCCACATCTTTTCAAAGAAGGTCCCGACGGGATAGTGAGAAGATGCATTCCGGAACATGAGCAAAAGGACATGCTCAGACGGTGTCATGATAGTCCCTATGGAGGACATCATGCCGGTGAGAGGACTGCACATAAGGTTCTTCAATCAGGTTTTTATTGGCCTACTCTCTTTAAAGATGCTAGAAATTATGTTTTAGCCTGTGATAAATGTCAGAGAGTTGGTAACATTAGTAGAAGGAATGAGATGCTTATGAATTACTCACTAGTGATTGAACCTTTCGATTGTTGGGGTTTTGATTTTATGGGTCCTTTTCCTTCTTCACACAAGTACACTCACATTTTAGTAGCTGTTGATTATGTGACCAAGTGGGTTGAAGCAATCCCCACTGAAAGTGCTGATCACAAAACATCTTTGAAAATGCTTAAAGATGTAATTTTTCCTAGGTTTGGTGTACCAAGGTATCTCATGACCGATGGAGGATCACACTTCATGCACGGAGCTTTTAGAAAAGCTTTGGCTAAATACGATGTTAATCATAGAATTGCTTCACCTTATCATCCTCAAACTAGTGGGCAAGTTGAGCTCACCAATAGCGAGATTAAGTTGATCTTGCAGAAAACAGTAAACAGAAATAGGAAGGATTGGTCAAACAAGTTAGGAGATGCTTTGTGGGCATATAGAACTGCTTACAAAAACCCCATGGGCATGTCTCCCTATAAGATGGTGTATGGCAAGGCTTGCCATCTGCCATTAGAGTTAGAACACAAAGCTTTCTAGGCTGTTAGAGAGCTTAACACTGACCCAAAACTAGCTGGGGAGAAGCGTCTCATGAACTTGACTTCTCTAGATGAATGGAGGAGTGAAGCTTACGAGAGCGCTAAAATGTTTAAGGAAAAGGTAAAAAAGTGGCATGATAGGAAGATTCTGAAACGTGAATTTAATGTTGGTGATAAAGTTTTGTTGTTTAGATCCCATTTCAGGTTTTCTCCAGGTAAACTACTTTCCAGGTGGGAAGGACCATTTCATATTGAAGAAGTTTATCGGTCTGGTGCAATTAAGATTAATAATTTTGAAGGCACCAAACCTCAAGTTGTGAATGGGCAAAGACTTAAACATTACATAGCAGGAGACCTTGTCGATGTTGATGTGAATATAATATACACAACAACCCACGAAGAACATGTTGCAGCCCTGTTTCAGACGCCAGCAGAAGCAGAATAAAGAAAAGGTATGTAGTACGGTAAGAAAACACCGCAAACCATCATAAAAGTTCCGTATTACGAGTTTTTGTAAAATTAGTAAAATTCCGAGTCGAAGTGGAGCCGGAGACGACCTCCAGGGAGTCCAGGCGCCCCCCTGGCGCGCCCCCCCTGGGCCGCGCCGGCAGGCCGCCTGGACACCCGGGAGTCCGCCTCCTACCCCGCTTTGGTCCGTTACCTTCCTTTCTGTGCATAAATTTTTCCTATATATTTGCCCGGATTGTTTCGGCAACGTATCTTGCGATTTCGCGTGTTTTCTCTTTGATCTGTTTCTGCCAGGAAATCTTTCAGCTAAATTTAGGTGCCATGGCTTCTCCAAGTTCCCCCAAGGACACGTTCGTCGTCAACGTCATCAACCCTTACCTCACCGAGGTGAAGAAGCACCCTTAGGTTGTTCAGATGGAGGACGGTGTCCTTCATCAAGAGGATCTGAAGGGACCTATCAAGGAGGGGAGCATCCAAGCCAGGCTGGAAGAAGTGGAACAAGAAGTCTTCGAGTACAAGAAGATGATCGAGCGTGGTGTTGAAGCTAACTTTGACATCACCAACGAGCTGAAGAGCTACTTTCTGAAGGAGATGAAGGAGATGTGGGAAAGAATCGCCGCGTCTGAAGACAGAATTATAGAACTCCAAGGGCAAATTAATGATCTACATAACCAGAACTATGAGTATGAACTAAGGTTTCTGCGCATGGGTTTGGGTGCTGAATGCAGGATTCAGGAGATGGGCCTCTCACATGAGACTTTAGCAAGATATCCATGGAAGCGTTTCGCCAAGGACTACGTGGTTAACGCCAACAAGCATGGGTGAAATCTCCTTGGGTAATGGCATTCCCTTGGCTTGTTCCAAGCTTGGGGGAGTGCCCGGTATCTTTATCTTTTACCTTTTGTCTCTTAGAGTCAAGTAGAGTCGTATCATGTCTAGGGAGGTTGTTATATGAGATAGGTGTGTGCATTGAGGTCTATCGCTCCTTCGGTGAGGAATTGTATCCGTGAGTGTGGAGTCGTTTATGATGGAATATTAATGAGAAGTTTATCGGTTCCTTTGCTGCACTCGGTATTCTCTTCACGCAATCGACCTTATATGATGATTCTTATGGGGAGTATTGACCTTATGTCAGGTATGGCTATGAAACTTTATTTAATCTTGGCAAATATAGCTTTGGTCATAACAACAAGCATGATTTTCTTAAAGTATCCACATAGCCAAAACCTTTATGTTATTATGCTTGAAGTGTTATGTTGACAAGGAAGACAACTTGATGTGTTATGCTTATTTCAATGTTCATGCTTTATATTGCTTTGCATCTTAGTCATCATCAATTGTCTGTTCTCTCAAAACCTTTGCTAGCCTAACTCTGTACTAAGCGGTATTCTGCTTGTGCATCCATACCCCTAAGACCAATACCTTCCATATGAGTCCACCATACCTACCTACTCGTGGTACTTCACTACCTGAAAGTGCAACTAATCCCCGGGTGGTTTTGGTAATTAATAACAACATATATATCATTGAACTAATAATTACTTGAGGATCATTTCAGAGAAGTTCGATGATATGGGTATGGAAATGTCTGAAGAAGTGGACCCCTCAAAATGCTAAGGCAAGCATTGGCAAAAGCTCAAGACTCCATTTTTGGTTTAGTGATCAAAGATCACATTGAGTCCATAGGAAAAGCCAATACTATTAAAAGGGGATGAGGTTGTGTTGATGATCTGGTTGCTCAAGTGCTTAGTGATTTAGCTCCTTTAACTTTCAGCAACTTTCACTTCTAAACACACTCATAAGTAATCTCGGACAAACCGATTCTTCCAACTCAGTCCCACCGAGATGAACCACCTCAGCTATTTTCCAAACCCTAGAAATTTCGGTCTATCCGATTTTGAGTTCGGTCTCACCGAAACTGGACTGCCAACCTTCTGTAACCAATTGACATCATATCGGAATATCCGAGTTGTTAATTTCGGTCCCACTGAAAATGGCAAGCTCCTATCTTTGACTCATATCGGACACACCGAGATGGTATTTTCGGTCCCATCGAAAACCCCAACGTTCACTATATTTGAACTTTCGGTCTGACCGAGATTTCACTTCGGTCTCACCGAGATTACTCAAATATGTGTGTAACGGTTGGATTTTGTGTGGAGGCTATATATACCCCTCCACCCCCTCTTCATTCGTGGAGAGAGCCATCAGAAAGTACTACCACTCCTACCTTACACTTTCTGAGAAGAGAACTACCTACCCTTGTGTTGAGATCAAGTTGTTCCATTCCTACCATATGAAACTTGATTTCTAGCCTTCCCAAGTTGCTTTCCACTCAATCCTTTCTTCCACCACAGCCATATCAGTGAGGAGAGTTGAGTGTTGGGGAGATTATCACTTGAAGCACAAGAGCAAGGAGTTCATCATCATCAACCACATCTATTACCTTTTGGAGGGTGGTGCCTCCTAGATTGGTTAGGTGTCGCTTGGGAGCCTCCGTCTTCGAGATGTGGAGTTGAACCAAGAAGTTTGTAAGGGCAAGGAGATCACCTACTTCGTGAAGATCTACCCCGAGTAAGGCTAGTCCTCCGTGGGCGTAGGCCATGATGGAATAGACAAGGTTGCTTCTTCGTGGACCCTTCGTGGGTGGAGCCCTCCGTGGACTCGCGCAGCCGTTACCCTCCGTGGGTTGAAGTCTCCATCAACGTGGATGTACGATAGCACCACCTATCGGAACCACGACAAAAATCTCCGTGTCTCCAAATTGCGTTTGATCTTCTCCACCTCTCTTTACTACATGTGCAATTTACTTTCCGCTGCTTATACTCTAGAATTGCATGTGTAGGGTGATACTTGAATTGATCATAATTGTGAAACTGCCAAAAACTGTTCATGATCTAAAAGCAGATTCTTTATATTGTCAAGTAGTCTAATCACCCCCCCCCCCTCTAGACATACTTTCGATCCTACAAGTGGTATCAGAGCTTTGGTCTCCATTGTTTTGGTTTCCATTGCATTGGACTCCATAAGCTTGGTTTCACAACCTAGGAGAGTATGGCGTCTAGTGAGGGTAATTATCGTAGAGGTCCTTACTTTGATGGTACAAATTTTGCTAGTTGGAAGCATAAAATGAAAATGCATATTCTTGGTCATAACCCAGCCGCATGGGGCATTATTTGTGTTGGTATGCAAGGTGAATTCTTCGAGGAAGGAAAAGTTCCGGATCGCGAAGCTACACCGGAAGAGTTGCGGATGTTGCAAAACAATGCTCAAGCCTGTGACATTCTCTTGAATGCCTTGTGTCCTGAGGAGTTCAACAAAATCAGCCGTCTTGAGAATGCTAAAGAGATTTGAGATACTTTGGTTGAAATGCACGAAGGTACTGAATCTGTGAAGGAATCAAAGCTAGATATTCTTCAAGGTCAACTTGACAAGTTCAAGATGAAGGATGGTGAAGGAGTCGCTGAAATGTACTCTAGGCTTGCTCTCATCACAAATGAGATTGCCGGCTTAGGAAGCGAAGAAATGACCGACCGATTCATCATCAAGAAGATTCTAAGAGCTTTGGATGGAAAATATGACACCGTGTGCACTTTGATCCAAATGATGCCAAACTACAAGACTCCCAAGCCAACTGAAGTCATTGGAAGAATTGTTGCTCATGAGATGACACTTAAGGATAAGGAAGAGCTTCACAACAAGTCAAGTGGTGCTTACAAAGCTACAAGTGATGCTCCCACAACCTCAAGTGACAAGTTAATTTCCAATGAAGAGATAAGCCTAATGGTTAAGAACTTCAACAAGTTCTACAAGAATAGAGGCAAAGAAAGAAGCTCAAAGTCTAGATCATATGATGAAAAGAGATCTTCTAGTCGTGATCGAAACTGCTACAATTGTGGAAGACCCGGACACTTCTCAAATGAGTGTACGACTCCCCACAAGAGAAGAGAAGAATCTCCAAGAAGAAGAGCAAGAGATGAGTCACCTCGGAGAGAGAGAAGGAGTAGAGATGATCGTTATGAACGAAGACCCTCTCGGAGAAGCAAGGATTCGGAGAGGAAAGACAAGTCATCAAGGAGCTACACAAGAAGAAGACATCAAGCTCATGTAGGTGAATGGGTCTCCGGCTCCGACTCCGACAATCAATCCGATGGAAGCTATCACTCCGACTCCGACTACAGTCAAGACGAAGGTGTTGCCGGACTTGCACTCGTATCCTCCAACTCCAACTCCTACGACTTATTTGATTCACCAAATGAGGGAATTGGAAGATGCTTCATGGCTAAAGGCCCTAAGGTAACACACCCTGAATTTATTGACTTTGATAGTGATGAGGATGACTTGCTTGGTGAAGATGAGCTCTTGCATGATAAATCTAGTGAGCTTAGTAATGATGAAAATGCTAGTAGTCTTTATAGTCGAGAAGAGTCGAATGACAATGCTATGAAGGAGATTGAGCGTCTAACTAAAGAACTAAACACTCTTAAGTTAGCTCATGAAACAACTCAAGAAGATCATAGAGAGCTCCTAAGATCTCATGAGAAGCTATGCTTCGAGAAGCTCACTCTAGAGGAAGAACATGAGTTTCTAAAAGCGATCAATGACGATCTTCGAAAGAAGAGTTCTTCATATCTTGCCAAACGACTTCTCTTGTCTAATTTCTTGCCACCTATTAAGACTAAGCATGACAAGCATAAGAAAAATTCTTCCTCTAGTAGTAACAATAACAATGTCAAATCTAATGTTGTTACTTCTAGTAGTTCTCTTGATTCCACTAACAATGTTTCAAGCCAAGTTACACTTGAGCAAGAAAATAGCCTATTGAAGGAAATCATAGAGAAAGGTGTCTACAAGAGTCTTGCCGGAAGCAAGAACTTTGAGGAAATTGTTCGCAAACAAGGAAGGCACCGGAAGAATCAAGGGATTGGTTTTGTGCGAAAGTTCAACGCCGAAGGTGTTGAGTGGGAAGAAGGTCAATACCCTACTCCACAGTTTGTTTCTCAAAAGGAGAAGTATGATCCTACTTCTTCCAATGTGGAACAAGCTCAAGATGACCTTCCACCACAAGACCACAAGCTAAAGGCCAAGGACAAGCTTCAAGAGGAGATTGATGCATTCATTGAAGCACCTCAAGCCATGGTCAAGTGGGTTCCCAAGGACACGTCGAGTTCTACTTCGTCAAGCTCAACTACAACTCCAAGGATTCCCATCAAGATGATGTGGATCCGAAAGAAGAAGAACTAGAAGGTTCTTGAGGGTGACTCCGCCAACATACTTCACTCATATTCATTTTGGCAAGAACTTGTGCAATCAACTTCCACATCATGCACTAGTTCATGGAGTCACAAACCCTCTTGTTGGTAAGTCAAGGGACAAGGTAATCATTGCTTTCATGGACATCATCCTTTGTGTACTTCAATCTATGTCTATGGATATCCTTGTTTGTTCCTTGTGGGACTAACCCATGTAGGTATTGAAAGTGCCCTAATCCAAAGGATAGCTCCCAACTCTTGATGATCTACATCAACATTGAGCATCCACATCTTCAACATCTACATGAAGTCTTCTACGACAACCCAAGGTTAGTTTGACCCTTTAAAAGGGGTTCTCACATCTAGGGGGAGCTTTGCTCTAAAAATTGAGCTAAAGCATCTCCAAATGATGTGAACACATCAATGCTTTATGTAAAAGTGGTAACCCCACTTGTGCTTAAACGATGAGTATGACCTATGATCAAATGTTCTCATTTGGCTCCTAAGTCAATATACTCATATATAGATGACCTAGTCATCGACAAATTGTGTGCTAGTAGCTAGAGTGTTGGTTGTGCATGTTTGACACATATTTCATTTGCTATCTTATTGTGTGAGCATGTTGAATGCATGATTTTATCCATTCAAGGACATCCATTTGTTGTTTTGATTGTTTTGATTTTTCTGGCCAAATGGATGGACAAGAATGCCTAAGCACCTTCCCTAGCTATCTATGCTTTCTTGTCTCAAATTCTATTCATGCTCATATCACAACTTTGAACAAGTCATTTTCGGACCCTCCGAGTGAGGAGCACTCGGAGCCACCGATCCGTCTAAGGCTGACTTCCAAAACCTTCTAAGTCCATTTCGGTCTGACCAACTTTTCCCACTCGGTCCAACCGAAACGCTTAGACTGATCTAGGTTTCATCTCGGTGAAACCGAGTTCAAAATCTCGGCGTGACCGATATGCGTAACTGCACAACAGTTATACATTTCGGTGTCACCGAGTTTTTCAACTCGGTCCCACCGACAGCATGGGGATATATATACTGAGGGCTGCGCGCGATTACTTCTTCAAACCGTTTCGCCCCCAAGTCCCCTGCTGCCGTCGCCCTGGTCTTCGGATCGTCGCCGTCGTCGCCTGTGCGCCCTCGCCACAGGTCTCCGCCGCCGTCAACGGTATTCTTCTCCGCGCCGTTGCCGCCGTAGAGGGACTCCACCAAGTTAGGGTGAGTCTCGATCCCTCTCGTGCTCCCCATCTGATTCTTGCACGATTGGTTTGCCCTGCATCTAGCAACGTTTGAAATCCTCCTTAACATCAGATCAGATCGTTTTAGTTTCGAGCGAAATTCTTAGGTTTAGGTTTCCACGGAATACATCTCGGTGAAACCGAGTTTGAAAACTCGGAATGACCGATTTGGCCTCTGGCCATTGCACTGCACCTTTCGGTCTAACCGAGTCATGCAAATCGGTGTGACCGATGTAGAGTCTCAGTGAAACCCTAGTGTTTCGGTAGGACCGAAACCCACTTCGGTCTGACCGAAAGTGGTGTGATAAGCCTCTGTATACACTTCGGATTCACCGAAACTAAATATCGGTTTGACCGAAATGCATTCTGTGAAAACTCAAAACTAAGATTTGAACTCTTTTTTTTGCAAAAACCTCTGCAGTTGTGATAAACTCTTCTACTCTGCCTATACCTTATCTTTTCACAGGTTGTCAGCCATGTCAGATGCCAGTGACAGCCAGAACAGGTCTGAGTCACCGTTTGCAGAGATTCCCGAGGCAGATACTAGTCCTGAGGCTAGTAGTCCTAGTGATGATGGTGAGAGGAGTACCCCTAGTGGTTTGCCTCCTGCAGCCACCAGGACCAGAAAGCAAAGAAATTCTGATGATGAGGACTCTGACTTCTTTACTGAGGAAGTAACCTCCAAGCCCAAGAGAAAAGTTGTTGCCAAAGAGCACGAAGGGCAGCAGTCGAAGAAAGGCACCAGCAAGGTGAAGCAATCAGCTGTTGCCAAGAAGCTAAACTTGGAAGAGCCAGCTCCAAGTAAGGTGAAGAAAACTTCCAAGAGGAAGAGAGTTGTATATGCTGAACCTCATGTTGATGCAGCAATGGATGAAGAAGAAGAAGAAGATGCACCCCAGCCTCCTCCTCAGAAAGCTAAGTTCATGGGTGATGCTATTAGGGCTCAAACCTCTTCTAAGCCCAAGAAGCCTGCTCAAGCAAAGGCAGCTCCAGTCAAGCCCAAGAGGACAACCAGGAACATCCCAGCCTCCGAGAAGAACAAAGGAAATTTGCCACCGTCTGAGTCTGATGAAGAACATGTGTTGCTGAAGCTCCGTCCAAAGTTGCCACTCCACAACGATGCTCATCCTCAAGCCGAGGATATGAAGGCAAGGAAGGACAGAGGTCTCAGGCTATGGAGACAGTCTGATCCATATGCCGTGAGGAGAAGAACTGCTGTGGACCCCAGATTCCACACCAGAGAGCAGCAGGACTTCTATGAGACCGTGCTGATGGATAAGAAGCCTATTGTTGCTGACACCAGGTATGTTGACTGGAAGTACATTGACAGTGAAGAGCACCGAGACTTCTTTCCCCATGTGCATGAGAGCTTCACTGCATGTGGAGTTGATGAGTTCGTGGGTCAGAAGCTGACAGATTGGAACGACGAGATGATCATGCAGTTCTACGCCACAGCCCACTTTTATCCTGATGGGAAGATCACCTGGATGACTGAAGGTCAAAGGTTTTCTTCGTCTGTTGAAGAATGGGCAGAACTTCCGAGTGCTCCAGTGCAGAGAGAGGACGACATTGATGTCTATGGGATTCCTAAGAAGAACCATGATTCCATGAAGAACATGTACAAGGAGATCCCCGCCGCTGATTTGGAAGGATGGAAGCTTGGCTCAGTGTACTATCTCCAGGCAGGTCTGACCACTACAAACACTATTCTGAGGCATACATTGATGCCCAAGTCTGGAGACCACCGCATGATTCGAGGCTATTCTATCAACATGCTGCACATTCTTGATGAGAAGGCACATTTCAAGGTGATGGACTTAATGGTAGAGACCATTAAGAGGACTGCAGCTGACCAGAAGAGGTCGTGTGGATTTGCCCCACAAATTCAGATGCTCATCAATGCCAAGTTTGGCACGGGCAAATTCATGTTGGATAGGAAGCACTTGCCACTGCAGCCAGAGCATGAAGATAACGTAGTTGTGATGGATGAGGAGGATCCAACCTCAGTTGAAGGTCAAGCCAAAATTGAAGCTGCGAAGAAAGCCAAAGCTGATAAAGAAGCAGCAGCAGCAGCAGCTAAGCCAAAGAGCTTCGGAGAGCAGATTCTTGAAGCTACCGAGAGGATTGAACAACGCCTGGCCAGCATTGAACAATCTCAGGAAAGCCTAGAGAGAATTGTTGACGACAAGATCCACGCTCTGGACGTGAAGCTGACTGAGATTCAGGTGACCGTCAACAAGCTTGAGGCAGACATGGAGGAAGCAAGGCAGGAGAGAGCAGAGCTCATGCAGGATGATCTAGTCCAGGACTCTCACCGCCAGACTGCTCAGGTTCCCAGAGGATCCCGATCTGCAGCTATCCCAGTGACTGACTCCAGGGCTACCACTTCAGCACCTCCTACAGCTCCAGCTACAGCTCCAGCATCCACTCCTCCAGCGCAGACATCAGCCGAAGTCTTCGCCGATGCCGTCATTTCTACACCGACATCTACCCAGACGGGAGCCGCCAGCAGAGCCCACAGTGACGCTTAGCTCTATGCTTTTTCGAACTTTTTGGTAACTTGTTGCCAAAGGGGGAGAAATTGTATAGATCATAGGGCTTCGAGAGAGAGAGTGATCTTTCGTTCTTTTGCCGGTTTTCTTTGAGATACACTTGGTTCTTTTGGTTCTTGAAACTTTCAGTATGCTTGCTACTACGTTTGATGCTACCTTAATGAGTGCTTGGTCATACTATGCTTTAATGTGTGCTTAATGCTTATCATATGCTATTCCTTCTTGTATGATCATTTACTCTTGTCTTGGTGATTGAGTGCATGTTATTCATTCTTATCATTTTGTGCGCTCCACCAAGATGTATGTGACATGGAAGAGTGACCCATAATCCTAATCGATTGTGCATTTGCATTCAAACGCAAATTTTAAATAATGCACAAATTTAGGGGGAGCTCTTGTTTATCACATACTTCTCAAAGCGATGATATTATTCATTGATTATATCTTTTGTCGAAGCTTTGATCTATATGTTGTCATCAATTACCAAAAAGGGGGAGATTGAAAGTGCAACTAATCCCCGGGTGGTTTTGGTAATTAATAACAACATATATATCATTGAACTAATAATTACTTGAGGATCATTTCAGAGAAGTTCGATGATATGGGTATGGAAATGTCTGAAGAAGTGGACCCCTCAAAATGCTAAGGCAAGCATTGGCAAAAGCTCAAGACTCCATTTTTGGTTTAGTGATCAAAGATCACATTGAGTCCATAGGAAAAGCCAATACTATTAAAAGGGGATGAGGTTGTGTTGATGATCTGGTTGCTCAAGTGCTTAGTGATTTAGCTCCTTTAACTTTCAGCAACTTTCACTTCTAAGCACACTCATAAGTAATCTCGGACAAACTGATTCTTCCAACTCAGTCCCACCGAGATGAACCACCTCAGCTATTTTCCAAACCCTAGAAATTTCGGTCTATCCGATTTTGAGTTCGGTCTCACCGAAACTGGACTGCCAACCTTCTGTAACCAATTGACATCATATCGGAATATCCGAGTTGTTAATTTCGCTCCCACCGAAAATGGCAAGCTCCTATATTTGACTCATATCGGACACACCGAGATGGTATTTTCGGTCCCACCGAAAACCCCAACGTTCACTATATTTGAACTTTCGGTCTGACAGAGATTTCACTTCGGTCTCACCGAGATTACTCAAATATGTGTGTAACGGTTGGATTTTGTGTGGAGGCTATATATACCCCTCCACCCCCTCTTCATTCGTGGAGAGATCCATCAGAAAGTACTACCACTCCTACCTTACACTTTCTGAGAAGAGAACTACCTACCCTTGTGTTGAGATCAAGTTGTTCCATTCCTACCATATGAAACTTGATTTCTAGCCTTCCCAAGTTGCTTTCCACTCAATCCTTTCTTCCACCATAGCCATATCAGTGAGGAGAGTTGAGTGTTGGGGAGATTATCACTTGAAGCACAAGAGCAAGGAGTTCATCATCATCAACCACATCTATTACCTTTTGGAGGGTTGTGCCTCCTAGATTGGTTAGGTGTCACTTGGGAGCCTCCGTCTTCGAGATGTGGAGTTGAACCAAGAAGTTTGTAAGGGCAAGGAGATCGCCTACTTCGTGAAGATCTACCCCGAGTAAGGCTAGTCCTCCGTGGGCGTAGGCCATGATGGAATAGACAAGGTTGCTTCTTCGTGGACCCTTCGTGGGTGGAGCCCTCCGTGGACTCGCGCAGCCGTTACCCTCCGTGGGTTGAAGTCTCCATCAACGTGGATGTACGATAGCACCACCTATCGGAACCACGACAAAAATCTCCGTGTCTCCAAATTGCGTTTGATCTTCTCCACCTCTCTTTACTACATGTGCAATTTACTTTCCGCTGCTTATACTCTAGAATTGCATGTGTAGGGTGATACTTGAATTGATCATAATTGTGAAACTGCCAAAAACTGTTCATGATCTAAAAGCAGATTTTTTATATTGTCAAGTAGTCTAATCACCCCCCTCTATACATACTTTCGATCCTACACTACCACCTCCTAAAAGTATATAATTTATGTGTTATCCTTAAAAGTTCAAAATCTTTTATTTTGTGCCTTTGTTTTAGCTCATGAGGAAGTAATAGCTAATTCATAGTCTTCTTGAGTTGGACGAGCTTCACCCCGGGATTGCATGTATAATGTGCAAACCCATAATACGAGAAGGAACTGGCAAGGAGTGCGCCCGGCTTAAGAATAATATAACAAACAAACCCTCCTTCACGCTTTGTTCATGAGAAATCAGAAAACTTTGGCAGTGATAAACAAAGGAGAATAAGAGGATGTTATCGTCCTCATACGGGATCCGTTCCTCGAAACTTGTCCAGTTCAAGAAGCAACTGAGTTATTTATTAGCATTCGTTGACAAATCATGCACCTCTCAAAACTTGTTTTCATTCTGTTTGATTTAAGGATAGCACATGAGTTTTCCCTACTACCCTAGAGCAGGGCCTATCTTTTAATTTTAAATTGAGTCAGTTATTCCTACTTCCCTCTATCTCTCAAAGAGAGCAGACGTTTGATGTTGATAAGGATTCATTCATATAAAGCTGCATTAAGATTTTTCATATCATATCCTTGTTGACGTTATCATTTGATAAGTAAGTTGTTTGTCATGCCCAGCTAAGGCAAATATCTTCCTTTGTGTTAACACCTTCACTTCTTGCTTATTAACATGTTATTTCAAAAAGCTTCAATTAATCCCATCAAAATATAAGAGCAAAAGTTAAAATTATTTGTTGTTCTTTGACCAAAGGACATGTTTGCCATGATATAATGAGTTTCCTTAGTCCTACTTTCGAATATAAGTGTTAACACTCTTTCATAAGAGCCTTATGAGTTGAAGATTGCTGCTAAGGATATTTGAGTTGGTAAAGAGACTATGATGCTTCTTGTCCGTATTCTATTTATCGACACTTCACTCTCTAAACTTGTGGACAGGTTTACCGAGTTCATATTCGCTTGGGGACAAGCGAGGTCTAAGCTTGGGGGTGTTGATACGTCCAAAATGCATCACTATTTTGTATCATAATTTATCCTTATTCATTGATATATTTCACGTTATGATGATGTTCTTATGTTGTTTTGGTCCATTTTACACAGTTTGCAACTTTCCGATACTGGAACAGCAGACATAGGATTCAGCAGGAAAAAGTGGATGCTGAGTTGCTGAAGAAGAACACCTCCAAATTACCTGAAAATTGACGGGAGGCATTTTTTGGACGAATAACAAAGACACGCAAAAGGGGAGTCAGAGGGGGCCCACAGGGTGCCCAGGCGGCCTGAGGGCGTGCCCCTGGCCGCGCCGGGGGGGGCGCCTGGAGCCCCTGGCCCACCTCTGGTCGCCCCCTTTTGCATATATGTTCTCCGTCCTCCGAAAACCCTAGGCACGGGACTTTTTATGGAGTTCCGCCGCCGCTCCGAGGCGGAAACCTACAGAGAAGAAAAGGGCATCTCTGGTGGGCAGATTCCGCCGGGGAGATCACCTCCCGGAAGGGGAGATCGTCGCCATCGTCATCACCATCGTCACGGGCATCATCGAGATCATCATCAACATCATCCCCAACACCAGCACCATATCCATCTTCATCCAAATCTCATCTTACAATCGTAACTTGCGTTGTAACTCGTACTACCTATCCTCTTTACTCTATCGGTGTTGATTATTGCTTTGTGGTGAATGCTATTGAGTTTTGTTGGAGAAATTGTTATGTCCAGATTGTTTATCACCTATTTATCCCCACTGATTATGATCTCCTTTATGTCTCGTGAGTAGTTACCTTAGTTCTTGAGGCCATGGGGAAAGTCTTGTTGTTAGTAGTCATATGCTGTTGAAGTAATATGTGTTGTTTGATACTTAAGTTGCGTTGTCATTCTACTAGTAGTGTTGTGTGAGTCGAACACCCAACACTTCGCCTTATTAAGGACCTAGGAGAATACATTGTGTATAAAGAATGCTTATGGTGGGTTGCCGGAGTGACAGAAACCTGAACCCCAGTTCGCACGCTTTTGCATAAGGGAATAATGGATCCTCGGTCGTATTGCTATGGTTAGGCTTTTGCCTTAAATTCTATCTTGTATTTGCGTATGCTTGCAAGGTGTTTAATCATAAGAGTGCATTCATCTTAGTCTAGAGAGTGCACTAGCATAGATCCACCCACTCAACACTTATCAACACATAACATAGTATCGATACGGAATATGGCGAAAGCACATGACTACCTCTCCCGTGTGTCCTCAAGAACACTTTAGTCTTTATAAGTTCAGTAGCTAGGCCTCTCCTTTGCTAAGAAAGGATTGGGCCACTTGTTACTCTCAGTACCTTTTACATTACTTGCCTTTACATTCATGTTGTTTATACCGAGAAAACCCCTAAAAGTTATCTTTCAGTGCTTGCAGTAAATTCTTGCTCAGAATCGCCTATCAATACCTTCTGCTCCTCGTTGGGTTCGACACTCTTACTTATCGAAAACGCTGCAACAGATCCCTTACGGTTGAGGGTCATCATCATGTCATGAGGACCTCGCGAGGTGCCCCCTGTCTTGATATCTCCGCTGCTCGGGAGCTAGTCTAGTGAGGCCTCCCCAGGGGAGGTCTTGTGTTTTCTGCCTCACGAGGCTTGGCCCCTTGCGAGGGTCTTGAGTTGTTGTTGACGAGGTTGGGCTGTACTAGGCCGCGGGATGAGCCACGCCCTGGGCCGCAGGCAGGCAAGTCTGGGTACCCCCATTCCCAGAACACCGACATTATCCCCCGGGCCCAAGGCACGCTCGGGCTTGGCTTCGCGGCGAAGCCAAGGGTCAAGTGCGGAGCGCCGCGGGCCCCAAAAGCCTGTGCCTTGATCGACGCGTGGCAATTGATTGGACGTGGGCATCTGTACTCCCCCACGCAGCCTCGACGACTGCATGACTCGACAAGTCCCTACATGCACAAAAGATCATCATTACCTGCGATTATGGAGGCCGACGGTTGGCCTTCTCCCTGCTATAAATAAGGTGGCTGGCGGAGCCCTTGTTGCTCATATTCTCCCTTCATTCCTCTCGCTTCTTATTCTTCCTTGCTCCTTGCCTGGGTGAGCTATCCATGGCGTCGATTCGGCGATTTTCTGTCGCCGAGAAGGGGAAGACTCCTCGCGAGGAGCCAGAACTGCTCCCGCCAAAAAAGAGGCTGCCCCGCCCTCACGACGCCGTTCCGAGGCCTGAAGTGATTAGGCCCTGGCACGAGTGGCCTCCCCCTAGCTACCTGCTGCCCTTGTACGACTGGGCACCAGGCTCCAGGGGGGAAGGCAGCGCCCTGAGCAACCCGCGCTTTGTCCATGGCGATCGTGCCGTCGTGGCGCATGCCTTCGTCCCGCGAACGCACGCTAGAGGATCTGCGCGCGAGCTCGTGGTGTGGGCAACAATGCCCCCTAGCTCCTGGATCCGCTTCCCGCCATGGTTCTCTGCAGAGATGCCGCCAAGAGGGCCACTCGAGCTGTGGTTGTAGCACGAAGAGTGCCGAGCCCCGGCGACGGAGGTCGAGGTTGAGGTCGTCTCCCCAGGTAAAATCTTCATGACCCGAGGATGGGGCGAGGTCGCCCGCGTCTGCCGCGCGGAGGGCGCCCTCGCCATCTACTTCGAGTATGATGGCGCCTCCATGCTGCTCTTCAAGGTGTTCGACGAGGAGGGATGCCGCCTAGAGTGCTGCCTTGGCGGGGGCCGTTGAGTAGGCACATCGATGGGCGCCATGCCAGCCATCGACCCTGCTGCCGGTTCTTCCAGTGGCAGCGACGGACTCCAGAAGTCCAGCAGTTCTTCTGAGACCGACGAGTCTCTGGAGACGAGCAACGATAGCTACGCGCCTCCAGGCTCGCGCCGTGCCTGAAGCGCGCCGGCCTCACGAGCTCATCGCCGGAGGTGACCTGCGCGAGGTTGGAGGTGGCCCCTCGTGGCCCACTGCTGATGATGGCATCGACGATGGTAGCCGTAGCTAGGGCCTCCTGAAATCCCTTTCTAGTGTTCCCTGCGAGGAATCAAGGCCAACCCCATGGTGGTGTGTAAAGAACTTGTAATGCTTTTGCTCCTGCTTTATTATCCTTGCTAATAGACTTCGTTTGCAATCCCCGTTCTGGCAATATCGCTCCTTTTTACCCTTCCAGTAGCATGGTGCCCTACGCCGGCAGGACCCAATCCTAAGGCAAGCTGCATCCGTCGCTGGTATGCCAGGTGGCGATGCCGTGGTCAAGGCCAGGAGGTGAGCGGCCCGAGGTCCGATAAGAGCTCCTGAGGTGCGATGCTCAAGAGGTCCCCCTTGGCGTGCAAGCGGCTTCTGGAGGTTAAAAAGGAAGGTGACATTGTCGATACGTGACTGATGAATACAACTCCTCGAGTGATGATGACATACTGATGGGCTGCACAACTTATCTTGATGAGTGCGAAGCAATTCCTTAAGCGGTGTGCCTGGCACGCTTCACGTGTCGTGCGACCGAGATTTCGTGATTTCCTTCCCGCTTTCCCTAGAGTTCTAGGTCGGCAGAGCCCGGCCTCCCACGTACCTCAGCCGCCGTTGGGTCGTCCGGATCACTAGGACGAGACCAAGGGGTGAGGGGCTATGTGACCAGTTTGGCTCCTAAGTCGCGATGCTCAGGAGTTCCCCTTTACGTGCAAACGACCCTTGGGAAGGAAATGCTGGACTTAGGTCTTGGTGTTCTACGTCGGCACGGCCCGGCCCCACGCATACCTCAGCCGCCGCTGGCTTGGCCGGATCACCAGGACAAGACCAGGGAGTGAGGGGCAACAAGACCAGTTAGGCCCTTGGGTCGCGATGCCCAAGGGTCCCCCTTGACGTACGAACAGACCTGGGCTGTCCGAGCCGGCCTTCCCTTCTCCCGTCCTTCTTGGCGCTCTGCGTCCTCGGATCTCGACCCTCGAGCGAAGCTCAGCCGCCGCTGGTATGCCAGGTCGCGGTGCCGTGGTCAAGGCCAGGGGGTGAGGGCTGGATAGTCGGTAGGAGCCCCTGAGACGTGATGCTCAGAGGCCCCCTTTAACACGAAAGAAAATTACGTGAGAAGGGGAAACCGGGCAGGATCGCCAGCCGTCGTGCTCCTGAGACTCCTGCGGGTTAGCCTGAAGCAGCACAACTTAGGACCGCGCCTACCACTGGGCCTCTGATAACCTCACAGGAAGATGAAGGCACCAAGGACCTGGTGAGGTGATGTATGCCGGGTGGGCCGCGAGTCAGAGCTCGATCTCTCGGATTTGTCAGTGTTGTAGGGACAAACCCGAGCACAAGCGTCGTGCCAACGTATAAGCCTCCGTTGCGGGATTAGCAGAAGTCCATTAAGCGGCGTGAGAGGTCAAAAGAGAGATGAGTAGGTGATGCCTGTGAGGCAAATCGTAGAAGGAAATGAGCTGGATCAAGCAACATAAAATGCGGTACATGCCACAGGGACGGACCCGTGCGGCCTGGGGATAATGCGGCCCAAGGGGGCGCCCCCAACAAGTAAGATAAAGATGCAAAAGGAAACATGCCGCAGGGTCTAGCCCGTGCGACCTAGGAATGATGCAGCCCGAGGGGCGCTCCCAGCTGAACAAAACCGGAAAATGTCACCTGACACACTTGCTGAAGTAGTGTTGGTGTAGCCGAAGGCGCTTGATGCAGATGTTGTTCCTTACGCGCCGTCTAGCTCCGGGGCCTCGCGAGGCTACGAGGGTTCCGAGAGCTCACGGAGAACTGAATGATGCAGCCCGAGGGGCGCTCCCAGCTGAACAAAACCGGAAAATGTCACGTGACACACTTTCTAAAGTAGTGTTGGTGTAGCCGAAGACGCTTGATGCAGATGTTGTTCCTTATGCGCCGTCTAGCTCCGGGGCCTCGCGAGGCTCCGAGGGTTCCGAGAGCTCACGGAGAACTAAGTCCACCTCCACCAGGATCTCCTGATGCCTGGCCACGCGAGTCGCCAGGACCTCCCGCATGTGGCGCTGGTGCAGGGTTGCTTGGTTCGGCAGGTCGAAGGGCATGCGAACGTAGCTGTGAGGGGGGCCCTCGCACCGGCCCACCTGAGAGAGCCAGTAGAGTTCGTGAGACGCGATCCTGTTGAGTGCGGGGACGTTGACGCAGACGCGCAACCCGTCGCCTGAGCCTGGGGCGACAGCTGCACTCTGAGGCGCCGGGCGGCGCTCGCCCGCATCGCCCTTGGCACCTGCAAGTCTTCAATGGTCTGGCTGATGAATTCTTGAGCGCTTGGTGGCTCACGCCTTGAGGCCTCCAGAGGGAAACGTGCGGTGAAGCACGCCTCCACATGGTGATCGAGCGCCTCCCTCGAGACATTGGATAGGTCAGAGGCCCTCCAGGGGAGAGCCCCTAATCCCAGCCTGAGGGGAGCATCGGGCGCGCCTTCCTATGCGAGGAAGGGAGGCGCCCCATCCCTAGGTGCAGGTCCTGAGGTGCTGCCACCAGGCGCTGCAACTTCCTGAGGCTCCAGGGCGAGCAGGTGCTTCTTCTTCTTGGGAACGGCCTCATGAGGATAGATGGTGCTGTCGTTGTCTGGATCCTCGACCGCCGCTGCCTGGTAAGCGCGCTTGAGTGAGCATACTGCGTCCTTCTCTTCACAAGCGACAACGATGATGCCTCCGCTTCCTGGCATCTTGAGGACATTGTAGCTGTGGTGAGTCAATGCCATGAACTTGACCAGGGCTGGGTACCCGAGGATGGCGTTGTATGGGAGATGAATGTAGGTGTCGGTGTCAGAACCGGCAGATCTTGGGTAGGGGGCCCAAGCTATGTGTTTAGAGGATCAATGGTAATAGGAGGCTGGGGACACAATGTTTACCTAGGTTCAGGCCCTCTCGATCGAGGTAATACCCTACTTCCTTCTAGATTAATATGGATGAATATGAGTACAAGAGTTGATCTACCTCGAGATTGTAATGGCTAAACCCTAAAGTCTGGCCTATGAGGGTATTGTGATGATGATGATCTCCTCTACAGACTAAACCCCTCAGCTTATATACATGCCAGAGGGGACCTAGGGTTACAAGGGTGACTTGGGAAGGAAGTAATTGATACATCCAGACTCTACACTTGCCTTTCTATGTACCTAAGAGTCCCGACCGAATACGTGGGAGGGTCTTCTGCTTCTTCTTTACGCGGCCCATCTATGCGGCCCAGCTTCAACGACCCGGATGCCTGAGGACCCCTGAATACAGGACTCCCTCAGTAGCCGGAATTGCCTTCGAGGACGAGATTGTGTTCGGCTTCATGTCTTAGGTCTTGCAAGGTGAGTTCTCCTGGATGATAGTTCGGCTTCTTTAAATATTGTAGTCCGTCGATTCCTCGCCGCCGTCGCCTTGGCTTCCACGTGTCCAACAAATGCGAACCGTTTGGGCGTTTTTGTGAATACCCCCTTGACTGTTCAGAGAAGACGCCTATATAAGAGAATAGATCCCAATTGCCTTTCCATACCATTCCACGCGGAAGAAACCCTAGTGCGTGCAAAAAATCTTCAAGCATGGCTAGCGCCCCAAGCTCTTCCTCGCGCCCTCACGACCCTCATGCAGGGGATTGGAAAAGCTGTTCTGTGTCCCATGCGCATCTGAGGATCTAGTCCCCGTACGGGCCGGACTAACGTCTATTGACAACCAAGCCCTGGCAGAGACCTTTCCCAACCCCTCCGATGGAGAGCGAGTATGTTTCGTCCCCTTCCTTTTAAGAGGCGTAGGGTTTCCCATCCACCCCTTTCTTAGGGGACTCCTGAAGGTCTACGGTCTTCAACTACACGATTTTACGCTGGGGTCCATCCTGCATATTGCGGGTTTTGTCGCTTTATGTGATCTATTTTTGGGCTGCGAGCCTCACTTTGAGCTATGGAGAAAGTATTTCTGTCTTGTCCCTCGATCGGAAGAAGGATCCATATTTTAAGTTGGGGGCACCGATGTATGGCGCATAGCCGGGACATGCTATTTGCTCGGTACTCTGAAGAAAGCATCCGAAGAGTGTCCTTCAGAGTGGTTCTATATTGAGGACGTCGCTCTGCCGGATCTAGTCCAGCGTGGACTCCCCATGTTTTCCAGTGCTCCCCCAAAGACGCTTTACAATTGGTGTCCTCGCAATCCCTCGGAAGAAGAGACTGCGGAGGTTAGCAGACTGGCTGGTAAAATCAGATTGCTCGCCAATTTGGGGCTATCCATAATCGAAGTGATGGCTATTTCAATAAAGCGACGCGTGCAGCCGCTTCAAGCTAGAGGATTTCCAATGTGGCACTATAATGGCCAAGATGATGCCTCGCGCTGCTTACGCCTAGGTCTAGATGACCCTGCCGCTCTAGCCGCTGTCCTAGAAGGTCTCTATAAGGGAGAGAAACAAGACTTTATTCGCCTGACGTGCCGAGAGGGTTTTTCAATGTACAATCCTCCTGACTGGGCGAGTTTCTATCATGAACGTCCATTTTATTTATTATGATATATTATCCGAACTGTATTCGGTTT
Source organism: Secale cereale (assembly GCA_902687465.1). NCBI lineage: Eukaryota > Viridiplantae > Streptophyta > Magnoliopsida > Poales > Poaceae > Secale > Secale cereale. Next base: position 693,961,545 of record LR738710.1, on the reverse strand, counting down.
CTCCTAATAGGAGTGGAGGAAGGTGATTGAGGGGATTAACAGTCCCGCCCCTCAGCTAGAGGACCAGTTTCAAAATGCAGGCCCCAGATACGATGAAGATCCGGACGTGGGCATAGAGCTAGAAGAAGGAGTCTTCTACCAAGCTTGCTGTGAGGGTCCCCTGGTGGCTATAGTAGCCGATTACGCATGCCTCATTCCTTCCTCCCGTGTAAGTATTTCAGTACATATCTCTTCAAAAGAGAAGATTCCTAATGCGCCTTTACCCATTGTATTCTATCATACTTGAACAGGGACGGCGCTCCTCACGCCAAACTGCGCGTAGACCGTCAACCCGGAGGGCGGCACCCGTGTCGGGCGAGGTTTTGAAGCGAAAAAGGACCGCGAACACCAGCGGACCTTCAAAGAGGTATGTTTGTTTTAACATGTGCTGGGTGGTGAAATCGGCATTATAACTTTCCGCTTTGTTTCTTCCTTTTAGGAGGAATACACACCGGACTGTCTCCGGAGACAATGCAGACCAAGCTCCAGCCAATCCGGCATCAGGCCCATCAGGGGTTAACGCTGATTCAGTGCCGGATTGTCCTCTCCAGGAGGATTCAGATGAAGTGTCAGCTACCAATTTCTAAGTGGTGGTTGCGATGATTCATCAGCGGCGGAAAGCAACCATGCGTGACCCCACTTTTTCTGAGGAGGCGTTTAACGCCCTCAACTCTGCAGATGCCTATATCCGAGCCGCTCAAGACGGATTCGCCGGAGCCACTCATCAGCTTTCAAAAGATATGCGGGTAAGTGTTTATTTTGAGTGTTCTCATGCCAGTAGCCCCCGAGACTTAAAGCAGTTGGTACAACTGATTTGAGGATCGTTGTGTTTTATAGGTGCTTCGAGAAGAGAATAACTCTTTATCCAAAGAACTTGAAGCGTGCCGGACCCAGCTCGCCGAATTAAAAAATTCGAAGGAATCCGGAAAGGATGCTGGTGGTAAGGATAATTGTGTCTGGAAGCTATGATTGTTCTGCTGATTACTATTATGTATGTACTAATTTGTAACACAACAACATGATCGACCGACCAACTAGAGAGGGAGCTAAGAGCTGCCTTAGTGGAAAAAAAAGTTGCCGAAGGGGAAACAGCCGTTGGCGAGCGTGCGCTGACGCAAGCTATGGAGAAAAGGAACCAAGCACGGGATAGGAATATTAGGCTCGAACAGGAGCTAAAGGGCGTAAAGGCCCAACTCTCAAGCGCCTTGGAAGAGAACTGGAGGCTAAAAAGCGGCATGTTTAGTATGTCTCTTATATCTAGCACTCCTTATAGTCTCTTATTTTGAAAGTTTCTTATAAAACTTTTCCTGCAGGTTTGTTGACTAGGCAGCCTAAAGGCGGAGTGTCCGGTTTTGAGGGTGACGTGCTGCAAGAGCTTTCCAGGGTCGATGAACGGGCTCGGAAGGCCATGAAGAGTATGACCGGGGCTCTATGGCCTGACAACTCACCTCCAGAAACTATGGAGGACTTGGCGGACCTGTTCAAAGGGGCTCGACGTCGCTTCGAACTATGGAAAGCATCAGCATGATGCATGGGTGCTCGAGAAGCCCGGGCCATGGTGAAGACGCACTACACTCTTCTTGATCCAAATCACATGACCCGCGTGGGACCTCGAGGGTCCGATGGACAAGAAGTTCCTCCGCATTTGGTCTATGACCAAGTAGAGATAGCTGCCAAGCTTTCCCAACATGATTGTAAGTTAGACAACCTGATAGAGGGAATAGAAATGAGTAGTTGTTTGATTCTATGTATTAATGTACTTTTACCATCAAACTTATCTTCAGCCGAATTTATAGAAAGTTTTTCATGGCCGACCATCTGCTTTAACCTCCATAAACCCAAAGGCTGGAGTGCTTCCAAATACTATACATGTGTTAAAACACGTGATATGTTTGGAAACCAGGCAATCCGGTCATAATTGCTTGAACAGACGAACTGTGTTCGGGGAGATATGTTATACTATTAAACGTAAGAAACATCTTCCCGAGAGAATAGTTCCGTTAAGGGTTCCTTTCCCTGGGTCGGCATGCATAAAGATGTGGGCCTAGGCTTTCGATCCTATGAGAAGAATAGTAGGATGCCATCTCGTGTGATAGTTGAAAATACGCTTTAAAATGCGATATGTCGTATATCCGCCGACCAATTATTCCCTTAAGAGCGCTAGCTTTCGGCTTCACCCAGTCCGAGGTACATATCCGGATTACCCGGTTGTAACAATCACAGAGGTGCTCCCTTTACACCCTAGCCGAACAATCGGGAACGTAGGGGTAAGCATAGGAGCCAGGCAACACAGCTTGGCCACAACTTAAGTCACATCGGTGCATATCATGGCAAGGAAGAACTATAAAAATAGATGACATTTTAAGTAATAAGCTTTATTTATAATGGGCTTCGTTAAAGAAGCCCCCATGTATATTTGGGGTAGATACATTCGAGGATGTACTTATCCTGTGGCAGTTCGGGCGAGCCGAATACTTGCGAATGAGAAAAAATATAAAAAGGAAGAGAAAAGATGAAAAAAGTAAAAGACAAGACCTAACTTTTAAGGAGGAAGAAAAAATTGCTACCGTACTATCCATAAAATTGTCGGAGCTTGGCAGCGTTCCACGGGTTCGACTCAAGGCGGTTATCCTGTGCATTGCGAAGGCGATAGGCTTCCCCGGAGAGTACTTCGCCGATAATGAAGGGGCCCTCCCATTTGGTTTGAGCTTGTCCTTTTTCTTCTCCGGGAGGCGTAAAACGAGTTTGCCGACGTTGTATGTCTTGGCCCGCACTTCTCTGCTCTTGTACGCCTAGCCTGATGTTGATAAAATGCGGAACGTGTTTGCACAGTATCGCGCTCTTCTTCAAGTCCATCTAGGTCGTCCTACCAATCTAGCTCGGCTTCTCTTTGCTCGTACACGCGCACTCAAGGTGAGTCATAAATAATGTCGCAGGGCAGAACAACCTCTGCGCCGTACACCATGAAGAAAGGTGTATATCCGGTCGTACGATTGGGTGTGGTCCACAGCCCCCAGAGTATGGAGTCAAACTCTTCGACCTAGTGTTTATCAAACTCCCGTTAGGAGCGCACTAGTCGGGATTTAATGCCGCTCATTATCAGTCCATTGGCTCTTTTGACTTGACCGTTTGTTTGAGGATGGTATACAGAAGCGTAGTCAAGTTTAATACCTAACTTTGCGCACCAATGTTTTACCTCATCAGATGTGAAGTTGGAGCCGTAATCCGTGATAATACTGTGCGGAACACCATAACGGTGTACGATGCCGGATATAAAATCTATCACAGGCCCTGCCTCAGCTGTTTTCACTAGTTTGGCTTCAATCCATTTAGTGAATTTATCTACCATCACCAGTAAGTATTTCTTTTTATGACTTCCCCCTTTAAGAGGTCCAACCATATCCAGCCCCCAGACCGCAAAAGGCCAGGTAATGGGGATTGTTCTCAGAGCGGTGGGAGGCATGTGACTTTGATTTGCAAAGAGCTGGCAGACAACACAGTGTTGGACTAAGGTTTGGGCATCTGCTCGGGCAGTAGGTCAGTAGAAGCCAGCGCAAAAAGCTTTGCCTACGAGCGCCTGTGCTGCGGCGTGGTGGCCGCCAATTCCAGCGTGTATTTAAGTGAGAATTTGCCTTCCCTCCTCTTCAGAGATCCACCTTTGGAGAATACCAGTTGTGCTTTTCTTATATAGTTCACCTCCGTGAACTTTGTAGGCTTTGGAACGCCGGACTATGCGGCGGGCCTTATTTTGGTCATCGGGGAGTTCCTGTCTTTTAAGGTAAGCAAGGAAGGGCTTGGGGCTATGACAACCATGATTTTGTGAGCAGAGGGAGTTATCTCCATGTTTGAGTCTCCAATGACATCTTGATTGAGTTCGGCCGGGGGTGTGTTCGGATCCGAATTCGTATCGCTGCTCGTGTCCTGCCATATTAATGATGGCTGAAATAGCCTTTCCACAAATGTGTTAGGTGGGACAGGGTCATGTTTATCTCCCATGCGAGCGAGTACTTCAGCGGCCTGGTTATTATCCCAGGCTACGTGATGGAATTCCAACCCCTCAAATCGAGCCGACATTTTTAATATGGTATTGAGATAAGCTGCCATTTTGGAATCCTTCGCATCAAAATATCCATTAATTTGAGAGATAGCAAGGTTTGAGTCTCCGCGTACCTCTAGGCGTTGTATGCCCATGGATACAACTAGGCGGAGACCATGTAATAGGGCCTCATATCCGGCCGTATTATTCGTGTCCGTATACATAATCCGTAGGATGTACCGGACTATATCCCCAGTTGGGGATATCAATATTATGACGGCTCCCTATCCGGCTAGCATTTCGGAACCATTGAAGTACATTGTCCAGTGGGAATACGAGTTGTACTCTTTAGGGAGTTCAACTTCAGTCCATTCTGCGACCAAGTCAGCCAACACCTGGGATTTAATAGTCCGGCATGGTTCATAGGATATTTCGAACGGTAAGAGCTCAATGGCCCATTTGGCTATGCATCTAGTGGCGTCTTTATTGTTGATAATATCGTTGAGTGGTACCTCTAATGCCACTGTGATTGAACACTCTTGAAAGTAGTGTCATAGTTTCCGAGATGACATGAAGACCACATAGGCAATTTTCTTATAGTGGGGGTACCGTGATTTGCACGGTGTTAGAACCTCGGATACATAGTATACGGGCTTTTGGACAGGGAATTTATATCCCTCTTCAGCTCGTTCGACAACGAGCACGACACTCACTACCTGGTGAGTGGCTGATATATACAGCAACATTGGTTCGCCAACACTGAGGGCAACTAGGATTGGGTTGCTCGCTAGTAGGGCTTTTATTTCTTCCAATCCGGTTGTGGCCGCTTCCGTCCATTTGAAGTTGTTAGTGCGTCGTAGCAATTTCTAAAGTGGCAATGCATTTTCTCCTAATCTGGAGATGAAGCGGCTTAAAGCCGCTACGCAGCCTGCTAGTTTTTGCTCTTGCTTGATGTGAGGCCAAAGATGCGATTCTATCTCGATCACATGACACTTACGTGATTGGGGCACAACCGCATTTCGGGCGCTTAGCAAGATGGATATCATTACATCGTACCATTACATACATACATGGGGGATACAACAATACATACAAGTCACATGAATACAACCTCATCAAAACAAGGCATCCGACTACGGATTCAAACAAGAAAAGCACAATGACATCCATCTGCTATCCCAGGTTGCCGACCCGGAACCTAACCCAAGACTGAAGAAAAAGAAGAAGAAAGAACTCCAACACAATGATCATCGCTCTCACGTCGAGACATCGGAAACCTGCACATGCAACTGTTGTTGTAGTATCTGTGAGCCACGAGGACTCAGCAATCCCATAACCATGGGTAACAAGACTATCAAAGCTTAGTCGGTATGAAGAGGTAAAGTGGTGAGGTTGCAGCAGCGACTAAGCAAAAGTATGGTGGCTAACTTACGAGTATAAGAATAAGATGAGCATCTACGCAAACGGTCGCAACTAGTAGTGATCGATAAAGATCCTGAACTACCTACGAGTCAAACATAACCCCACCGTGTTCTCTTCTCAAAGTGAAAAGAGTCAGTCACGGTTACTCACACAGTTGTGTGTTTTACTTCGGATCCTGTGTCAAGTTTTCTATAACCGGACATTAACAAATTCCAATCTGCCACATAACCGCGGGCACGGCTTTCAAAAGATCATAACCCTGCAGGGGTGTCCCAACTTAGCCCATCACAAGCTCTCACGATCATCAGAAGTAATAATAATATTATCACCCCTTATCTTAGGGACAATCCGATCAGGCTCGGAATCCCGGTGCACAAGACATTTCGACAATGGTAAAACAAGTCCAGCAAGACCTCCCGGCGTGCCGACACCCTGATAGTAGCCACACGTATCTCGTCTCAGGCCACAACCGGATAGGTGATCCTACGAGTAAAACCAGCCCTCGGGTTTCCCCAAGGTGGCCCTGCAGACTCCCCATTCGGGACAAACACCATCAACACTGGCCCCCTTGCTATGTAGAAAGAATCTTGAGGGCGCGACCCCCTATGCAAATTTAATTATTTAATTAAGTTGTTATTATGAGGCAAATTAAAACCAATGTTGGGCCTTGCTGGAGGAGTTTTATTCAAAGACGAAGTGTCAAGGGGTCCCCATATACCCAACCGTGTAAGGAACGCAAAATCAAGGAACATAATGCCGGTTTATCGGCGCCTAAGGTGGCATGAGTGGAACAAAACACCGAGCAAAAGGCCAAGCCTTCCACCCATGCCCAGTATATAGGTGTGTTAAAAATAATAATAGATATTGTGATATTCCAAAGCAACAAGTTCCAACATGGAACAAATCTTCATCTTCACCTGCAACTAACAATGCTATAAGAGGGGCTGAGCAAGCGGGTAACATAGCGAAACAATGGTTTGCTAGGAAGGTGTCAAAGGTTAGAGGTTTCATCGCAACAAGGAGAGGGGCTGACAATAAGATGGGTAGCGCGACATATAACGATAGCATCGAGACAACTGAGCAAAGACAATGATAGTAAAGGTATCCAAGGTGATGGTCATCTTGCCTTGGATTCTGCAAGGAAGAAGAACAAGTCCATGAAGTAGTCGAACAAATCCCCACAACTCCGGAACGAAACCGAAGCCAACGAGAGAAGCATACCGGAAAGAGGCAAACAATACGGTAAACACACAAGCATAAACATGACTTATGATGCACAACCAAGTATGAGGCATGTCCGGTTTAAATTTGCATAACATGGCAAAGTGCACAAACAAGTACTACAAGTTAAGTGGGGCTCAATATGCAACGAGTTTCATATTGACGAAACACCACATTTTATTTATTTAGTTGACTCTCGTTTATTACATGACAAGGTTAAATGTTTGTTAACATGACAAGAGGTGAAGCAAAAACAAACTACCTATTTAGTCATTTTGAATGAGGCCGGAAATAACAACAACAATTCCGGAAACTCCTCATGTGCATATTTATGAATTTGTACTGTTCTGCCTATAACCATATTTTAAAGTTGTTAAACAGCAAAACAAAGTGCATCATGTTCTTCTACACATTTTTCCACCCCATTTACATATAAAGCTTATTAAATTAGGAGCTACAGTTATTTAGTTATGAATAAAACCATTTTAACATGACATTTGAGCAAATTTAAACAAACAACATTTAAAACATTTTAAACAGGGGTGAAAGTGGCATATTATTAATCTACACCGAATTCTAAGCAATTTTCATATATAAAGTTTTTACATATGATGCATGGTTATTTAGTTATTAAATGTATGATGTTGGGGGTCTTTTCTCTAAAAACTGAAGTTCTCTAGAAAAAAGAACAAATATGCAGACGCTGAAAAAAACAGCATCGGGCTGCATCTGGGCGGACTAGGCGCTCACCATGGGCCAAGGCCCGATCGATGGAAGAGGTAGGGGAGGCTCGTTCGCTGGGCCTTGGCGTGGGATGCGGCCCAGGCTGAGGTGGCCGGCCTCGTGCCCTCTCGAGCACGAGCAGATGCGGGAGGCCGCACCGGCGGCGACTTCCGACGATGAGGGCGGTGGAGACACGGTGGCCGGCGAGGTCGAAAAGGCGGCGGGAAGGCGGATCCGGCCCCGGGGAACGCCGGTGAGGTCGAAAAGGCGGTGGGAAGGCGGATCCGGCCCTGGGGAACGCCGGGGACGCGAGATTCGGCGTCGGCAGGAGTAATCAGGGACTCCGACGGCTTCCTGTAGAGACATGGGGGAGAGAGAGAGAGAGAGTTCGTGAGGGAGGGAGAGCGGGAGAGGTTAGAGGGAGAGACAGACAGAAGGAGAGGACGAGCGCGACGAGGGAGGACCTCAGGTCGTCGGCGGGGTCATTCGCGGCGCTCCAGCAAGGCTGCCGGCGAGCGGGGATCGCGGAGGCGGTGGCGGGCGCGGCCAGATCGGGACCTCCCGAACCAGTCGATTGGAGGGAGCGGACGCAGAGTGCTCGGGGCTCGCTTCGGGCCCGCGGCGGCTCGGGCGGCGGGCCGCGGATGGGCCTAGAGGGCCCGACACGATGGGAGGCGTGGGAGGCCAAGTGGCAGGCGGCGGTTAGCTGAGGTGCGTCCAGCGGCTGAGGTGGCGCGCTGCGGTTGGCCGGGGCACGTTGGCGGCGGCGACAAGTGGCGGGAGCTGGCTGGAGCGGCGCGGATTCTGAGGAGGGGGAAGGCTGGAGGTAGGTGGAGGCTAGGGTAGTCCAAAATTGGAAGGGAGGGGTGCTTAAATAGGCAGGGGTCTAGGTTAGGGGGATTTGGGGTCGTTTCGGAGCCTCGGATGGCGATCCGACGGTTCCGGAGCGGAGGGTGTCTAGGAAAGGTCTAGTGGGCTGATTGGTGGGCTGTGTAGAAGGCCTCGGACTGCGGGGAGAGAAAAGAGAGGGAGGCCCGGCGATGGTTTCGGACACCGAAACGTCCGACGAATAAACCGGCTATAATGCCGCTATATGTTTAACGGTTGGGCTATCAAACGGACTCCGAACGCGATGAAATTTGGCAGGTGGGCTGTCTACACTATAATAAGACCACACGCCAAGTCTCACCCCATTCCAAGAACGTTTTTCGGCCACTTATAAAATAAATATTCGGAGGTGTCGCGGGCGCGTGCGAGTGTGTCTGGACTCAGAACGGACAACAGAAAGGACAGGCGGACTTGGACGGATGCAGGTTTTGAAAACATGATGATGCAAAGCACATGATGACAAGGCAGAGATGCAACACGCAAGCAGATGACATGGCAATGACGACGAATAACTGGCTGACACCTGGCGCATCGGTCTTGGGGCGTCACAACTCTCCCACACTAACAGAGGATCTCGACCCGAGATCCTGGAGATGGCACCGGATAAAACGGAAAAGAAAGAGGTAAAAACAAGTTGCTTCTTTGACCAACGAGTGAAACCACGAACCTTGAGAGGTTGAACAATCTTGAAAGAAAGAATACAACGAAGATGAACGAAGTTAAGAGCACTCCGGTAAAAAGGAGGAACAAGGGACACCACGAGAATTTGAAGGTTGCAAAGACATGAACGAAGAGCTCGAGGGTCACGAAAAGAATTTTAAAACCACTCCGTTTAAAACAAGATAGAGAAGGAATATGAATGAAATAATTCGGACAGCACTCCGACTAAAAATGTAAGGAATTTAACATGACTTGAGAAAAAAATGATGTGATACTTGATGAAATCAGCAACCCACTTCCTCCAAAACAATTAAAAGAATGGCACAAGGGGTAAGAAAGATTTAGACAACACACCGGTTGAAAAGAGAGGCAAAACTTAATAAGATGAGTGGATTTGAATGGAAAATACAACACTCCAGATAAATGGACTAGAAAAGAAAAGAACATGATCTTGATATGACAAGATGATGGTTCGAAGAGAGCAATATCACAAAGCCTCCGGAACGAATAATGGAGTGAAGAGATCGAAGAAGAGGAACATCTTCGACTATAAATGATTTTTAAAGCATCCTTACGAAGAAGGGTTGAATGGGGTTGATGGAAAATCAATAGCGAAACGAATAAACTTGTTGTGGGCTTATGGAAAAACATCTCAACATTATGAGGTGACAACCATCCACTAACGGGAAACGATAGATTGGATTGAGATCAATGAAGATATGAAAACTCATTCACCGAGAGGTAAATGAAGAATTCGGGTTATTGATAAGCACCACAATAGCAACAATCCTTAGGGAAAGCTTTTAGGTGAGACACAACCCAAGATAACTCCAACGAAGAAAGTGACGGGGTTAAATATCTCATTCTTGATAACTTGTGAATCATGAAACATGAAGGAAATTGTCAAGAATGACATAACACCGTCTGAAAAGATAAGGTAGAAAGTATTGCAATTGGAATGCATGATGAAGAATGCTTGAGCTCCAACAAGAATCTTGATGAAGACTTCGGGGATGAATTAAATCATGATGAACCACCAAGAAGAACTCCGGTAATACAAGGATGAGAAGTGAAAGATGAAGAGAATAAGATGAAGCCTTGCAATGATTCAGATAGAGCTTTGTGACAAGATAATTGAGGGAGTTTGGAACTCCGGAAGAAAAGATGAACAACCAAACATTTGATATCATGAACGAACTTCAGACAAAGGAATTAAATCACCTAGAAGAAATAAGAATAAGAATTATGTCATGCTTATCCTTCATCAATTTAAATTGATGACAACCAATGGATTTGGCATACTACTTATTCCCGTTGCAAAGAATTGAAGAAAGATCTCGCACAAACTTGGGTAATCTTCAATGAACCACCGGTAGGATTATGAAAAGAACAAATGAGTTGATACGATAACAACAGAAGAGTAATCTTGAATGAACCACCGTAAAAATTGAAACCGGGTGATGAAAAAGAATAGTCCACCGGGAAGAATAAGCACTTAAGGAAATTTAGATACAAGAGAACGAAGAGATCGCGAACTGGTTAAAGAATACTTGAACAAAGCATCGGAAGAATTACGGAGAAGAACGAAGAGGCATCAACAAAGAATAGTTGGAGGACGAAGTTGAAAACTAAGAACAAGGAAATCTTCTGAAATGATGGCCTTCGTAGGATCACAATGGAAAGAATTCATGAAATGCTTCGGATGGGTATAAAAATAATTCCTCACAATCGAAACAATAATGAGGATGGCATGAAGCTAGAACCACGAATCTTGGAAGAACGGATAAGGATTCAAGAGGAACTCGTCTTCGGGTCTTGAAAATCTGAGAAGACGATGAGATACACCACCATGAATTGTATAGGCACTCCGTAATGAAGAATTAAAAGGTTGAACCAATGCTGAAAAAGAATTTGAAAGCAGTCCTGGAGAAGGACTGTGACTGATGAGATTCATACTTACGTCACACTTTGAAAAGATTTTTTTTAGAATAACTCCGGAAAAAGAAGAGTCAGGTAACATGCTGGAAAAAAACCTGTGGGTTAGGGCCCACTCAAAAGAAATCACCCTTGAAAAAGATTGCTTAAGAGATATTGCACCGGTTGAATTAAATGGCTTGAATAAGATAGCAACCTCAAAATAGTTTGGACGGATTAAGAATGGAATTATGAATCTTCTGAGTTGTCTTGTACACTCCGGATAAGAATAGGAGAGTTGAATAAATAAGAGAGCCTTCGGATAATAAATTCCAACACGGAAAACATGTGAAACAAGAGGAACATATATGATCAACAGCAAGCTTGAATTACTTCCACCGGCAGAATTTGAGAACAAAAGAATGATGAACTTGAAGTTTCCTGAGCATCTTCCTGAGAAATCACCGGATAATGAAATTGAACGAAACGAATGAAGAAACATCACATTAATAAAATGGATATTTCATTTAAGAATTTCTGGCTCCGAGAAGAAGGGTGGGAGGGTGGGGAAAACAAAGACAACTTGGATGAATGAAACAGACACCTTTGAGAAAAACCAAGACTTGATCTTGCACATATTGAAAGAATCAGGTTAACTTGAAGAGAAGCACGCCGGTTGAGAACAATTTAACATGACTATCTTGATGATCAAGAAGGATTAGCACTCCCATAGAAATATGAGAACACAGATTAAGAAAGCTATGGAATCAACATTTGACATCGAAGCAACTTGAATACCAGAATCAAAACGAAAACAACGGATAGATATGTTGCAACATAATCTTCACAATATCATCCGAACAGAGAATTGAACAAATGAATTCCCTAGCTTAATGGTACAACACTTGTCGAGAAGCCACTTTGGAGAACAAAGGTAAATAAATAACAACAAGGAGCAGATAGAACAAATACAAGATAGAAGCTTCGTTCGACATATTCGTGTTGAAAGATTATGGAACGTGTTACAAAAGGGTTTTGCAATCCCCGGATCAGCATAGCCAAGGACCCTTTAAGATGCAACTCCCGATCGGAACAACACCCATAAAACTACTTCACTCAATGTAGAACCCCGAACTCCATATCATGCATTCGTTGGAAGAGTGCCTACGAGCTACTAGATGAAACCACCTATTAATTTCCGAAAGTTTCCAGTTATGCAATCAGGTGTTGGGGATACAGGGGAAGCATCGCGCACTCAACTCTAATCCTATATCCAGCTGTATCCATCCTTCAACACATGACCAGTTATTTCCGGAAACCGTTTACCTCGGACCTTCGAAACGCATCTGCTATACAAGCTATGGCAATACTCCCGAACTACCTCCCCAGTACTGGGTGATGTCGGGGTTATCTTACCACTAACCACATAGGAGAGTTTTCGATGTCGACTGTCTTAAGTATTCCAAAACTGCTGCGATAGATTTGTGACGACAACACCCCGGAGCTCAACTCCCCGGGACACTGCCACAACCCCTAAATGACAGGAGGCATCGAGAACAATGTTCTCGTCACAAAGACATCGAAACAATTCAAACAATACTCGCATGATCCTAAAATTTTTTTAGTGAATTTTTTAGAGTCAAAGAGATAAGTAATCGTCAGGAGTCCTCACCAGAGTGAAAAGAGATGAGGAGTAAAAAGAAATCCTACTCTCTGATATATATATAGGACTCAAAACATTTTCAAGAGTGTGCCTAGACTCAACCGTCAACGATTCGATCAATCAGTGGGGGCTCCTAGGTCAGAGAAGGCTCTGATTACCAACTTGTCAGGCCCAAGATGCGATTCTATCCCGATCACGTGACACTTACGTGATTGGGGCACAACTGCATTTCGGGCGCTTAGCAAGATGGATATCATTACATCGTACCATTACATACATACATGGGGGATACAACAATACATACAAGTCACATGAATACAACCTCATCAAAACAAGGCATCCGACTATGGATGCAAACAAGAAAAGCACAATGACATCCATCTGCTATCCCAGGCTGCCGACCTGGAACCTAACCCAAGACTGAAGAAGAAGAAGAAAGAACTCCAACACAATGATCATCGCTCTCACGTCGAGACATCGGAAACCTGCACCTGCAACTGTTGTTGTAGTATCTGTGAGCCACGAGGGCTCACCAATCCCATAACCATGGGTAACAAGACTATCAAAGCTTAGTGGGTAGGAAGAGGTAAAGTGGTGAGGTTGCAGCAGCGACTAAGCAAAAGTATGATGGCTAACTTATGAGTACAAGAATAAGATGAGCATCTACGCAAACGGTCGCAACTAGTAGTGATCGATAAAGATCTTGAACTACCTACGAGTCAAACATAACCCCACCGTGTTCTCTTCTCAAAGTGAAAAGAGTCAGTCACGGTTACTCACACAGTTGTGTGTTTTACTTCGGATCCTCTGTCAAGTTTTCTACAACCGGACATTAACAAATTCGAATCTGCCACATAACCATGGGCACGGCTTTCGAAAGATCATAACCCTGCAGGGGTGTCCCAACTTAGCCCATCACAAGCTCTCACGATCAGTAGAAGTAATAATAATATTATCACCCCTTATCTTAGGGACAATCCGACTAGGCTCGGAATCCCGGTGCACAAGACATTTCGACAATGGTAAAACAAGTCCAGCAAGACCTCCCGGCGTGCTGACACCCTGATAGTAGCCGCGTGTATCTTGTCTCAGGCCACAACCGGATAGGTGATCCTACGAGTAAAACCAGCCCTTGGGTTTCCCCAAGGTGGCCCCGCAGTCTCCCCATTCGGGACCAACACCATAAGCACTGGCCCCCCTGCTATGTAGAAAGAATCTCGAGGGCGCGACCCCCTATGCAAATTTAATTATTTAATTAAGTTGTTATTATGAGGCAAATTAAAACCAATGTTGGGCCTTGCTGGAGGAGTTTTATTCAAAGACGGAGTGTCAAGTGGTCCCCATATACCCAACCATGTAAGGAACACAAAATCAAGGAACATAATGCCGGTTTATCGACGCCTAAGGTGGCATGAGTGGAACAAAACACCGAGCAAAAGGCCAAGCCTTCCACCCATGCCCAGTATATAGGTGTGTTAAAAATAATAATAGATATTGTGATATTCCAAAGCAACAAGTTCCAACATGGAACAAATCTTCATCTTCACCTGCAACTAACAACGCTATAAGAGGGGCTGAGCAAGCGGGTAACATAGCCAAACAATGGTTTGCTAGGAAGGTGTCAAAGGTTAGAGGTTTCATGGCAACAAGGAGAGGGGCTGACAATAAGATGGGTAGTGTGACATATAACAATAGCATCGAGACAACTAAGCAAAGGCAATGATAGTAAAAGTATCCAAGGTGATGGTCATCTTGCCTGGGATTCCGCAAGGAAGAACAACAAGTCCATGAAGTAGTCGAACAAATCCCCACAACTCCGGAACGAAACCGAAGCTAACGAGAGAAGCATATCGGAAAGAAGCAAACAATACGGTAAACACACAAGCATAAACATGACATATGATGCACAACCAAGTATGATGCATGTACAGTTTAAATTTGCATAACATGGCAAAGTGCACAAACAAGTACTACAAGTTAAGTAGGGCTCAATATGCAACGAGTTGCATATTGACGAAACACCACATTTTATTTATTTAGTTGACTCTCGTTTATTACATGACAAGGTTAAATGTTTGTTAACATGGCAAGAGGTGAAGCAAAAACAAACTACCTATTTAGTCATTTTAAATGAGGCCGGAAATAACAACAACAATTCCGGAAACTCCTCATGTGCATATTTATGAATTGGTACTGTTCTGCCTATAACCATATTTTAAATTTGTTAAACAGCAAAACAAAGTGCATCATGTTCTTCTACACATTTTTCCACCCCATTTACATATAAAGCTTATTAAATTAGGAGCTACAGTTATTTAGTTATGAATAAAACCATTTTAACATGACATTTGAGCAAATTTAAACAAACAACATTTAAAACATTTTAAACATGGGTGAAAGTGGCATATTATTAATCTACACAGAATTCTAAGCTATTTTCATATATAAAGTTTTTACATATAATGCATGGTATTTAGTTATTAAATGTATGATGTTGGGGGTCTTTTCTATAAAAACTGAAGTTCTCTGGAAAAAAGAACAAATTTGCAGACGCTGGAAAAAACATCATCGGGCTGCATCTGGGCGGACTAGGCGCTCACCATGGGCCAAGGCCCGGTCGGTGGAAGAGGTAGGGGAGGCTCGCTCGCTGGGCCTTGGCGCGGGATGCGGCCCAGGCTGAGGTGGCCGGCCTCGTGCCCTCTCGAGCACGAGCAGATGCGGGAGGCCGCACCGGCGGCGAGTTTCGGCGACGAGGGCGGTGGATACGCGGCGGCTGGCGAGGTCGAAAAGGCGGCGGGAAGGCGGATCCAGCCCTGGGGAACGCCGGGGACGCGAGATTCGGCGTCGGCAGGAGGAATCAGGGACTCCGACGGCTTCCTGTAGAGACATAGGAGAGAGAGAGTTCGTGAGAGAGGGAGAGCGGGAGAGGTTAGAGTGAGAGACAGACAGAAGGAGAGGAGGAGCGCGACGAGGGAGGACCTCAGGTCGTCGGCGGGGTCGTTCGCGGCGCTCCGGCGAGGCTGTCGGCGAGCGGGGATCGCGGAGGCGGTGACGGGCACGGCCAGATCGGGACCTCCCAAACCGGTCGATCGGAGGGAGCGGACGCAGAGCACTCAGGGCTCGCTTCGGGCCCGCGGCGGCTCAGGCGGCGGGCCGTGGATTGGCCTAGAGGGCCCGACGCAGTGGAAGGCGTGGGAGGCCAAGTGGCAGGCGGGGGTTGGCTGAGGTGCGTCCATCGGCTGAGGTGGCGCACTGCGGTTGGCCGGGGCACGTTGGCGGCGGCGACAAGTGGCAGGAGCTAGCTGGAGCGGCGTGGATTCTAAGGAGGGGGAAGGCTGGAGGTAGGTGGAGGCTAGGGTAGTCCAAAATTGGAAGGGAGGGGTGCTTAAATACACAGGGGTCTAGGTTAGGGGGATTTGGGGTCGTTTCGGAGCCTTGGATGGCGATCCGACGGTTCCGGAGCGGAGGGGGTCTAGGAAAGGCCTAGTGGGATGATTGGTGGGCTGTGTAGAAGGCCTCGGACTGCGGGGAGAGAAAAGAAAGGGAGGCCCAGCGACGGTTTCGGAGACCGAAACATCCGACGAATAAACTGGCTATAATGCCGCTATATGTTTAACGGTTGGGCTATCAAACGGACTCCGAACGCGATGAAATTTGGCAGGCAGGCTGTCTACACTATAATAAGACCACACGCCAAGTCTCACCCCATTCCATGAACGTTTTTCGGCCACTTATAAAATAAATATTCGGAGGTGTCGCGCCTGCGAGTGTGTCTGGACTCAGAACGGACAATGGAAAGGACAGGCGGACTCGGACGGATGCAGGTTTTGAAAACATGATGATGCAAAGCACATGATGACAAGGCAGAGATGCAACACGCAAGCAGATGGCATGGCAACGACGACGAATAACTGGCTGACACCTGGCGCATCGGTCTCGGGGCATCACACTTGAGGTCGGTTGGTATTTGGAGTTCTGACAACGCCCGGATTTTGGCTGGGTTAGTTTTGATTCCTCTATGGGATACGATGAATCCTAATAGCTTTCCGGCTGGAACGCCGAAGACACATTTTTTCGGATTGAGCCTTATGTCATATTCTCGTAGGTTGGCAAACGTAAGGCGGAGATCTTCCACCATAGTCTCGACGTGTTTGGTCTTCACGACTACGTCGTCAACATATGCCTCCATTGTTTTGCCAATTTGCTTTTCTAAGCATGTTTGAATCATGCGTTGATATGTGGCGCCAGCGTTTTGAGTCCAAAGGACATAGTGTTGAAACAAAAAGGGTCGTACGGGGTAATAAATGTCATTGCGGCCTGATCGGATTCCTTCATCTTTATCTGATTGTATCCGAAATAATCGTCAAGGAACCACAATGAGTCATGTCCGGCAGTTGCATCGATGATTTGATAAATGCGGGGCAAAGGAAAGTGATCCATTGGACATGCTTTATTCAGGTCTGTGAAGTCGACGCAGAGGCGCCAGGATTTATCCTTCTTTTGTACCATGACTTGGTTGGCTAGCCAATCTAGATGTTTAATTTCTCTGATGAATCCAGCTTCCAATAGCTTGGCTACCTCTTCTCCCATTGCTTGTCTTTTGGGTTCGGAAAACCGTCGCAGTGACTGCAAGACCGGTTTGAATCCTTTGATAATTATGAGGCTGTGTTCGTCTAGCCTGCGTGGGATTCCTGGCATATCTGAAGGGTGCCAGGCGAATATATCCCAGTTTTCCCAAAGGAAGGCGCGTAACGCGCTGTCCTCCGCTGGATCCAGTTGTGCCCCAATGGATGCTGTCTTATCAGGGTCCGTTGGGTGCACTTGAAATTTGATGATTTCATCTGCTGGCTTGAAGGAGGTAGACTTCGATCTTTTGGCGAGGATCACGTCATGCTTATCTACCTTTGATCGTAGGGTAGTTAATTCTTCGGCCGCGAGGGCTTCGGAGAGTGCCTCTAAGGCTAAGGATGTCGTCTTGTTTTCGGCGCGGAGTGCTTTATCCGGATCACTTGTTAATGTGATCACTCCATTGGGCCCTAGCATTTTAAGCTTCATGTACCCGTAATGGGGTGTAGCTTGAAAGCGTGAGAAAGCGTCTCGTCCTAGAAGGGCGTGGTATCCGCTATAAAAGGGCACAATATGGAGGAGCAGTTCCTCCGATCTGTAGGTATCGGGCGTGCCGAATACTACGTCGAGCTTAATGCTTCCCGAACACCGGGCATCGCAGCTTGGTATAATTCCTCTAAAGGTTGTGTTGGTGTGCTCAATGCGGGATTTCTCGACCTGCATTTTTGCAAGCGTTTCCTCATATATGAGGTTTAGTCTGCTTCCTCCGTCCATAAGTACTTTAGTGAGGCGGAAGCCGTCCACTATTGGGTCTAGTACAAGAGCTGTCGATGCTCGGATCAGCCGGACTTGACGTGCGTCTTCGGCAGAAAAACTAATTGCCGTGTCGCTCCATGGGCTTGCAGAACTAATTTGGTAAACCTCAGCAAGTTTGTGATTTGCTCTCTTGCGACGGTTATTTGAGGAGAACATCTCGAAGACAGTGAAGACATCAATGTCCTTCTCCCTTGATACGGTGTTGGCGAGAATTGCCATACCGCTCTTTGCTACCTGCCGGAGTACCCAACATGCTCTAAGGCAATGGTTTGGACATTATCCGGGTTTGCGTGTATTTAGCAAGGTGTATCGATTAGTTCGTCCAGTACGGACCTGTGCCTTAAAAAGGTTTGTTCTTCTTGCCAATAGGCATGCTATCAGATGACCTACTAGGGTATGTCCGTTTAGCCTTGGTAGTGTACTGTCGGAATATGGACTATTCGAGAGGTGTACTCTGGCTTTCCAAGTATTTTCTATTGCGCAGTACTTCCATACTAATTGCGATAGGTCTGTGAAACTCGGAACACGACGTCGGTAGAGGGTGTTCGAGATGCCCTCATCCCTGCAATTGCGATAAAATATGGCAACCGCTTCGTCGTCGCAGCAGTCCCTGATCTTGTTTTTAACAAGTAGGAATCTGGCCCAGAAGTGGTTGACCGTTTCCTCGGGCTGCTTTTGTATGCTCGCAAGATCGTCTTTGTCCGGGAGTCTGGATTTGCTTGGAGAGTTTTTCCCAGGGTGGGTGGGTGTTGGTAATTTTGAATCCCGACCCAAATTGGTATTCGAAGTTTTGACAACCTCCGATGTGGGTGATCTATACTTGACAGGGTCTAATCGTTCCCTGGGACCGACGCTAATCCCAGAGCTCACGAAACATAAAGTGCCTCCCGGAAGGGGAGTGTTCGGCTTGATGGGTTCGGAGATCCGAACTGTGTCGGTCTTCGACTCGAGAGGGGAAGTCTCTTCGGCTACGTCCTCAACTGCTGCCACTAGGTGAGTGATCGGGGAAGGATCGATCCCATCGTGGCCGGATTTAGATCCGATCTGCTCTCCTAGCGATGAAAGCCCCAGGGCAACAATGCAATCCAACAGCTCATTTAAGGGCGAGAGTTCTGCCGAGGTCGCATCATCGGGGTGGCCGGAATTGGCGTAAAGGTGATGCTCGATGGCCGCAGGGAGCGCGGCCGGCCGAGAGGCCATGCAGGCATATACAGCGAACCCGCTGAGCTGGAGAACCTGGCCGATAGCCAAGTTGTTTCCGAGGGTGATATCGTCGTTGATGATGAGACGAGCCATCGATCGCTCATCGCGAGCGCACAGCAGAGCTCTCAATGAAGGCACCATTGTCGGTGTCAAAACCGACATATCTCGGGTAGGGGGGCCCAAGCTATGTGTTTAGAGGATCAATGGTAACATGAGGCTGGGGACACGATGTTTACCCAGGTTCAGGTCCTCTCAATCGAGGTAATACCCTACTTCCTGCTTGACTAATATGGATGAATATGAGTACAAGAGTTGATCTACCTCGAGATCGTAATGGCTAAACCCTAAAGTCTAGCCTATGAGGGTATTGCGATGATGATGATCCCCTATACAGACTAAACCCCTCGGCTTATATAAACACCATAGGGGACCTAGGGTTACAAGGGTGACTTGGGGAGGAAGTAATTGATACATCTGGACTCTACACTTGCCTTTCTATGTACATAAGAGTCCTGACCGAATACGGGGAAGGGTCTTCTGCTTCTTCTTTACGCGGCCCATCAATACGGCCCAGCTTCAATGACCCGTATGCCTGAGGACCCCTGAATACAGGACTCCTTCAGTAGGCGACATCGAAGTCGATGAGCTCGGTGTGGTAGTTGTCGCGCTTGCCAAAGGTGACAGGCAGGCGGACCTGCCCTATGGGGGTGGTGGAGCCGTCAGTAACTCCGGAGAAAGGCTTGGTAGGCAGTAGCTGGTCATACGGTACTTGAAGGCTGTCGAATGTCTCGACAGATGGGACATTAAGCCATGTGCCACCGTCTATGAGGGTCTTGGTGACTTGAACATTGCTGATGACGGGCAAATAAAGCACCGGGAGGGCATCGCCGCGCACTTGAGCTGATCTGCTGAACTGAAGGTGATGGGGCACTTGGACCACCTGAGTGGGCGCGTGGCCTCGAGCTTGGGGAGAGCCACGTTCCCCTCTCGGGAGAACTGCCTGAAGAGGCGTTGAGAGGCTAGGGCCTGCGCCCCGCCCAAGATGTAGGCGATGGCGCGAGGCTCCTGGAAGCCCCCAGCCCCCTCGTCCTAGTCGTCATTCCTCCTTAGTGGCGGCAGAGGAGGGAGACCAGCCTTGCCCTGGGGGCGGTCCTCGCGAGGCTGGTCCCTCCAGGCGCCCTCACGAGGCTGGTCCCTCCATGCATCCTCACGAGGCTGATCGCGCCAATGGTCCTCCCGAGGCTGGTCGCGCCACTCCTGGCGGGGGCCGCGGTCGTCCCAACGTCCCCCAGTCCGACTACCCCCATGGTCGTAGCCACGGTTGCTGCGCTCAGGGCGTTGGCTGACGCGTCCTTCATGGAGGGCCCTGAGCTCTTAACAATCATGGGTGTTGTGGATGTGCATGTTGTGGAAGGCGCAAAATGGACGGCTGTTCTTGGATGACTCTGGGTAGTCGCGGCCGCGCTTCATCTCTGGCTCAGCCGCAAGCACTACCACTCCTTTGCGCTTTATGTCCTTGCTCTTGGCCTTCTTGTCTTCAGGTTCAGTAGCGGGGAGCTCGACGAGGGAGAGGCGCCCCTCCTCAGCTCTGGCACACTTGGTCGCGAGGTTAAACAGCTCAAGGGATGTGCACAGATCCTCATGGATGGCGAGCTCCTATTTTATCTTGACGTCACGGACACCATCTGAGAACACCGAGATGACGGCCTCGTCCGTGACCTTGGGGATCTTGACGCAGACACTATTGAAGCGTTGGATGAACTTCTACAGAGTTTATCCCGGCTGTTGCTTGATACGACGCAGGTCACCCGCGGCCGGGGAGCGGTCGCGGGTGCCCTGGAAGTTGGCAATGAAACGCTCGCGCATCTCGCTCCAGGTGGAGATCGATCTCTCAGGCAGGTTCAGGAGCCACGAGCGTGCGCCATCTTTGAGAGCCATGGGGAACCAGTTTGCCATGATCTTCTCATTGCCGCCAGAAGCTTCGATGCTCAGCTAGTAGAGCTGCAGGAACTCAACAGGGTTGGGGGGGGGTGCCGTCGTAGTGTGGAGGCAGGCCGGGCTTGAACTTCCCAGGCCAGTTGACGTTGCGCAGCTCGGGGGCGAGGGCCTTGCGGCCCGTTGTCGACATCGGAGCTTGTCGGGGAGGCGGAGCTTGGTCTTGGTCCTCGCGCGTCACCACGGCAGGGGGCGCGCGGTCTCGACACGGCGGTGGAGGGAGTGCTGGCGCTCCTCCGCTGGGCCGCTGGATCTCTTGGCAGCTTCCTTCTTTGTGCACTAGCACCGCGCGTGGGTAATCACGCCGCGGGGCCACGCGCCTTGGGTCTTGGACGCCGTCTTGACTTGGAGGTAGCAGAGGCGCTTCATGGGCCACGTCGCCCGCATGGGGAGGAGGACGAGGCAGTGAGAGGGACGGCGCTGGAGAGCCCCCAATGGCGCTGACGAGCTCGGCGTTGCGGTCGAGCCATTCTTTGTAGAAGTCGTCGACGGGGCGGTAGCGCAGGAGCTCGCGTGCCATGAGCAACGCAGCCTGCGCGTCCGTGGGTCCGTGATGAGCATGGGACGATGAGACCGCCGGGGTCAGTGACGAGGTCGCGGTGCGTCCGTCTCGCTGCACGGAGGGGTGCAGAGACGAGGTCTGCTGCTCGTGCCACGCCGGGCCGGTGGCGACGTTGGCAGCAGGTGATGGAGAACGGCGGGGCGGTCCGTTGGCATGAGCTGTTTGAGCGACGCGGGCGGCAAGGGCAGCTCACTGCTCAGCAAGGGCTCTGCGAGCGTCGGCCATGGAACCGGTGGGACGATGGAGCATGTGTAACACCCCAAATTTTTGAGTTGGTTTTTCTTGCAAACTTTTGGCCTTTTTGAAAGGGGGGTTGTTTGATTCTTTCTTTTGCCCTTCCAAAATCCCTTTTTGCCAAAGTTTGTGTGTCTTCTCAAGCTTGGTTTTTGGCCTTGAAGTTCTCCTCTTGTGTTTGGCTCAAGCACAAGTTGAGATTCAAAAGGAGTTGTTTGAGTTCACCACTTCTTGTTTTAAAATTCTCAAGTTTAACCTTGACTTATCTCCCCTCCAACCTTCATCTTGCCATGATCCCACAGGAACAATCCTCTCCAAAACTCTCTTCACACCATGGGACAAGCATTTCATCAATTCCAGCAAGTTGTGAGCTTATTGGGATTTGTTCTCCTATATATTTCATTCCAAAAATAATTCTGTCTTTTATTAGTGGACCTTGGTGATTTACAAAGGAACCACCTTTTTCATCTGCCTATTTGACTCCAAACCAACTCTCCTAGATAGTCCTTAGTACCCACAACCTAGATCCATCTTGTTTCACTGGTCCATAGTTCAAAATTTTCAAATTTCACCTGCTGCAAGTTTGGACCAGATTTGCAAAATTTGGTGAAATTCATATTTATCTTCATCCAAAAATTCTGTGAAAAATCATGCAGCCTCTAGATACATCAAGAGGCCACTCCACCAAAAATCTGCTCCAGAGACATTGCACAAATACCAGAATCAATTCATCAAACACATAGCCTACAATGTTCTGTCAAATTCAGAACTGTTAACTGAATCTGCCTACACTTCGTCAGTTTCGTCAGATCCTTCAGCGCAGTGACAAAGCTCGTCTGTGCTTCCTTGGCTCGACGCTACACTGCAGCTTCTCCTTATCCATGCGTCGCACGGTCGCTTGGCCGTTTCTGGGCGTTGGTGGCGCCCTGGCCCGACCACGCCGGCGGCTGCCACGGCCACAGCGCCGCCCGTGGCGGCTGACAGAAGCAACGCCGCAGCTCCACACCGTTTCGCGCCGCCCAGACCATCCCAGTGCTCCGCGTGTCCCTCCCCATAGCCAATGCACGCCTGGCATACCGTCGCCGTGGCCTGGCACGCGCAGAGCGCCGTTTCTGCCGCCGACAAGCCGCGCGGCCGTTCCGTCGAGGGCATGCCGTAACTCCACCTCTACTGCTAAGTTAAGCGCGGGAATGGAGCTCCTACAGATCATAGATGATGCTCAAGCCCCTAGCCCCGCCGTCCGACCACTACAGTGCCGTAATTGGCTCGCCGGACTTATCCGTTCGCGGCAGCCACCTCGAGCCGCCTATAAAAGGCACCCCCGAGCTCGTGCTCGAGCACACACGCCTCCACTACTTCCCTAGACTGCGCCCAACCTCTAAAAGAGCCCCGAAAGGCTTTTCTTCCCCGGCTCCGGCCAGATACCTCCGCCTCGGGCTCCAGCTCCGTTCACTCCGGCGAGGGCTCCTCCGCCGCCGTGAACTTGAACGTAGTACCCTGGCATCCACCTAGTCCTAACCCCCAACCCATTTTCTCCCCAGAAACCTTCTCCGACAAGGTCCACGAACACCCGAGCCGCCGTCCGCCGGAGATAAGCTCGCCGTCGACATGGGACTCGCTGGCACCCAACTCCACCACTGTTCGACGCAGAAGACCACCGTGAAGCCATAGGTACCACTCCCCTCCCCTATCTCGCCGTGGATCGACGCCGGCGATCACCGCAGCACCGGCGCCGGCGCGGCTCTGTTTCTTTTTTTCAAACCTGACAGGTGGGGTCCCTCTGTCAGTCTCTCACATCTCCCCCTCGAACCGTTTTCTGTTGGCGTATCTTAGCAAAGTGCATTTTCCCTCTACGGGTGACGTACTGCGTACCGGTTCGCTTTGTACTTTTTTCTTCTAGCCCCTGGATCTTTTCTGTTTCATTACAGATGGGTCCCTAGACAGAAACCTTGATATCTTTTAAACTAAAAGTGATTTTGAGTTGATTCTTTTTCCGTCCACCTCGGTTTTCCGTCTAGTTTTTTGTCATATTTATGTGGAAATATTTTGGGCAAATTTATTTGCACACGCGGTATTTATGTTAGTATATATATTTGTTTGAATACATAGATACCGGAGGCCGTGAAGGAGACGCGAATGACGCCGAGTTAGGCTCTGACTTTTCAGAACCAGGCAAGCATGTTTGAACTCTTGATATGATGAGTGTGTTGCATGTTTCCTCGAGTAGCTCGTTCATAAGCATGATCATATGGGCATATGTGTATGGCATATTTCATGCAAGTAAGCTTCGGGTGAGTCCCGAAGGAGAATGTTGAACCACCCCGATCATATGGTGATACGATGGGGTGGAATGCTGGTATTGTTGGAGCACGCCAGTAGTTGGTCAACTCAGTATCAATGGAGATCATGTCATGATTCCGTCCGTCTCCTTTTTTAGTACTATCATAGGCCGTCCATTGGGATTACGTTCTAGTCGGTTGTAAACCACTTTCCGAGTACACACCAAGTAGAGGGGCCGGGATGAGGGTTCCATGGCCCTGGATTAAAGCCCGTCATCCGGTCAGGGGGCATGGGTGTTTCCGGTTGGGACCGAGAGGGGGGCACACCTTAGAGCGCGCATATATAAATTTGATCCCATGCTATTCGAGGTTGTAGCCTCCCCGTCTTAAAGTTTTCCGTGAATGTCGTCGCGGGTGATTCCGGACGACATGATGTTAAATGGGTGTGTACTGGTTAGTTGGGTTTCTACTAAAACACCGTAGACGGTACTAGCCCACGTGGCTAGTAGAACCCGTTGGCTATGAGTTATTAGTACAAGCTCTGCAAAGTTAATATCCTTCAGTAGCCATGTTTATGGCCTAGGATCAATATTCATGTCAACCCGGTGGCCGTCTCTAGTATATTCTTGTGAGTAACCAAAATAGTGTTGTCATCAAGTTCATTTGGTAAATGAACTCACCACTATCTTTGTATTGATTTTACTTTCTAAAGTATTTCATCATTATATACTGATATTTATAAGCCCTTTATGTGATGTCGCTTAGACGTCCGACTTTGGCATTCTTGTTATTTATTTTTGTTATAAGCCCTTTATGTGATGTCTCTTAGACGTCCGACTGTGGCATCCTTATTATTTATTTTTGTTATAAGCCCTTTATGTGATGTCGCTTAGACGTCCGACTATGGCATCCTTGTTATTTATTTTTGTTATAAGCCCTTATGTGATGTCGTTTAGACGTCCGACTGTGGCATCCTTGTTATTTATTTTTGTTATAAGCCCTTTATGTGATGTCGCTTAGACGTTCGACTGTGGCATTCTTGTTATTTATTTACGTTATAAGCCCTTTATGTGATGTCGCTTAGACGTCCGACTGTGGCATTCTTGTTATTTATTTTTGTTATAAGCCCTTTATGTGGTGTCACTCAGACGCCCGACTGTGGCCTGTTATCATTTATTATTTTCCTACGAGGCATCACCCAGACCCTCGTTTGGTCTCGTTATTTTCATCTTTTGGATTTCGGGAGGATTACCGCCCGACTTCCATTCTTTACTTTCAGTGCATTCATATTTTGTTCCGGTTGCATTTTGCTGGAATACTCCTATGCATTCATGTTGGCATTTGTTATATATTAAGTCCGAACTGTCTTGCGAGTACATTCAAAGTACTCACCTGGCTTGTTGATTTGGCCAGATGTGGACGAAGGCGGTCTCATGGATGAAGAGTTCGATAGCGAGTCCGACGCTTAGAGGAGTTCCAGTCAGTCCCTTGCGATCCTGGAGTTGATCACTGTTTTATAACCACTTCTGCCTACCACCAAATAAATTGATCGGGTCTCACTCCGACACTCGATGAACTGTAAAATATTGGAGTCACACCACCCACTTCACTGTGACGTATTCCACCGCCTTTTATTACGAGCCAGTAGTATGCCACCCTGCCTTGTGCCATATCCGCCTCTATGTAATATATTGGCGCGCTTGTAATAAAATTTGTTGAGCCACCCCTAGCTCAACCTTGTATAATATTCAGTGTACTAGAAATTCTGTATCAAGGAATTGTCTGCCAGTAGGAATATTATTCCTCGCTGGTTTAATAAAGCGATTGGCCTTCCGGTAATTATTTTACTGAAGGACCGGTCGCGACAACCTTGGTATCAAAGCCAGGCTGACTGTAGGAAGCCACTAGGTGCGCTCGCTAATCGGTTATTAGCGAAAAATCTGCTTTTCAGCATTTTTACATCTATAGCAATTTTCTGTTGGTCAGCATAAATTTATGGCCTGACTATTCGGAATTTTTGTCTACTATTGTAGATGGCCAGCAATGACTGTGATGCACAGGTGTTCGCCAACATTCCGGAGGGGTTTGTCAAGCTCCTCATCGCCATCACCAAAGTCGCAATAGGGCCATCCACACGTCCCGAATTTACACTCTACCGTCACAAGCTCAACGACAGCGTGTCTATGCATCAGGTTGTGGTACACTTCAAAGGTGGGCATTCTGAAGCGTGCGGCCTTCGATTTGTGGGCAGAGCCATGCCTACGGAGAGGCATGCTATGCAGATGGCTACCCGTGAGGCGATAGCTCATCTCCGGGACATTCTGCCTTCGATGAAGACTCGTCGCTTCCGTTACCTCCCGTGCCACGTGCCATATACGTGCCACTATGCATTTGCATGCGCAAATGGGGAGCGTGACGAAGCCTTTGAATCAATGGTTGAGTACCTCAAGGCACTTGAGGCGGCCTTTGATAATCTGATGGACGACCTGGTGGCCGCCCGTATGGAGATGGTCCAGAGTGGCTCCGCCAACAGGAGGGAGCTGCTCCATACCGCACCACCAATGATTTTTGTCTCGTCCGCCGCATCCTATGCACCTTCCATTGTAGCCACCGCTCGCCGTTTGCCTACCACTGAGGAGTTTGACCAAGTCATTGCTCCTACTCCAGTCAGAGCTGCACCGCCTGCGGCACCTGCTTTGACACCTCGTACTCATGCTCCGCGCCTGGAGCCCATCAGTGAGGAGGAAGTTGAGTCTCCAGCACCACTGGGCCTTACCCTCGGCAGGCCGAGGGAAATCTTCAACATCTCCGACTAGCGCGTCATTTCGCGACGCGCCGCGCTCTCTTGTAATATTTGTGTGATATGTAAAATAGGTTGATGGGAGTAGTCTGTTTGCGCATCATGTAGGACCTTGGAGGAGTGCACTAGTTTCAAATAACATGTCAGGATGTGTACGCACACCCTGAGTGACGTATGTATAATTAGGATCTGCGTGTAACATATGTACTAGCAGCCTTCTCCGTGCGCAATCGACCAGTTTAATTCAAAATTCTTTTTCAAGCTCGTGTTTGACCGCTTTTGCAAAATCTTGGTTTTTTTGCTGCTCGGTTCTTCTCAGGTTTTCTGCTTTGTTACCCCAGAGTAAGAAATGACTCGTCCCTGGACACGTTCCATGCCAAGTCTGCCGGAGGAAAATTATGGCACGCAGACAAACAACAATTTCTCACAGGGGCAGTCAAGTCAGCATGGCAGTGAGACAACATTTTTTCAAGTATGCCGCCTTTACGAGCAAAGTCAGCAACAGCACCAGGAAATGATGAACCATGTCATTAACATGGGAAATCACCGTGAACCATACCAGTAGCACTCAAAATTGTCTGAATTTCAGAAGACGCGTCCAACAACATTTTCACACACAGACAAGCCTCTTGAGGCCGATGACTGGCTTCGATATATTGAAAGGAAATTAATTGTGGCACAATGCTCAGACCGCGAAAAAGTGTTGTACGCACCGCATTATCTCACGGGAGCAGCCGCGTCATGGTGGGAAAATTTTCTTCTTATGCATCCCGACATAAATAATATCACCTGGGAAGATTTCAAGGAAGGCTTTCGTGGGGCACACATCCCTAAGAGTATCATGAAAATCAAGAAAAGAGAATTTGATGATCTCAAGCAAAGAGGCATGATAGTACAGGAGTACAACAGTCAGTTTGCGCAGTTATCACGATATGCCAACGGAGAGCGAATGACAGAAAATAAAAAGATGGAGAAATTCCTGGACGGACTGGCACCAGCACTGAAATGCCAGTTAGTCATACATACTTTTCCAGATTTCAAGACACTGGTAGACAAAGCTATTACACTGAAAAATGAACGTCGCAGTCTGGAGGATATTCACAAGAGAAAAAGGGATCAGACCAACCACCCCCGCAACAACAAGAGTAAAATGAATTTCCAGAGGAACGTTGTGAACAGACCCACGACCAACGACACACGTCCAAATAAGAATTTTCATGCAAGAGACAAGGATTTCACCTATCGCCCGGGTGTTACCTGCTATGCATGTGGAGAAGAAGGACACTATGCTAAACAGTGCCCTAAGCCAAGAAACTCAGCGCCAAAGCCGAACAGCAACGGGAACAATTATGCGCCCAAGCGTAACAATTTCAACCCCAATAACAATCACAGGAAAGGCCACCTGAACCATGTGACCAAGGAGCAGGCACACGATGCACCGGATATCGTACTCGGTACGTTCCTTGTCAACACAATACTTGCCACAGTTTTGTTTGATTCTGGAGCTTCTCATTCTTTCATTTCGAAGAGTTTTGCTTTGCAAAATGGTTTTTCGATGCTTCCCTTGGGAAAATCAATGACCATCAAGTCCCCCGAAAGTAAGCAGATCACTCAAAATTACTGCCAAGGTTTGACCATTGAGATTGAGGGGTTAAAATTCCACGCAAACCTCATCGTGTTGGAAAACAAAGGACTGGATGTTATCCTGGGTATGGACTGGCTAACCACCAATAAAGGATTTATCGACTGCTTCAACAGAACAGTGATTCTTACTCATCATCATGGAAAAACAATAAGAGTCGCAGCTCAGGAGAGACCAGTATCTCGGCAACCAAAATTAAACAAAGTTGATGCATCTGAGTTAAGCAAGGTTCCAGTTGTATGTGAATTTCCGGACGTATTTCCCGAGGAATTACCAGGCATGCCGCCAGACAGAGAAATAGAGTTCATTATTGAGCTAGCACCGGGAACCACACCCATATATAAGAAACCATACAGAATGGCGCCATCCGAGTTGGTTGAATTAAAGAAACAGATAAAGGAACTGCTGGACAAGGGATTTATACGGGCCAGCTCCTCACCTTGGGGCTCGCCGGTATTATTTGGCAAAAAGAAGGATGGGACCATGAGGTTGTGTATAGACTACCGAGCGCTCAACATGGTCACAATCAAAAATAAATATCCGATGCCACGGATAAATGATTTATTTGACCAGCTCGCGCAAGCCAATGTTTTCTCAAAAGTTGACTTAAGGTCAGGTTATCATCAACTAAATGTACGCACAGAAGATATCCCGAAAACAGCATTCACCTCAAGATACGGACTTTATGAATTTACAGTGATGCCGTTCGGACTGACTAACGCCCCCGCATATTTCGTCCACCTCATGAACAAAGTATTTATGAAATTCATGGACAAATTTGTGGTGGTATTTATTGATGATATTTTGGTATATTCCAAGACACCGGAAGAACATGCTGAACACCTCCGCATTGTACTGGGAGAATTAAGGAAACACCAGCTTTACGCCAAATTCAGCAAATGTGAATTTTGGTTGAGACAAGTGGGTTTCCTAGGACACGTATTAACGCAAGAAGGAATTGCTGTGGACCCAGATAAAGTCAAGGCTGTACTTGGCTGGAAGTCGCCGGCCAGTGTGACGGATATACGCAGTTTCCTCGGTATAGCCGGATATTACACAAGGTTTATTGAAGGATTTTCCACCATAGCCAAACCAATGACCCAGCTACTCAAGAAGGATAAGAAATTCGAGTGGACCGAAGCATGTGAGAAAAGCTTCCAAGAGCTCAAAAAGAGGTTAACGACAGCCCCAGTATTAATTGTGCCAGACATACACAAGAGCTTTGAAGTATATTGCGACGCATCCCGGAAAGGCCTCAGATGCGTACTGATGCAAGAAGGCAAAGTAGTCGCCTACGCATCCCGGCAACTGCGAAAACATGAAGAAAATTATCCTACTCACGATTTGGAGTTGGCAGCAGTCATTCAAGCGCTCAAGGAATGGAGGCACTTCTTACTTGGAAATCGCTATGAAATATATACGGACCATAAGAGCCTCAGCTATATTTTCACACAGCCAGATCTAAATTTACGACAACGACGCTGGTTGGAACTGGTAAAAGATTACGACGTTGGTATCCACTATCACCCCGGGAAAGCAAACGTAGTAGCCGATGCTCTCAGCCGTTACCCCAGCCCGAACATCGGCAGCATACAGAATCTGAGACCCGAATTTCAGCGAGAATTCGCCAGACTCAACCTAATGATGGTCACGGAGGGCGAAGTATCCGAGCTAGAAATACAGCCTACACTGATAGAGCAAATAAAGAAGGCTCAATTCGGACACCCCAGCATCGAAGGAATAAAAAGAAAAGTAAGTCAAGGCAAGGCTTCAGAATTCACCATAGACCGTGAAGGAATATTATGGTTCGGAGACAGACTTTGCATACCCAACAGCAACGACCTCAAACAGCAAATTCTAGCGGAAAGTCATACCACTCCATACTCCATCCACCCTGGAGGTACGAAAATGTACAAAGATATTCAGGAAAGATTTTGGTGGCACGACATGAAGAGGGATATAGCCACATTTATTGCATGCTGCGATTCATGTCAACGCATTAAAGCCGAGCACCAAAAACCCACAGGGCTATTACAACCAAATAAGATACCAGAATGGAAATGGGAGGATATCGGAATGGATTTTATTGTTGGACTACCACGATCACAACACGGTAACGATGCCATATGGGTCATCACAGATAGACTGACCAAGGTGGCACATTTCATACCCGTCAAGACAACACACACCACTCAAAAGCTCGCCAAGCTTTACCTCGCCCGGATAGTATGCCTACATGGTGTGCCCAAGACTATAATATCCGACAGGGGCACTCAGTTCGTCTCGAAATTTTGGGACCAGTTGCAGCAAGCCCTCGGAACACAACTAACGTTCAGCACGGCTTACCACCCCCAGACTGGAGGACAAACGGAACGAGTAAATCAAATACTCAAAGACATGCTAAGGGCATGTGTCCTCACCTATGGGGCCAGTCGGGAGGAAAGTTTACCATATGCAGAGTTTGCATATAACAATAGTTACCAAGCTAGCCTGCAGATGGCACCATTCGAAGCCTTGTACGGACGAAGATGCCGTACTCCATTGAATTGGTCGGAAACAGGGGATAGCCGCATATTCGGCCCCGATATGTTAAAGGAAGCCTAGGAGAGAGTAAAAACGATACATGATCGACTCAAGACCGCCCAAAGCCGACAAAAGAGCTATTACGATCAAAAGCATCGGGAAATAAGTTTTGAGCCCGGTGACGACGTATACCTGCGTGTGTCACCGATGAGAGGACTACAATGATTCAAAGTCAAAGGGAAACTAGCACCACGATTCATCAGACCCTTCCGTATAGTTGCACGAAGAGGCACAGTAGCTTACCAACTGGACCTTCCCAAGGAACTATCCGACGTCCACGACGTGTTCCACGTCTCGCAACTACGGAAGTGTGTAAGCAACCCAGAGAAACATGTGTCACCTGAAAATCTTGATGTGCAACCAGATCTTACATACCGAGAACACCTAGTGAAGATTTTGGAGGAGTCTGAAAGGAGGACCCGTCAGAAAACTATTAAATTTCTCAAAGTTCAGTGGAGTAATCACACAGAGGATGAGGCAACATGGGAAAGGGAAGATTTCCTTCGGACAGAACATCCGCACCTATTTGAGGATCAGCTGAAATCTCGGGGACGAGATTTTTCCTAAGGGGGTAAGTGTTGTAACACCCCAAATTTTTGAGTTGGTTTTTCTTGCAAACTTTTGGCATTTTTGAAAGGGGGGTTGTTTGATCCTTTCTTTTGCCCTTCCAAAATCCCTTTTTGCCAAAGTTTGTGTGTCTTCTCAAGCTTGGTTTTTGGCCTTGAAGTTCTCCTCTTGTGTTTGGCTCAAGCACAAGTTGAGATTCAAAAGGAGTTGTTTGAGTTCACCACTTCTTGTTTTAAAATTCTCAAGTTTAACCTTGACTTATCTCCCCTCCAACCTTCATCTTGCCATGATCCCAACAGGAACAATCCTCTCCAAGACTCTCTTCACACCATGGGACAAGCATTTCATCAATTCCAGCAAGTTGTGAGCTTATTGGGATTTTTTCTCCTATTTATTTCATTCCAAAAATAATTCTGTCTTTTATTAGTGGACCTTGGTGATTTACAAAGGAACCACCTTTTTCATCTGCCTATTTGACTCCAAACCAACTCTCCTAGATAGTCCTTAGTACCCACAACCTAGATCCATCTTGTTTCACTGGTCCATAGTTCAAAATTTTCAAATTTCACCTGCTGCAAGTTTGGACCACATTTGCAAAATTTGGTGAAATTCATATTTATCTTCATCCAAAAATTCTGTGAAAAATCATGCAGCCTCTAGATACATCAAGAGGCCACTCCACCAAAAATCAGCTCCAGAGACATTGCACAAATACCAGAATCAATTCATCAAACACCTAGCCTACACTGTTCTGTCAAATTCAGAACTGTTAACTGAATCTGCCTACACTTCGTCAGTTTCGTCAGATCCTTCAGCGCAGCGACAAAGCTCGTATGTGCTTCCTTGGCTCGACGCTGCACTGCAGCTTCTCCTTATCCATGCGCCGCACGGTCGCTTGGCCATTTCTGGGCATCGGTGGCGCCCTGGCCCGACCGCGCCGGCGGCTGCCACGACCACAGCGCCGCCCGTGGCGGCTGACAGAAGCAACACCGCAGCTCCACGCCGTTTCGCGCCGCCCAGACCATCCCAGTGCTCCGCGTGTCCCTCCCCACAGCCAACGCACGCGTGGCATACCGTCGCTGTGGCCTGGCACGCGCAGAGCGTCATTTCTGCCGCCGACAAGCCACGCGGCCGTTCCGTCGAGGGCAGGCCGTAACTCCACCTCTACTGCTTAGTTAAGCACGGGAATGGAGCTCCTACAGATCATAGATGATGCTCAAGCCCCTAGCCCCGCCGTCCGACCACTGCAGCGCCGTAATTGGCTTGCCGGACTTATCCGTTCGCGGCAGCCACCTCGAGCCGCCTATAAAAGGCACCCCCGAGCTCGTGCTCGAGCACACACGCCTCCACTACTTCGCTAGACCGCGCCCAACCTCTGGAAGAGCCCCGAAAGGCTTTTCTTCCCCGGCTCCGGCCAGCTACCTCCGCCTCGGGCTCCAGCTCCGTTCACTCCGGTGAGGTCTCCTCCGCAGCCGTGAACTTGAACGCAGTACCGTGGCATCCACCTAGTCCCAACCCCCAACCCAATTTCTCTCCAGAAACCTTCTCCGATGAGGTCCACGAACACCCGAGCCGCCGTCCGCCGGAGATAAGCTCGCCGTCGACGTGGGACTCGCCGGCACCCAACTCCACTACCGTTCGACGCGGAAGACCATCGTGAAGCCATAGGTACCACTCCCCTCCCCTATCTCGCCGTGGATCGACGCCGGCGATCACCGCAGCACCGGCGCCGGCGCGGCTCTGTTTCTTTTTTTCAAACCTGACAGGTGGGGTCCCTATGTCAGTCTCTCACATCTGCCCCTCGAACCGTTTTCTGTTGGCATATCTTAGCAAAGTGCGTTTTCCCTCTACGGGTGACGTACTGCGTACCGGTTCGCTTTGTCCTTTTCTGTTCTAGCCCCTGGATCTTTTCTGTTTCATTACAGATGGGTCCCTAGACAGAAACCTTGATATATTTTAAACTAAAAGTGATTTTGAGTTGATTCTTTTTCCGTCCACCTCGGTTTTCCGTCTAGTTTTTTTCATATTTATGTGGAAATATTTTGAGCAACTTTATTTGCACGTGCGGTATTTATGTTAGTATATATTTTTGTTTGAATACATAGATACCGGAGGCCGTGACGGAGACGCGAATCACGCCGAGTTAGGCTCCGACTTTTCAGAACCAGGCAAGCATGTTTGAACTCTTGATATGATGAGTGTGTTGCATGTTTGCTCGAGTAGCTCGTTCATAAGCATGATCATATGGGCATATGTGTATGGCATATTTCATGCAAGTAAGCTTCAGGTGAGTCCCGAAGGAGAATGTTGAACCACCCCGATCATATGGTGATACGATGGAGTGGAATGCTGGTATTGTTGGAGCACGCCAGTAGTTGGTCAACTCAGTATCAACGGAGATCATGTCATGATTCCGTTCGTCTCCTTTTTCAGTACTATCATAGGCCGTCCGTTGGGATTACGGTCTAGTCGGTTGTAAACCACTTTCCGAGTACACACCAAGTAGAGGGGCCGGGATGAGGGTTCCATGGCCCTGGATTAAAGCCCGTCATCCGGTCAGGGGGCTGATGGCTTCTCGCCCCTCTTTGGTTACCCCAAGTGGAAGGTTTGAGATGCAGTGTAGCGGAAGTTTTCCCTTGGCAAAGATACCAAGGATCGATTTCCCCTGAGACTCCAAGGTTCAACAAGAAGGTGTCAACTGCTAACGGCGCCAGATACTTAGCAATCAACTTGGACCTGCACACAGATACAAATAACTTTGCTCCCAACGAGTACAGAGAGGTTGTCAATCCCCCGACCTTGTCGTTTACAAAGGATCAAACGCAAGAGATAATAGTGATAGGTATTGCTGCAACTAGTAAGTAAAAGCGGAAAATAAATAGTGGATGTGATCAGTGATGGTAATATGGACCGGGGTCCCATGATGTTCACTAGTGATGTCTCTCTCCCAAAAGACGATAAAACAGCTATGTGAGGTAAACGAATTACAGCTGGGTAATTGACAGAATTATGTGCGCAAACCAATGCTAACTATGTTGCAAGAAAGGTAGAGGTTCAAAGCATGGGCGGTACGCCAAGGTAAGTAGACCGAAATCCATCTGCATCTACTACTAATCATCCACCTTGAGATATCTATCCAGAACATCTCGCTGGTATTAAGTTGCGAGTCCCACCCATAGTGTAAACTCAAAGCAACAGACAACTGCATTAAATAACTTTGCGTAAAGTAAACAATCCTTGCACCCGCAAGTACAAGCACCGTTGTTTTCCCCCTTGTGGCAACAGCACATCCCCTAGACTCATGTTTCTGTCACTCAAGCTAGTCATCGAGGGGCATGAACCCACAACCAAGCATAACGTTCCCTCTTGGAGTCACTACCTACTACTTGGCCAATGCAATAAATAGCAACGGAGAACATGCAAGAATTACTTACGAACATATATATATAAAAGAGGTAAATCAAATATATTACTCAAACACAATCTGAACATAATCTCACAATCCATCGGATCCCAGCAAACTCAACATAGCAACAGCATAAGGATTACATATGTGCCTCGATCATGTAGGGCCGCTCACGAGGTCTAATTAGTGAAGCACAAGAAGGGGAGGAGAACATCACATAGCTACTGGACATGGACCCATGGTCCAAGGGAGACTACTCACAACTCATCCGGGAGGCGTCCATGGTGGTGGAGAGGCTCCCGGTGGTGATCCTCCCCTCCGGCAGGGTGCCGGGAAGAGTTCTCCTAGTGCTCCCGATCTTGGAAGCGCGGCAACGGCGGAACAGAGATGAGATCGCAAAAAAGGGTTCCGTCCTCGAGGGTTTCGGGACGCGTGTTAAATATATGCCAAAGGGGGGCATCAGCGGAGGCCTGGGGGGCCCAGGCGCCCCCCCCGGCGCGGCCAGGAGGGGGGCCGCGCCACCAGGGCGCCTGGAGCCCTGGTGGCCCCCCTCCGGCCCTACTTCGTCCGCGTGGAAGCTTCCGGAACGCTGATTTTTTATATAATTTTTCCGGGATTTTTCTGGCAGTTTTCATGACGGGAAAACCTGAAATACAAAAACAGCAGAAAACAGAAACTGACACTGGGGTGCACTGAGTTAATAGGTTAGTCCAAATATGATCAAAAGTGTATGGAAGTGTATAAATATTATAGCAATATCACCCAAAAGAGGCATGGAGCAAGCAGAAATTATAGATACGTTTTGGACGTATCAACATCCCCAAGCTTAATTCCTGCTCGTCCTCGAGTAGGTAAATGATAACAAGAATAATTTCTGTGGTGACATGCTATTAACCATATAGGACTTTTCATAGTCATATGACAAAAGCTTACTGAGACAATGAATCTGTAGTAATTAAGTTGCCTCATGAAAAAATCACAAAGAACTGAAAGTTTTACAATATGATACTGAAACATGAAATAGATTTGTAATGAGCATGGTGTGCAAATATGATAAAGTGGTATCTCGCTTGCCCCCTTTAGTGAAGCAAAACATAAATGCAGGCAATGCTACTTTGGGACAATGCACATTACACTCAGAATGACAATCATGCTCTCAGTAGTTGGTGCTTTAAAAGAAGGTGGAGACTCTCGAACCGTGGCTTTTGTTGGCAAGGTTGAAAACCCGTGGTCGGAAACAAAGACAAAACATGTACCAGAGCTCTTGGTTTTAAAAATAGAAGTAATAATTATTTTTTAGATTATGCATGTTCCGTCAACGAATGCTAGCAGACAACTCAATCACTTCTTGAGATGGACAAGTTTCGAGAAACGGCTCCCGAATGAGGACGATCACATCCTCTTAATCTCCTTTGTTTATCACTGCCAAAGTTTTCTGATTTCTCATGAACAAAGCGTGAAGGAGGGTTTGTTTGTTATATTAATTTTGAGCCGGGCGCACTCTTTGCCAGTTCCTTCTCGTATTATGGGTTTGCACATTAGACATGCAATCCCGGGGTGAAGCTTGTCCAACTTAAAAAGATCATGAATTAACTACTACTTCCTCATGAACTAAAACAGAGGCACAAAATAGGGATGCTTTTTTTGAATAATTTCGAGATGGCACATGAAAGTCTTCGTTAGGAATGGCAGGTAAATACCATGTATAGGAAGGTATGGTGGACTCATATGGCATAACTGGTTTAAAAGAATTTGGATGCACAAGCAGTCAGTCCGCTTAGTACAGGTGGAGGTTAGCAAAAGACTGGGAGCGACCAACTAAAAGAGCAATGATGGTCATAATCATGCAGAGCGACAAAGCAACATTGAATCAGGCATGAAAGTTATATCGCTACTCAGAAATAAAAGATCATCAAGGCTTGATAGACTTTCTTTACAGTCTTAAATATGCGTGAGCATACGCCAAGTCAATCGAAATAAATTCTTGAAGGAAGATATCACTAAACCATACCACATCATAGGCAAACAAATCATGTTGGTACTCCAATAACACATTGGGAACCCCCCAGCTATTGGAGACTAACCATAAGAAAACATGAACTACTAAGCACCATTATGCACGTAGCATTTTTATCATAGACATATTGACCAATGCAACAGAAGCCAACTCTCTTAACAAGATAAGCATGATAAATAAAGAGAGTTCCAACGACCAACTAAACAAAAGCTCTTTAAAAAGATAAGCATGAAAACTAAGAGCTAAACATGATAGTAGCTATTGAAATACCAAGAACATACACAGCAAAGATAGACATGAAAATTCTATGTTGTGTTCTAGGTTGAAGTGGAGCGTGTTTCTCTCCCACACAAAGAAAGCTGAGTTCCGACTCGTTATGAAAAGCTAAAGAAAACTAAAAAGGAAACTAAAAGCAAGACGCTCCAAGCATAGCACATAACACATGAAGTGATAAAAATATAGTGGAACGAAAGACGAACTGATAATGTTGATGCAGAAGGGGATGCACGGGGGCATCCCCAAGCTTAGACGCTTGAGTCTTCTTGAATATTTCTTGGGGGTGCATGGGGGCATCCCCAAGCTTGAGCGTTTGACACTCCTGAATCTTTTTATCATCTTCCCTCGCACACTTGAAAACTCCCTTCATACATAACTCATCATAATCTGATTAGCGAGGTTAGTACCCATAATAATATAATTGTTCCTTGCTGGAAATAAGGATATTCTTGAAGGTCTACTGTTTCTCAAGATTTGCCAAAAGGTTTTTGCAAAGAAAGAGCAAGCTCAAGGTTTGCAAAATGAAGGAAAGGCAAAACAGGACAGAATCTGTGAAAAACAGAACAGCAGGTAGTAAATGATTTTTTCGGGGCACTTCTGCAACTCTAATCAAAAAACTCAGAACAGATGCCCGAAAGACAATTGTATAGAGCACGCTGTCGAAAAAATTCAGACCAAAAAAATGATCTGGTGATTTTATACGAATTTTTCTATCCAAGGACAGAATCTGTTTCCTGGACAGCACGTCACAACTTTTGAACTTTCTTGCAATCAGAGGCTACACTTGGCACAAAACTGAAAAGTAAAGATACAATGATGATGCTACTGTAGTAACAACATCAAGACACAACAAAAGAAAAATAAAATTTTATTCATGTGGGCTGCCTCCCAAAAGCGCTTTCTTTTATGCCTTTAAGCTAGGCATAATGCAAAGAGATCAAGTTTTATCAAGAGTAAAAGAATAGCTAGCCCGTATAACGGACTCAAAAGGTAACTTAATCTTCTTTCAAGGGAAGTGTTCCATCCTTTTCTTGAGAGGAAATTGGAATTTTATATTCCCCTCTTTCATGTCAATGATGGCACCAACGGTGCGAAGAAAAGGACGTCCCAAAATAATTGGACAAGAAGGTTCACACTCAATGTCCATAATAGTAAAATCAACGGGAACGTAATTGTCATTGAAAATGATAAGAACATCGTCGATCCTCCCCAAAGGTTTCTTTATGGAAGAATCAACAAGACGAACACCAAAAGAACAAGAATCAAAAGGTTTCAATTTAAGCATATCATATATTCTTTTGGGCATAACGGAGGTACTAGCTCCAACATCACATAAAGCATAGCAAGAGAAGTTATTCAACTTAATTTTAATCATAGGATCCCAACCATCTTCTAGCTTTCTAGGTATGAAGGCTTCTACTCTAAGTTTCTCCTCCCTAGCTTTGATGAGAGCATTAGTGATATGCTCTGTGAAGGCAAGGTTAAGCGTGCTAGTGCGGGGATCTCTAGACATCTTGTGAAGGAAATCAATAACTTCGGTAAGAGTGCAATTGTCAAAATCAAGGTCACTACTATCAAGTAAGGTGGTAGTGGTGTCCTTTAGGTTCACTTGTTTGGTAGTTTCTATGGTCATAGCATCACCATTAATAGGTCCATTGGGACCAGGAGTGCATTGGGTGCTAAGAGTTTGGATATCCTCAACAACTTGGATAGTAGCAACAGTGTGGTGGGTAGGAAGGTTCTTAATTCTATCTTCTTCCTCCCTTTCTCTAGCCCATCTCTCTTTAAGTTTAGCCAACATCCTAATGTTTTCATTAATTTGCACTTGAATAGCATTCATAGGAGTGACCTTCCTCTCCTCAAGAGGAGAAGTTCTAATTTTAAGCAATTCTACCTCATGGGCTACATTGTCTACCTTCGAAGAGAGATTATCTAGTTTGTTTAGTTTCTCTTCTACACTCTTATTAAAGGCTTTTTGGATAGTGATGAAATCTTTAAGCATAATCTCTAGTTCAGTAGTGGAGTTCTTGGTGCTAGAATAAGCATTGTTGTTCCCATAGGAATTAGAGGGGAACGGTCTAGAATTGCTACCAAAATTACTCCTATAAGCATTGTTGTTAAAATTGTTTCTAGAGATAAAGTTCACATCTACTTGTTCTTGAGCAATCAAAAAATTTAAAGGAACATCACGAGGATCAATAGAAGATTGCTTGGAAAGTAGAGACATCATCAAGTCAACTTTTTTCATTTAGGGAGGAAATCTCCTCGACAGAGTTTACCTTCCTACCTGTTGGAGCGCGTTCGGTGTGCCATTGGGAATAATTGGTCATCATATCATCGAGAAGCTTCGTGGCGGCACCAAGTGTAGTTGACATAAAGGTTCCTCCCGCGGCCGAATCTAACAAGTTCCGCGAGGTAAAGTTCAAGCCTGCATAAAAAGTTTGGATAACCATCCAAGTAGTCAAACCATGAGTAGGGCAGTTCTTGACAAGAGATTTCATGTGTTCCCAAGCTTGGGCAACGTGTTCATTATCCAATTGTTTAAAATTTATTATGTTACTTCTTAGTTGGATAATTTTAGCAGGTGGATAGTATTTTCCAATAAAAGCATCTTTGCACTTGTCCCATGAATCTATGCTATTTCTAGGCAAAGATTGAAACCAAATTTTAGCTCCTCCTCTCAAGGAGAAAGGAAAAAACTTAAGCTTAATAATATTACCATCTATTTCTTGGTACTTTTGCATATCACAAAGTTCAACAAAGTTGTTCAAGTGTAAAGCAGCATCATCTCCAGCACCGAAGAATTGATCTTTCATCACTAGGTTCAGTAAAGCAGGTTTAATTTCATAAGAAGGTGCTGAAGTGGCAGGTGTAGTGATAGGCGTGCAGATAAAGTCATCGTTGTTATGACTAGTGAAGTCACACAACTTGGTGTTCTCGGTGGAACCCATAGCAGCAAGCAAGCAAGATAACTATTTTTGTGATTTTCGATAAAAGACACTAAAGCAAAACTGAAAGGTAAACTATCAGGACTAAAAATCAAAGGTAAAAGATAGCGTGCAACTCCCCTATCTTGAAGAGTGGAGTCCCCGGCAACGGCGCCAGAAAACTTTGCTTGATGGCTTCTCGCCCCTCGTTGGTTACCCCAAGTGGAAGGTTTGAGATGCAGTGTAGAGGAAGTTTTCCCTTGGCAAAGATACCAAGGATCGATTTTCCCTGAGACTCCAAGGTTCAACAAGAAGGTGTCAACTGCTAACGGCGCCAGATACTTAGCAATCAACTTGGACCTGCACACAGATACAAATAACTTTGCTCCCAACAAGTACAGAGAGGTTGTCAATCCCTCCGGCCTTGTCGTTTACAAAGGATCAAATGCAAGAGATAATAGTGATAGGTATTGCTGCAACTAGTAAGTAAAAGCGGAAAATAAATAGCGGATGTGATCAGTGATGGTAATATGGACCGGGGTCCCATGATGTTCACTAGTGATGTCTCTCTCCCAAAAGACGAAAAAACAACTATGTGAGGTAAATGAATTACAGTTGGGCAATTGAGAGAATTATGTGCGCAAACCAATGCTAACTATGTTGCAAGAAAGGTAGAGGTTCAAAGCATGGGCGGTACGCCAAGGTAAGTAGACCGAAATCCATCTGCATCTACTACTAATCATCCACCTTGAGATATCTATCCAGAACATCTCGCTGGTATTAAGTTGCGAGTCCCACCCATAGTGTAAACTCAAAGCAATAGACAACTGCATTAAAAGAACTTTGCGTAAAGTAAACAATCCTTGCACCCGCAAGTACAAGCACCGTTGTTTTCCCCCTTGTGGCAACAGCACATCCCCTAGACTCATGTTTCTGTCACTCAAGCTAGTCATCGATGGGCATGAACCCACAATCAAGCATAACGTTCCCTCTTGGAGTCACTACCTACTACTTGGCCAAAGCAATAAATAGCAACGGAGAACATGCAAGAATTACTTACGAACATAAATATAAAAGAGGTAAATCAAATATATTACTCAAACACAATCTGAACATAATCTCACAATCCATCGGATCCCAGCAAACTCAACATAGCAACAGCATAAGGATTACATATGTGCCTCGATCATGTAGGGCAGCTCACGAGGTCTAATTAGTGAAGCACAAGAAGGGGAGGAGAACATCACATAGCTACTGGTCATGGACCCATGGTCCAAGGGAGACTACTCACAACTCATCCGGGAGGCGTCCATGGTGGTGGAGAGGCTCCCGGTGGTGATCCTCCCCTCCGGCAGGGTGCCGGGAAGAGTTCTCCTGGTGCTCCAGATCTTGGAAGCGCGGCGGCGGCGGAACAGAGATGAGATCGCGAAAAAGGGTTCCGTCCTCGAGGGTTTCGGGACGCGTGTTAAATATACGTCGATCGTGGCATCCTTGTTATTTATTTTTGTTATAAGCCCTTTATGTGATATCGCTTAGACGTCTGACTGTGGCATCCTTGTTATTTATTTTTGTTATAAGCCCTTTATGTGATGTCGCTTAGACGTCCGACTGTGGCATCCTTGTTATTTATTTTTGTTATAAGCCCTTTATGTGATGTCGCTTAGACGTCCGACTGTGGCATTCTTGTTATTTATTTATGTTATAAGCCCTTTATGTGATGTCGCTTAGACGTCCGACTGTGGCATTCTTGTTATTTATTTTTGTTATAAGCCCTTTATGTGGTGTCACTCAGACGCCCGGCTGTGGCCTGTTATCATTTATTATTTTCCTACGAGGCATCACCCAGACCCTCGTTTGGTCTCGTTATTTTCATCTTTTGGATTTCGGGAGGATTACCGCCCGACTTCCATTCTTTACTTTCAGTGCATTCATATTTTGTTCCGGTTGCATTTTGCTGGAATACTCATATGCATTCATGTTGCCATTTGTTATATCTTAAATCCGAACTGTCTTGCGAGTACATTCAAAGTACTCACCTGGCTTGTTGATTTGGCCAGATGTGGACGAAGGCGATCTCATGGATGAAGAGTTCGATAGCGAGTCCGACGCTTAGAGGAGTCCCAGTCAGTCCCTTGCGATCCTGGAGTTGATCACTGTTTTATAACCGCTTCCGCCTACCACCAAATAAATTCATCGGGTCTCACTCCGACACTCGATGAACTGTAAAATATTGGAGTCACACCACCCACTTCACTGTGACGTATTCCACCGCCTTTTATTACGAGTCAGTAGTATGCCACCCTGCCTTGTGCCATATCCGCCTCTATGTAATATATTGGTGCGCTTGTAATAAAATTTGTTGAGCCACCCCTAGCTCAACCTTGTATAATATTCAGTGTATTGGAAATTCTGTATCAAGGAATTGTCTGCCAGTAGGAATATTATTCCTCGCTGGTTTAACAAAGTGATTGGCCTTCCGGTAATTATTTTACTGAAGGACCGGTCGCGACATCATGGATCGACGGAAAGGAAGTTTTGGCACACCCTTACCTGGCGCGCCAAATGTCGGATCTTGGGTTTCGGCAAAACCCTTGTGGTTCGAACACTGGGGTGCGCACGAAGATCTCTCCTTCCGCCCTAGCTCGACTACTCGCCGATTCCTAGGCCTAGCTCATCAAGCCCGAAGAACAAGGGACACAAAGGTTTATGCTGGTTCGGGCCACCATTGTGGTGTAATACCCTAATCCAGTGTGGTGTGGTGGATTGCCTTATAGGCTGGGGAAGAACTAGTACAAGGGAAGAACATCCTCCCGAGGAGAGGTGTCCTTGTGCTTGGGTGAGCTTGCTGGTGTGTCTTGCTGGCTCTCTCTCTGGTTCTCTAGGTTGGGTGAGCTCCAGATCCCATGCCCCCTGTATGGTGGTGGCTAGTCCTATTTATAGAGGCCCAGGTCCTCTTCCCAAATATTAAGCGGGAAGGGATCCCACAACGGCCAACTTTGAAGGGGGACAACTAGTACAAGCTATCCTGACAAAAGGTGGTCTTCGCTTGCCAAAGGTTCTGGTGGTGACGCCGCCATGGGCTCCACGATGACCTCCGCTCTACCGTCTTGCTGGTCTTGGTCTTGTTGCACCGATATGGAAACCTTTGCCTGATGCCTCGGGACTCCTCGCCTGCGCCTGCCCCTTTAGCACCAAAGAGGAAACTGGCACCCTGCGCCCACTGGCGCCCGCCTGACCTTGGTCATCATGGCTCACGTCATGAGGACCGCGCGAGGTGCCCCCTGTCTTGATATCTTCGCTCCTCGGGA
The DNA here is from genome assembly GCA_902687465.1 of Secale cereale. Lineage (NCBI taxonomy): Eukaryota > Viridiplantae > Streptophyta > Magnoliopsida > Poales > Poaceae > Secale > Secale cereale. The sequence goes on along the minus strand of LR738710.1, from coordinate 693,917,798 downwards.
GCTATCCTAGTGAGGCCGCCCCAGGGGAGGTCTTGTGTTGTCTGCCTCGCGAGGGTCTTGAGTTGTTGCTGACGAGGTTGGGCCGTACCAGGCCGCGGGATGAGCCACGCCCTGGGCTACAGGCAGGCAAGACTGGGTACCCCTGTTCCCAGAACGCCGACAGTTATTAACCGGAGATGTGTCTCGGTCATGTCTACATAGTTCTCGAACCCGTAGGGTCCGCACACTTAACGTTCGATGACGATTTGTATTATGAGTTATGTGTTTTGGTGAACGAAGTTTGTTCGGAGTACCGGATAAGATCACGGACATGACGAGGAGTCTCGAAATGGTAGAGAGGTAAAGATCCATATATTGGAAGGTTGTATATGGACACCAGAATGGTTCCGGAGTGGTTCGGGGATTTATCGGAGTACCGGGAGGCTTTCGAAACCCCCCGAGAAAGTTAATGGGCCTCATGGGCTTTAGTGGAGAAGAGGAGGCAGACCACGGGAGGTGGCGCGCGCCTCCCCCTTTCCCAAACCGAATTGGACTAGGGGTGGGGGCGCGACCCCCCCTTTCCTTCTCCTCCCCCTTTCCTCTTCCCCCCTCTACATTGGAAGGAAGGGGGGTGAATCCTACTAGGAACGGAGTCCTAGTAGGACTTCCCCCATGGCGTGCTACCCCTAGGGCCGGCCTCCTCTTCCCCCCTCTCTTATATTCGTGGGTAGGGGAGACCCCAAAGGCACAACAGACAATCTCTTAGACATGTGCGGTGCCCCCTCCACTGTTTACACCTCAGGTCATAGCGTCGTAGTGCTCAGGCGAAGCCCTGCGCAGATCACATCACCAACATCGTCACCACACCGTCGTGCTGACGGAACTCTCCCTCGACCCTCTACTGGATTAAGAGCTCGAGGGACGTCATCGAGCTGAACATGTGCTGAACACGGAGGTGTCGTACGTTCGGTACTTGGATCGGTTGGATCGTGAAGACATTCGACTACATCAACTGCGTTAATACAACGCTTCCGCTTTCAGTCTATGAGGGTACATAGACACACTCTTCTCATCTCGTTGCTATGCATCTCCTAGATAGATCTTGCGTGAGCATAGGAATATTTTGAAATTGCATGCTACGTTCCCAACAAAAAATGTATCATCATAAATGTGGTGGGCTCCTACTTCTATGATAAAAAATCATGTCATAAAATGGGCTTTTCGTCCCCGGCAGGCTAGGGACGCACCTGCATGACATTCTTTGGGCCGTTCATGACAGAATAAATCATGGTAAATGCGAGGGCCAGGAAAATTTCTAGGAGTTCTCGGTTACGGAGGGTTGTCGGGGCAGAGTGATGCATGGAGGTTTGCGCGTTTCTCTCGTACACGCCGCGTGTATGTGTGACGCCTTGGGCTCTAACCGAACCCGAGCGAGGCGTTCACTTACTGAACCGAAGCGATTGCACTAGCTACGTTACCGAACACGAGCGATCGATCCCTTCGCTGCTAACTGAACCCGACCGACTCCTTCGCTCCTAACTGAACCCGATTGATCGCTGCTGCTGCTTACTGAAGTCGATCGAACCTGCTGCCTCTTGATGAACAGTGAATGTGTAGTTGGTTGAACGAGTCGAGACGTACGTGGTTGGGGTTGGATGAACACTTCCCGATGGGAGTTGGATGAACATGACCCCGTGGTAGTAGTAGTAGGCCGTTGCTGCTGGATGAACATGACCCCGAGAGAGAGGAGGCCGCCACAGCCAAGCCGGTTGGGGGTGGATGAACAGGACCCCGTGGATGGCGGGTTGAACAGTAGCCGGTGGAGGTCTGGTTGAACAGTAGCCGGTGGAGGCAGTGGAAGACACGGTGGATGAACAGTGCAGGTGGAGGCTGGAGGAAGTCAACGGTGGGTGAACATTAGCCCGTGGAGTTCTGTTTTGCGGTACGCCACGCCCCTCCCGATGAAGAGGACCCCCGTTTCGACCGCAGCGCTCCAACACAAGTCCGTTTCCTCCATTTTGCGGTACGCCAGACCCCTCCCAATGAACAGGATCCCATTTCGACCGTAGCCGGTCGAGCAGAAGGCCATTTCCTCCGTTTTGCGGTACGCCAGACCCTTCCCGATGAACAGGACCCCATTTCGACCGTACCACTATGATTTCATCTTTACTAGGCAATTATTTATCATGAGGTTGTCTATTAAACTTGGAGAAATTAAATTCATGAGATATATCACCAAAATTAACACTCACCTTCTCTTTAGCCCAATAAATTTTAGCATTAACGGTATTCAAGAAAGGTCTACCAAATATAATGGGAGAAAAATCAGCTTGTGGTGATCCAAGTACTAAGAAATCAGTAGGGTATTTAATCTTACCACACAAGACTTCAGCATCTCTAAAAATCCCAAGTGGTGAAATAGTATCTCTATTTGCAAGCTTAATAGTAACATCAATATCTTCTATTTCAACAGGTGCAATATCATGCATAACTTCTTGATAAAGGGAAAATGGAATAACACATATGCTAGCACCCTGTAACGCCCCGGACACACCCGCCGGTGGTCGTTATTCCTCGCGGGATCTAGACTGGCTCCACAGATCAATACTAGTTTTCTGCGCACTTTGTCCTCACTCATGCGCACCCGGGAGCAACTTCTCGGTCGGTCACCCATCCTAAAATTACTCCAAGATAAGCACGCTTAACATTGGAGTTCTATCTGAATGGCTTCTGGAAAAGAAGGAATTCCTTATTGATATGAGTAGTCTATCATCCCTAATAAGCCAGGCTATCACATATGCCCCCACTCAGTGTTGGGGAACGTAGTATTTTAAAATTTTCCTACGATCACGCAAGATCTATCTACCAGATGCATAGCAACGAGAGGGAAGAGTGTGTCTACGTACCCTCGTAGACCGGAAGCGGAAGCGTCAAGTGACGCGGATGATGTAGTCGAACTTCTTCGCGATCCAACCGATCAAGCACCGAACGTACGGCACCTCCGCTTTTAGCACACGTTCAGCTTGATGACGTCCCACGAGCTCTTGATCCAGCTGAGCTTCACGGGAGAGTTTCGTCAGCACGACGGCGTGGTGACGGATATGATGTATCTACCGGCGCAGGGCTTCGCCTAAGCACTGCGACAGTATGACCGAGGTGTGTTTCTGTGGAGGGGGGCACCGCACACGGCTAGAACAATTCAACTTGTGTGTCTTTGGGTGCCCCCCTGCCCCCGTATATAAAGGAGCAAGAGGGGAGGGCCGGCCGGCCTCCTATGGTGCGGCTAGGGCAATCCTACTAGGAATAGGATTGCAATCCTATTCCTAGTAGGAGTCCATCAAGAAGGAAGAGAGGGAAAGGAAAAGAGGGAGAGGTGGCGCCCCCCCAATCCTAGTCCAACTAGGATCCCTAGGTGGGGCGCCGGCCAGCCTCTATGGGCTGCCTCTCTCCTTTCCTCAAGGCCCACTATGGACCATCCCCCCTCGTAGGGGGTTCCGGTAACCCCCTCCGGCAATCCAGTTAAATCCGAAACTTTTCCGGAACACTTCGGTGTCCGAATATAGTCGTCCAATATATCAATCTTTATGTCTCGGACATTCCGAGACTCCTCGTCATGTCCGTGATCTCATCCGGGACTCCGAACTACCTTCGGTACATCAAAACTCATAAACTCATAATACCGATCGTCATCAAACGTTAAGCGTGCGGACCCTACGGGTTCGAGAACTATGTAGACATGACCGAGACTCATCTCCGGTCAATAATCAATAGCGGAACCTGGATGTTCATATTGGCTCCTACATATTCTACGAAGATCTTTTATCGGTCAAAACCGCATAACAACATACGTTGTTCCTTTTGTCATCGGTATGTTACTTGCCCGAGATTCGATCGTCGGTATCTCTATACCTAGTTCAATCTCGTTACCGGCAAGTCTCTTTACTCGTTCCGTAACACATCATCTTGTGACTAACTCATTAGTCTTTTGCTTGCAAGGCTTATTGTGATGTGTGTTACCGAGAGGGCCCAGAGATACCTCTCCGACACTCGGAGTGACAAATCCCAATCTTGATCTATGCCAACACCACGAATACTTTCGGAGACACCTGTAGAGCATCTTTATGATCACCCAGTTACGTTGTGACGTTTGATAGCACACAAGGTGTTCCTACGGTATTCGGGAGTTGCATAATCTCATAGTCATAGGAACATGTATAAGTCATGAAGAAAGCAATAGCAGTTAAACTAAACGATCATAGTGCTATGCTAACGGATGGGTCTTGTCCATCACATCATTCTCCTAATGATGTGATCCCGTTGATCAAATGACAACTCATGTCTATGGCTAGGAAACATAACCATCTTTGATCAATGAGCTAGTCTAGTAGAGGCATACTAGGGACGTACTGTTTTGTCTATGTATCCACACATGTACTAAGTTTCCGGTTAATACAATTCTAGCATGAATAAAAGACATTTATCATGATATAAGGAAATACAAATAACATCTTTATTATTGCCTCTAGGGCATATTTCCTTCAGTCTCCCACTTGCACTAGAGTCAATAATCTAGCTCACATCGCCATGTGATTTAATACCGATAGTTCACATCGTTATGTGAATAACACCCATAGTTCACATCGCCATGTGACCAACACCCAAAGGGTTTACTAGAGTCAATAATCTAGTTCACATCTCTATGTGATTAATACCCAAGAGTAATAAGGTGTGATTATGTTTTGCTTGTGAGAGAAGTTTAGTCAACGGGTCTGTCACATTCAGATCCGTATGTATTTCGCAAATTTCTATGTCTACAATGCTCTGCATGGAGCTACTCTAGCTAATTGCTCCCACTTTCAATACGCATCCAGATTGATATTTAGAGTCATCTGGATTTAGTGTCAAAGCTTGCATCGGCGTAACCCTTTACGACGAACTCTTTATCACCTCCATAATCGAGAAACATTTCCTTAGTCATCCAGTTACTAAGGATAATTTTGACCGTTGTACAGTGATCTACTCCTGGATCACTATTGTACCCCCTTGACAAACTCATGGCTAGGTACACAACATGTTTGGTATACAGCATGGCAAACTTTGTAGAACCTATGGCTGAGGCATAGGGAATGACTTTCATTCTCTCTATATTTCTCTGCCGTGGTCTGGTTTTTAGTCTTACTCAACTTCACACCTTACAAGCCAGGCAAGAACTCCTTCTTTGACTGATCCATTTTGAACTACTTCAAAATATTATCAAGGTATGTACTCATCGAAAGTCTTATCAAGCGTCTTGATCTATCTCTATAGATCTTGATGCCCAATATATAAGCAGCTTTACCAAGGTCTTTCTTTGAAAAACTCCTTTCAAACACTCCTTTATGCTTTCCAGAAAATTCTACATCATTTCTGATTGACAATATGTCATTCACATATACTTATCAGAAAGGCTGTAGTGCTCCCACTCACTTTTTGTAAATACAGGCTTCACCGCAAGTCTGTATAAATCTATATGCTTTGATCAACTTATCAAAGCGTATATTCCAACTCCGAGATGTTTGCACCAGTCCATAGATGGATCGCTGGAGCTTGCACATTTTGTTAGCACCTTTAGGATTGACAAAACCTTTGGGTTGCATCAAATACAATTTTTCTTTAATAAATCCATTAAAGAATGCAGTTTTGTTATCCATTTGCCGGATTTCATAAAATGCGGCGATTGCTAACATGATTCGGACAGACTCAAGCATCGCTACGGGTGAGAAAGTCTCATCGTAGTCAACTCCTTGAACTTGTCGAAAACCTTTCGCAACAAGTCGAGCTTTGTAAATAGTAACATTACCGTCAGCGTCGGTCTTCCTCTTGAAGATCCATTTATTTTCGATGGCTTGCCGATCATCGGGCAAGTCAACCAAAGTCCACACTTTGTTCTCATACATGGATCCCATCTCAGATTTCATGGCCTCAAGCCATTTTGCGGAATCTGGGCTCATCATCGCTTCCTCATAGTTCGCAGGTTCATCATGGTCTAGTAACATGACTTCCAGAACTGGGTTGCCGTACCACTCTGGTGCGGAACGTACTCTGGTTGATCTACGACGTTCAGCAGAAACTTGATCTGAAGTTTCATGATCATCATCATTAGCTTCCTCACTAATTGGTGTAGGAATCACTGGAACTAGTTTATGTGATGTTCCACTTTCCAATTCGGGAGAAGGTACGATTACCTCATCAAGTTCTACTTTCCTCCCACTCACTTCTTTCGAGAGAAACTCCTTCTCTAGAAAGGATCCACTCTTAGCAACAAAGACCTTGCCTTCGGATATGTGATAGAAGGTGTACCCAACAGTTTCTTTTGGGTATCCTATGAAGATTTACTTCTCCGATTTGGGTTCGAGCTTATCATGTTGAAACTTTTTCACATAAGCATCGCAGTCCCAAACTTAAAAAAATGACAGCTTAGGTTTCTCGTCAAACCACAGTTCATACGGTGTCATCTCCACGGATTTAGATGGTGCCCTATTTAACGTGAATGTAGCTGTCTCTAATGCATAACCCCAAAAGCAATAGTGGTAGATCGGTAAGAGACATCATCGATCGCACCATATCTAATAAAGTTCGGTTATGACGTTCGGACACACCATTACACTGTGGTGTTCCAGGTGGCGTGAGTAGTGAAACTATTTCACATTGTTTTTACTGAAGGCCAAACTCGCTAACTCAAATATTTTACCTCTATGATCATATCGTAGAAACTCTTATTTTCTTGTTACGATGATTCTCCACTTCACTCTGAAATTCTTTGAACTTTTCAAATGTTTCAGACTTGTGCTTCATTAAGTAGATATACCCATATCTGCTCAAATCATCAGTGAAGGTCAGAAAATAACGATTCCCGCCGTGAGCTTCAACACTCATTGGTCTGCATACATCAGTATGTATGATTTCCAACAACTCTGTTGCTCGCTCCACAGTTCCGGAGAACGGAGTTTTAGTCATTTTGCCCATGAGGCATGGTTCGCAAGCACCAAGTGATTCATAATCAAGTGATTTCAAAAAGTCCATCACTATGGAGTTTCTTCATGCGCTTTACACCAATATGACCTAAACGGCAGTGCCACAAATAAGTTGCACTATCATTATTAACCTTGCATCTTTTGGCTTCAATATTATGAATATGTGTATCACACGATCGAGATCCAACAAACTATTTTCATTGGGTGTATGACCATAGAAGGTTTTATTCATGTAAACAGAACAACAATTATTCTCTAACTTACATGAATAACCGTATTGCAATAGACATGATCAAATCATATTCATGCTCAACACAAACACCAAATAACACTTATTTAGGTTCAACACTAATCCCGAAAGTATAGGGAGTGTGCGATGATGATCATATCAATCTTGGAACTGCTTCCAATACACATCGTCACTTCATCCTTTAACTAGTTTCTGTTCATTATGCAACTCCCATTTCGAGTTACTACTCTTTAGCAACTGAACCAGTATCAAATACCGAGGGGTTGCTATGAACACTAGTAAAATACACATCAATAATCTGTATATCAAATATACCTTTGTTCACTTTGCCATCCTTCTTATCCGCCAAGTATCTAGGGCAGTTCCACTTCCGGTGACCATTTCTTTTGCAGTAGAAGCACTTAGTTTCAGGCTTGAGTTTAGCTTTGGGTTTCTTCATGGGAGTGACAACTTGCTTGTCATTCTTCTTGAAGTTCCCCTTCTATCCCTTTGCCCTTTACTTGAAACAAGTGGTCTTATTAACCATCAACATTTGATGTTCTTTCTTGATTTCTACCTTCGCCGATTTCAGCATTGTGAAGAGCTTGGGAATTACCTTCGTCATCCCTTGCATATTATAGTTCATCACGAAGTTCTACTAACTTAGTGATAGTGACTAGAGAACTTTGTAAATTACTATCTTATCTGGAAGATTAACTCCCACTTGATTCAAGTAATTGTAGTACCCAGACAATCTGAGCACATGCTCACTGGTTGAGCTATTCTCCTCCATCTTGTAGGCAAAGTACTGTCAGAAGTCTTATACCTCTCGACACGGGCATGAGTATGAAACACTAATTTCAACTCTTGGAACATCTTATATGCTCTGTGGCGTTCAAAACGTTTTTGAAGTCCCGATTCTAAGCCGTAAAGCATGGTGCACTTAAACTATCAAGTAGTCATCATACCGAGCTTTTGTCAAAACGTTCATAACGTCTGTATCTGCTCCTGCAATAGGTCTGTCACCTAGTGGTGCATCAAGGACATTATTCTTCTGTGCAGCAATGAGGATAATCCTCAGATCATGGAACAATTCTGCATCATTGCTACTAACATCTTTCAACTTAGTTTTCTCTAGGAACATATAAAATAAATAAACGGGGAGCAACATCGTGAGCTATTGATCTACAACATAGATATGCTAATACTACGGGGACTAAGTTCATGATAAATTAAAGTTCAATTTAATCATATTAATTAAAGAACTCCCACTTAGATAGACATCCCTCCGGTCATCTAAATGATCACGTGATCCAAATCAACTAAACCTTGTCCGATCATCACGTGAGATGGAGTAGTTTCAATGGTGAACATCTTATGTTGATCATATCTACTATATGATTCACGCTCGACCTTTCGGTCTCCAGTGTTCCGAGGCCATATCTGCATATGCTAGGCTCGTCAAGTTTAACCCGAGTATTCTGCGTGTGCAAAACTGGCTTACACCCGTTGTATTTGAACGTAGAGCTTATCACACCCGATCATCACGTGGTGTCTCGGCACGACGAACTTTCGCAACGGTGCATACTCAGGGAGAACACTTATACCTTGAAATTTAGTAAGGGATCATCTTATAATGCTACCGTCGTTCTAAGCAAAATAAGAAGCATAATAAGATAAACATCACATGCAAATCAAAAATATGTGACATGATATGGCCATCATCATCTTGTGCTTTTGATCTCCATCTCCAAAGCACCGTCATGATCACCTTCGTCACCGACGCGACACCTTGATCTCCATCATAGCATCGTTGTCGTCTCGCCAACTATTGCTTCTACGACTATCGCTACCGCTTAGTGATAAAGTAAAGCAATTACATGGCGATTGCATTTCATACAATAAAGCGACAACCATATGGCTCCTGCCAGTTGCCGATAACATTACAAAACATGATCATCTCATACAACACCGTATAACTCATCATGTCTTGACCATATCACATCACAACATGCCCTGCAAAAACAAGTTAGACGTCCTCTACTTTGTTGTTGCAAGTTTTACGTGGCTGCTACGGGCTTTAGCAAGAACCGTTCTTACCTACGCATACAAAACCACAACGATGTTTCGTCAAGTATGTGCTGTTTTAACCTTCACAAGGACCGGGCGTAGACACACTTGAGTCAGCTAAAGTGAGAGAGACAGACACCCGCCAGTCACCTTTAAGCAACGAGTGCTCGTAACGGTGAAACCATTCTCGCGTAAGCGTACGCGTAATGTCGGTCCGGGCCACTTCATCTCACAATACCGCCGAAGCAAAATATGACATGCTGGTAAGCAGTATGACTAGTATCGCCCACAACTCATTGTGTTCTACTCGTGCATATCATCTACGCATAGACCTGGCTCATGATGCCACTGTTGGGGAACGTAGTATTTTAAAATTTTCCTACGATCACGCAAGATCTATCTACCAGATGCATAGCAACGAGAGGGAAGAGTGTGTCTACGTACCCTCGTAGACCGGAAGCGGAAGCGTCAAGTGACGCGGTTGATGTAGTCGAACTTCTTCGCGATCCAACCGATCAAGCACCGAACGTACGTCACCTCCGCGTTCAGCACACGTTCAGCTTGATGACGTCCCACGAGCTCTTGATCCAGCTGAGCTTCATGGGAGAGTTTCATCAGCACGACGGCGTGGTGACGGATATGATGTATCTACCGGCGCAGGGCTTCGCCTAAGCACTGCGACAGTATGACCGAGGTGTGTTTCTGTGGAGGGGGGCACCGCACACGGCTAGAACAATTCAACTTGTGTGTCTTTGGGTGCCCCCTGCCCCCGTATATAAAGGAGCAAGAGGGGAGGGCCGGCCGGCCTCCTATGGTGCGGCTAGGGCAATCCTACTAGGAATAGGATTGCAATCCTATTCCTAGTAGGAGTCCATCAAGAAGGAAGAGAGGGAAAGGAAAAGAGGGAGAGGTGGCGCCCCCCCAATCCTAGTCCAACTAGGATCCCTAGGTGGGGCGCCGGCCAGCCTCTATGGGCTGCCTCTCTCCTTTCCTCAAGGCCCACTATGGACCATCCCCCCTCGTAGGGGGGTCCGGTAACCCCCTCCGGCAATCCAGTTAAATCCGAAACTTTTCCGGAACACTTCGTTGTCCGAATATAGTCGTCCAATATATCAATCTTTATGTCTCAGACATTCCGAGACTCCTCGTCATGTCCGTGATCTCATCCGGGACTCCGAACTACCTTCGGTACATCAAAACTCATAAACTCATAATACCGATCGTCATCAAACGTTAAGCGTGCGGACCCTACAGGTTCGAGAACTATGTAGACATGACCGAGACTCATCTCCGGTCAATAACCAATAGCGGAACCTGGATGCTCATATTGGCTTCTACATATTCTAAGAAGATCTTTATCGGTCAAACCGCATAACAACATACGTTGTTCCTTTTGTCATCGGTATGTTACTTGCCCGAGATTCGATCGTCGATATCTCTATACCTAGTTCAATCTCGTTACCGGCAAGTCTCTTTACTCGTTCCGTAACACATCATCTCGTGACTAACTCATTAGTCTTTTTGCTTGCAAGGCTTATTGTGATGTGTGTTACCGAGAGGGCCCAGAGATACCTCTCCGACACTCGGAGTGACAAATCCTAATCTTGATCTATGCCAGCACCACGAATACTTTCGGAGACACCTGTAGAGCATCTTTATGATCACCCAGTTACGTTGTGACGTTTGATAGCACACAAGGTGTTCCTACGGTATTCAGGAGTTGCATAATCTCATAGTCATAGGAACATGTATAAGTCATGAAGAAAGCAATAGCAGTAAAACTAAACGATCATAGTGCTATGCTAACGGATGGGTCTTGTCCATCACATCATTCTCCTAATGATGTGATCCCGTTGATCAAATGACAACTCATGTCTATGGCTAGGAAACATAACCATCTTTGATCAATGAGCTAGTCTAGTAGAGGCATACTAGGGACATACTGTTTTGTCTATGTATCTACACATGTACTAAGTTTCCGGTTAATACAATTCTAGCATGAATAAAAGACATTTATCATGATATAAGGAAATACAAATAACATCTTTATTATTGCCTCTAGGGCATATTTCCTTCACTCAGAGGAACCGACGTCCTCGTCGGGCCACAGGAACGTTCCCTCTTGGCACATATGTTTGTGCTTCCAATCCGGCACATGTGTCATGCTGTTTGCCACGACGGGTCAGAAACGTCACGAACAACATGACCATGCACATGTCCGCAAACATCCGTGTAACCGCGAGGGTCCGCTCTGATACCAACTTGTAACGCCTAGGACACACCTGCCGGTGGTCGTTACTCCTGGCGGGATCTAGACTAGCCCCACAGATCAATACTAGTTTTTCTGCGCACTTTGTCCTCACTCATGTGCACCCGGGAGCAACTTCCCGGTCGGCCACCCATCCTAAAATTACTCCAAGCTGAGCACGTTTAACTTTGGAGTTCTATCCGAATGGGCTTCCGGAAAGGAAGGAATTCCTTATTGATATGAGTAGTCTATCATCCCTAATAAGCTAGGCTATCACACTCCCATATCACATAAAGCATGATAGCATGATCTCCAATCTTAATATAAACAATGGGCATGCAAACTATATGTTTGCTCGTATCTAATTTATCTTGTTTAGTATTAACTTGCTTAGCAATCCTGGTTGCTTCCTCACAGAAATAAATGACTTGTCCATCAATATTATCAACCAAAAGATCTTTGACTGTTGTAATATTAGGTTCCACTTTAATTTGTTCAGACGGTTTATGCGCTTTAACATTACTCTTACGAACTAAAAGTTGTAGCTTTATCATGTTCCTTAATCCTAACAAGAAAAGGGGGTTTCTCAATATAAGCACTAGGCACAAGTGGATCAACATTATAGATAACTATTTCAATATTAGCAACAATAGGTTCCTTAAAAATTTCTTCAATAGGTGGATGAAATGTAAACCACTTCTCCTTAGGGATATCAACACGAGTAGAAAATACTTCACATAAATTAGCTACTATATTAGAGGCAAGTCCATATTTTGCACTAAGCTTATGAAAAACATCAGTTTCTATAAAAGACTTAACACAATCATAATCAAAATTTATACCTAACTCATTACCTTTGTCGATTTCCCAATCTTAGAGTTGCTTTTAATTCTTTCTTTAAGATCCCATTTGAATTCAATAGTTTTCTTCATAAAGGAACCATCAGAAGAAGTATCAAGCATTGTTTTATCATCATGAGAAAAGTCGAGCATAAAAGTTTTGTATAATCATTACTCTTGAGAGCCCATGATTGGAGCGTGTATGCATCATATATTTAAGCCTCCCCAAGCTTGAGCGTCACTTTCTCCTTCACGAGGCCAAAATTTATATCTATAATTCTGATCAGGATGAACCAGATGCATGTGATAAAGTTTCTGGTGGAATTCCGGCTTCAACTGGTTCCAGTATGATGTTCCAATATCATCCAATAGCCTGTACCAAGACAATGCCTCCGCCCCAAATATAAAGGGAATACTTTGTTCTTAACTCCCATCCTCTGATAAACTTGCAAGTTTAAACAATCCACAAATTTCATCGATATAAATTAGGCGATTATTAAGATGTATTATTCCATCTCCTGCATAAAGAATAGCTAGAAGTTTCTCTAAAGTATCCGAAGGAATCTCATAGTACATAGTTTTAGTAGGATCAGTAGGTTGAGGAGCAACTCTTATCGCATCTAGTTGAGGTGAATATACCCTGAACAAGCCCCTAAAAGGATTATTTTCTATAGTGACAAGTGACAATAAATTTCAACACGTAATAAAAATGTTTCCTTACTAAATTCCACTTATCGAAGGTGCTTCACTCCCCGGAAATGACACTAGAAAAGAGTCTTGATGACCAAGTATAATGGATCAATCGTAGTCTTTTCGATAAGTAAGAGTGCCGAACCCTACGAGGAGTAGAAGGAAATGACAAGCGGTTTTCAGTAAGGTATTCTCTACAAGTATTGAAAGTAGCGGCAACAAATAGTTTTGTTGCAAGGGGATTCGTAACAACTAGCAAGTAACAATATTAACAAAGGGGCAACAAGGTGGCCCAATCCTTTTATAGAAAAGGACAAGTCGGTAAGTTCACTTATATAAAGCAAAGTGTTTTCGAGGACACATGACAAATAATAGTCTAGTTACGTTCATCATGTTTTAGCCTCGAGACGGCGGCGCTCTGTCCCGACAGTCTTCTTCTATTTTTAGGGCAAATGGCATCATAGAGCAAAGGGGGGCACCTGAGTCCTGCTGGGTTGGCCACAAGCTCGGCGCGCCCCAGGGAGGCACCACCTGAGCTTGTGACCCCTTGGTGGGTTTTTCTTTCAATATTTTGTATTAATTCCAAAACAATTCTCCATAAATTTTCAGGTCAACTGGAGCTCCGGAGAATTGTTATCTCTGTTGTAACTTTTTCAGGTCTAGAATTCCATCTGCAAGCAATTTCCCTCTTCATGTGAAACTTCCAAAACAAGAGAGAAAAGTCATTACAATTGCCTCAGGGAGTGAAGTATTTAATCAAAATATTATAAATAACAATAGGAAAACACGATGCAAAATAGACGTACCAAATATTATCGGTGATGAGTCTCCTCGAGGGAAATGTTGACCGCTCCTGAGAGATAATGTCAGTTAAAATCAACTTAAGCCTGTTAGCAACCACTCTGGAAGCAATCTTGGGTGAAACCTTGCATAAACTTATCGATCTGAAGTGGGAGAGAAGGGTTAGGTTAATTACCTTTGGTATTAAAACCAAGACGGTGTCACTAATACTCTCCGCACTCTCCTCTTTTGAGGACTGCCCTTGTTATCTGTTCACAAATATCCCAATATCACTGGTAAAAGTGAGTTTAAACCGTCCAGATCAGGAGCTTTTGTTAGAAACATTTGAAAAAAGCCCTGGGAGGGGGTCTCTCGGTCCTGTGGGCGGGCAAAAGTCAGGAAGAGAAATAATAACAAAGGGCCCAAAGCAGAGAAATTAACAAATGACCGGTAGACCCAAAATCCAGCCCGCCCATCAGTTTAACAGGCCCACGGAAATAGCCGTGATCCTTTCGTGTCATCCCTCTCACTGGGCAAAAAAAAGCGGAAACGCTGCCCTAAAAAAATAGCGGAAACGCTGTTGGTTCTGGCGTGTTGGAGGTTTGTTTGACTCATGCGGGTCTCGTGGCCACCCCGAAAACACGCCACGCGAATCGACGCGCCCGGAGCCTCTTCCCACCCTCTCCGCCTCCACGAATGACGTGACACGGACCCGACCTCCGTAGCGTCCTAGCTCGACCCTCCATGGCCGCGTCCGTATTCCTCGCCGCCGTCCTCGCCCTCCAGCTCCTCCATGTGGCCCGTGGCGAGATCAAGACGACGCCGATCGTGTCCGACTCGCGGCCCGTCATCCTGTTCGAGGAGTTCGGCTTCAAGCCCGGCGGCGTCGCGCAGGTGTCCGTGTCCGGCGTCTCATGGAGCGTCCCCGAGGGCTCCCCTCCCCAGGCCGTCGACCCGGGGCTCATGGGCTTCATCCTCATCTCCAACACCCTCTTCTTCAAGATCACCAACGAGTCGGAGTACGCGGAGGAGACCGGCAGCTCCTTCTGCCCGCTCACCAGCGAGTACGTGATGCCGCTGTTCCGGCTAAGGGACATCGGGCGCGACGGCGCCGGCGGGGGCAACGTGACCATCGGCGACGCCGACCAGTACACGGTGCTGTTCAGCAGCTGCCAGGACGGCGTCGAGGTCACCATGGACGTGCGCACGGAGATGTACAACATGCCCCGCCCCGGCGGCGACAGGGAGTACCTGCCCGTCGGCCTGCTCCCGCTGCCGGGGATCTTCGCCGCCTCCTCCGCGGTGTACTTCGCGTTCCTGGCGGCGTGGGTGTTCGTCTGCATTAAGCAGCGCGCCACGGTCGAGCGGATCCACGCCGTCATGGGCGCGCTGCTGCTGTTCAAGGCCCTGAAGCTGGCGTGCGCCGCCGAGGACGCGTGGTACGTGGGGCGCACCGGCACGCCGCACGGCTGGGACGTCGCCTTCTACGTCTTCGGCTTCTTCAAGGGCATCCTCCTCTTCACTGTCATCGTGCTCATCGGCACCGGCTGGTCCTTCCTCAAGCCATATCTCCAGGTCCGTCCGTACGTATACGTGCAGTGCATGCAACGACCAACACATGAGGGGCCACGTATATTCTTGTAACAGCCCGATGGATATGATGGATCGACAATGCATATGCAGGAGCGCGAGAAGAACGTGCTGATGATCATCATCCCGCTGCAAGTGATCGAGAACATCGCGTCGGCGATGATCGGGGAGACGGGGCCGGCGGGGCGGGACTGGCTGGCGTGGAATCAGATCTTCCTGCTGGTGGACGTGGTCTGCTGCTGCGCGGTCTTCTTCCCCATCATCTGGTCCATCCGCAACCTGCGGGAGGCGTCCAAGACGGACGGCAAGGCGGCAAGGAACCTCAAGAAGCTCACCCTCTTCAAGCAGTTCTACCTCGTCGTCGTCGGCTACCTCTACTTCACCCGGATCGCGGTCTCGGCCTTCGCCGCCGTGCTCAGCTACAGGTACCAGTGGGTGGTCAACGTCTCCGTCGAGCTCGCCAGCCTCGCATTCTACGTCTTCGTCTTCTATAACTTCCAGCCGGTGGAGAGGAACCCGTACCTGTACGTTGCGGACGAGGAGGAAGAGGCTGCCGGTGGGCAGCTCGAGCTAGAGGGAACGTTTGAGATCTGATGAGACGTGTTCTGGATGCATGGAGGTCAACATAACTGTATACGTTACAACCCCGGCCCGGCCGTCTCTCTAAGTTTTGTACTGTACTTAATTAAGTGGATATACATACATAGTGATAGTAGTACATCTTCTTGCACCGAGCTAATACGTACTGTACAAATTATCATGTAAAGCTCATGCTCAAAGTTCATGAACATACGTTGCCCATGAAAAAAAATATAGGGGTTCAAACTTTTTTTTTCCGAGACACTTTCAATCTATTCATTTTCAATCATGAAAGTACACAGAACAACAAAGATAATAAAAATTACAACCATGTTCATAGACCACTCAGCGACGACAACAAGCAATCACTGAAGCGAGCCAAAGGCGCACCACCATCATGGCCCCTCCCTCACAGGAGCCGGGCAAACCTTGTTGTAATAGACTGACGGGAAGTCGTCGATCAACAATCCAGAGTAGCAACCATCGCCGATGAAGAAAGTCGTAAATCAGGAGGATCAAACTTGTAAACACCCAAACGAAGACGAACGATGACCGGATCCAAACAGATCCACCGAAGACCAGCAGCGACCGAATTCCACGAGATCCCATAGAGCCAAACCTCCACACGCCCTTCAATGAGATGCACCATTGGGACGGGGATAGAATGTGTGAGACATTATTCCTGTCGGATTTAGGGCTCCGCAGACCCAAGAAGGTTCGAAAACTGGGGCGTGTGCGAAGATCCTTAACCTCTCATAGTCAAAAAAAAGATCCTTAACCTCTCCGACCTCAACTCGCTGCTCTACGACCTAACCCAGATAGATTCACGTGGCAGTTTACCCAGGTTCGGGCCACCTTGCGGTGTAAAACCCTACTCTTGCTTTGTGGTGTATTGGCCTCACGAGGGGCAGAATATGAACTTGCTACAGTGGGGAAATGGCCTCAGGAGGGCTCTTGAGAGGAAGGAGGACTTGATGGATCGATGCCCCTCTATGGTGGATGCTAGTCTCTGTTTATAGTGGCCTCGGTCCTCTTCCCGCATCATTTGGACGGGAAGGGATCCCACAACGGCCAATTTTGAAGGGGGACAAGCAGTATATTTTACCCCCACGAAAGGTGGTCTTGCGTGCAAAGCTTCTTGCCGTGACGCAGTTGTGGGCTCGGCGATGACATCCGTCCTGCCGCGCCCGTGGTCTTGGTCTCGTTGTACTGGAATGGAAACATTTGCCAGAATCCTCGGGAACCCACGTATGTCCTTGCCTCCTTAGCACCAAAGAGGAAACTGCCTCCTCTGCGCCTGTTGGCGCCCGCCTAGCATCGGTCGTCATGGCTCACGTCACCGCACCCTCCTGAGGGGGGGGGGGTGCTTGCATAGGAATCTCTGCTCCTCAGGAGGCAGCCTGGGGAGACCGCTCCCTAGGGAGGTCTTGGCATCGTCCGCCTCGCGAGGCTTGGCCCCTCGCGAGGATCTTGTCTTGGCGATCCTGTAGATGGGCCGTTTGCGGGGCCGTGCGTTGGGCCGCAGGCAGGCAAGTATGGGTACCCTGGTTCCCAGGACGCTGACAGTAACCCCCGGGCCCAAGGCGTGCTCGATCTGGCACTTGGGCGGAGCCGTAGAGGGAATGGTGAAGCATCGCGGGCCCCAAACGTCTGCGATCCTGGCTTGACACGTGGCATGCGATGGGTCTCTGGCGCCTCCACTTCCCCACGTCGCCTCAGGAACTGCCCTTCCACGTCGTGGTGCCCGAATGTGAAGGCGCCTCGTTTGGCCTTCGCCCGCCTATAAAAAAGGGGCGAAGGGGATGGAGTCATAGTCCACCTTCTTCCGCTCGCTTCTCCACCTCACCCCCTGCAACAGCACCCATGGCATTGGTGAGGAGGTTTTCAGCCGCCGAGAAAAGGGAAGGCTTTAATGGACAGGCCGGAGTCACCCCCGCCGAAAAGGGGGCGTGGCCGTCCTCGCAAGAACTCTGGCACACCGGCGGTCGCCACTCCGGGACACGAGTGCGCCTCCGTCGGCGTTTCCATTGCCCCTGCCAGCCGTGAGAAGGGCCGCCCGAGGGAGTCCTAGACTAGGGGGTTCTCGGGTGTCCGGACTACTCGATATGGGACGGACTGATGGGCCGTTAAGATAAAAGCATAAGATTATCCCCCGTGTCCGGGTAGGACTCCTATATGCGTAGAATGGCAAGTTTTGTGTCCGGGTGTAATGTTTCCTTTCTCTGCAAGATGACTTTGTACAACCCTAGGTCCCTCTGGTGTGTATATAAACCGGAGGGTTTAGTCCGTAGAGGCTATCAGAATAATCTCAGGCTAGACAGCTAGGGTTTAGCCAATACGATCTTGAGGTAGATCAACTCTTGTAACCTCTATACACATCAAGCTCAATCAAGCAGTGAGTAGGATTTTACCTCCATTAAGAGGGCTCGAACCTAGGTAAACATTGTGTCCTTGTTGTCCCTTGTTACCATCGATCCTCAGATACACAGCTTGGGACCTCCTACCCGAGATCAGCCGGTTTTGACATCGACTTTGGTGCTTTCATTGAGAGTTCCACTGTGTTGCTGACAGAAGGATCGATGGCTCGATTTGTCATCAGCGACGGCGCTGTCCCCGGGGAGACCTTCCTCCCTGGCCAGCTTTTCGTGTTTGGTGGCTTCGTGCTACGTGCCAACTTGGCCGGTCACCTTGAGCAGGTCAACAGCTACGCCCCAAAGACACCAGATCAGGTTTGGAAGTTTAAACTACATCGCCGATAAAACCCGCCGGACTCTCTCCCTCCATGGAGCTTCTAGCCGGAGACTCAGAGGCGATCGCGCCGTTCACATACCCAGAATCAAACGGACTCTTCCCGTTGTTGGGAAGTCGGACTCACTTCCGATCACGAGCTCCGAACTCTTGGGGTCCGCGCACTCCGGGCTCGATCAAGTGATCATCACCAAGCCCGGCACCGCCGATCCCCAGACTCCTATCCAGCTCTCGCTCTTAAATGAGGTGTTGGACCTGCTACAGTCTCTCGCCATCACGGAGGTATCACCTCTGAACTATGCCCAGTTGGAACTGGGGGCTAAGACTAGGGAATTATGCGTCCCACCCACCACCTACTTGGTAGCCACTAGCGAGTACTTAACCGACATGCTAGACTACGCTTCCGAGGAGATCGACGGCATGGACGACGACGTCGAAGCCGAACCAAGTCAAAACTAGCCCATCACCGTTCACTGGACGACCACTTCTACCTATGATGTATACATGGTGGACACACCTAAGAAGAAGGACGACAACGACACTAAAGATCCAGATGAGGATAAGCCCGTCAATGAACCACCAAAACGCCGGCGTCAGCGGCGCCGCTCTCGATCACGCCGAGGGACGGAAAGCAACACAGGCATCGAAGACAATGACACTCCGGATAATGCCGAAGACCCCGAAAACCCCATGGAACCGGCGTGAGAGCAGGATGAAAGGGAGGAGGGTCAATTCAACCCCGAAAAGCTCGTCGGTCACGAGGATTCAGAAGACAGTAACTATTTACCTGTCTCCTGATGATGTCAGCCTTGGTGACGAAGAATTCGTCGTCCCAGAGGAACCCCTTGAACAAGAACGCTTTCAGCGATGGCTTATCGCCACAGCGAGGAGCCTGAAAAAGCGGCAGCGGCGGCTTAAAGCCGAACAGGATACGCTCAACGACAGATGGAACCAAGTGCTAGACGCTAAAGAAAGATATGGCCACGAGCGCCAAACAAAGAGCTATCCCAAACGCAAGCTACTGCCACAATTCGACGACGAGGCCCTTGCGCCAATACCGTCGAGGTACAATCAGGCCGGTCAACTTGACCGACCACCACATGGACGGGACAAAGCGGCCAATAACGCCAAACACCAGCCCGCGCCCCCACCATAAAGGCAAGGAGACAGCGGCTCCGGGCTACAAGTACAACCTACGTTAGGACATAGCCAATAGAGCCGGCCAGAGCAGATCAATCTTCGGATCCAGAGGACGCGCCCCCAGACGTGATGACGGCCATCAAGCCTGGCACGACAAACATAATCCAGTTCGAAGTAGGCACCAAACACAGATGTCATCCGAACTCCGTCGTGATGTCGCCCGGTATAGAGGTGTGCACACCCTATGTGCTTTACCGACGAGGTAATGCATCACCAATTTCCAGAAGGGTTTAAACCCATGAAGATCGAGCAGTATGATGGAACGATGGATCCCGCCGTATGGATTGAAGACTTTATTCTCCACATTCACATGGCGCATGGAGATGATCTCTGCGCCATTAAATATCTCCCTCTAAAGCTGAAAGGACCAACACGACACTGGTTGAACAACCTCCCAGAGAACTCCATTGGAAGCTGGGAAGATTTAGAGGATGCTTTTTGGGCCAAATTTCAGGGCACTTATGTCCGGCCACCGGATGCTGATGACCCGAGCCACATAGTCCAGTGACCCGGAGAGTCAGCCCGCAAACTTTGGAATCGGTTCTTAACTAAAAAGAACCAAATCGTCGACTACACGGACGCCGAAGTCTTAGCGGCATTCAAACACAGCGTCCGTGACGAGTGGCTCGCCCGACACCTCGGTCAGGAGAAGCCGAAGACTATGGTAGCTCCTACTACACTCATGACCCGCTTTTGTGCGGGCGAAGACGGTTGGTTGGCTCGTGGAAGCAACATCACCAGCGACCCAGGCACTTCTGAAGCCAGGGATGGCAATGGCAGGCCACGACGCAATAAAAACAAGCGTTGGAGCAATAACGGAGAAGCAAAGGATACATCAGTAAATGCCGGATTCAGTGGCTCCAAACCCGGCCAGCGGAAGAAGCTGTTCAAGGGAAAACGGGGCGGTCCATCCAACTTCGAAAGAATACTAGAGAGACCTTGCCTGATTCATGGCACCCCTGACAAGCCTGCCAACCACACCAACAAAAATTGTTGGGTTTTCAAACAGGCCGGTAAATTAAATACCAAACACAAGGGGAAAGGACCTCAAAGCGAGGATGATGTCGAGCCTCGCCCATCGGACACTGGGGGACAGAAACAATTTCCCCCTGTGGTGAGAACGGTGAACATGATATATGTCACCCATATCCCCAAGAAGGAGCGCAAACGCGCATTAAGGGACGTCTACGTCGTAGAGACGGTCGCCCCAAAATTCAACCCATGGTCGGCTTGTCCGATCACCTTTAATCGCAGGGACCACCCAACCAGTTTCCGTCATGGAGGTTCAGTGGCCCTGGTACTCGATCCTATCATTGACGGATACCATCTCACCAGAGTCCTCATTGACGGCGGCGGCAGCCTCAACATTATCTATCAGGATACCGTCCACAAGATGGGGATTGACCCATCAAGAATTAAGCCAAGTAACACTGCCTTTAAAGGAGTGATAACCGGCGTGGAAGCCGCTGCACGGGCTCATTAACACTGGAGGTAGTATTCGGCTCTCCAGACAATTTCAAAGCGAAGAATTGATCTTCGACATCGTTCCTTTTCGCAGTGCTATCATGCACTGCTCCAGGGGCACCAATTGAAGCTTTTCTTTAAAGGGGCGATGGAGAATTCGGGAAGACCACGCCGAACTGGGTCCGGAAGGGCAACATCCTCAATATAAAACCACTCTGAAGTCCACTCTTCGGGTTCCTTTTTGGGAGTGTCGGGCAGGTAACCTGTTTCGGCTATGCGCCATACTTCGACGCCGCCCACTTCAAATATGGACCCATTTTGGGAACGAGGGATGAGGCAAAAGAACTATCTCCATAGTTCGAGATGAGCCTCATAGCCTAAAAATTGCTCGCAGAGAGCAACAAAACCCGCAATATGTGGGATAGAACCTGGCGTGAGGTTGTGCAGTTAGAGCCCATAAAATTCCAATAGGCCTCCGAGGAAGGGATGGATGGGAAAGCCTAAACCCCTGAGAAGAAACGAAACAACGCACACCCGCTCCTCCTTACTGGGGTTGGGGAAATTTTCTGCCAATGCCTCACTGTCGATTGAAGCTAATCTTGCCCGAACGGAGACTAGATCCGCGGGAGGGAGATATCCCTCCGTCTGAAGTCTATTCAGCTGGAGGTGGGATACCGAGTAGCTTCCCCAATCACCCGCTTGAGAGCTGTGGGGGCGCGAGGAAGAGTTGGGAGCGTTCGCCATGTTTTGAGGATTTTCGTGGTTTTCTCTAAGGATCTCTGCGCGATGTGGAAGGGCATCTGAGATCTAATCCCCTTAAATAGACGCCATCCTTGCATGGCCAGGGGTTTATTTGTAAGAAGTACGTGGACTGTTCGCATTCGCCTGGCACGTGGAAGTCGAGGCGACGAGGGGAAGGAATCATCAAGCCGGGATATAAAGGTCAGAACCAAACTATCGTCGTTCCGAAGTATATCAAAGAACCTGCCTTGCAAAGCCGAAGACATAAAACCGGACACTACATCGTCATTGAAGGCAATTTCGGGGTCTAATGAGGGAGTCCTGGATTTGGGGGTCCTCGAGTGTCCGGAATACTTGTTGTGGGCCGAACTAATGGGCCATGAATATAAAGCAGAAGACCGTCCCCCGTGTCCGAGTAGGACTCCTATGTATGTAGAAAGACAAATTCGATGTCCGGGTGTAATGTTCCCTTCCTCCACAAGTCAACTCTATACAACCCTAGGTCCCCTCCGGTGTGTATATAAACCGGAAGGTTTAGTCCGTGGAGGCTAACAAAACAATCATCGGCTAGACATATAGGGTTTAGCCATTACGATCTCAAGGTATATCAACTCTTGTAATCCCTATACTCATCAAGATCAATCAAGCACGAAGTAGGGTATTGCCTCCATTAAGAGGGCCTGAACCTGGGTAAACATCGTGTCCCAATGTCTCTTGTTACCATCGATCCTTAGACTCATAGCTTGGGCCCCCCCTACCCGAGATTTGCCGGTTTTGACACCGACAAGGGTTTGTTGTTGTTGTTGTTGGTGTGTGTAGGGACAACCCCGTGAACAATATGGGCGCCTCGATGATCACATTTGTTGGGATCTCAGATCCCACGACTCTGGAAGCTCTAGCAGTCCGAGAGGGATTAGCACTTGCGGCAATCTCTATGAAAGGAACATCTTTGTTGCATATGACCGCAAGGTTGTTATCGAGGACATCAAGGAGAAGAGTGGACCTGCTTATGGTGTGATCATACGCAAAATTATCGATCATTGTAATTATTTTGCTACCTGTTTTGTTAGTCATGAGTTTAGAAGCTCACATATCGAGGCTCGCAATTTAGTGAAGCATACTCTCTCAGTTGGGGCTGGCCACCTGATGTCTACACACGCTTCTACTCTTGTAGACTATGTTGGGCCTCCAAGCGCAGAGGTTTGTAGGACAGCAGCAAATTTCCCTCAAGTGGATGACCTAAGGTTTATCGAACTCAGGGAAGTAGAGGTTGAATATGGTCTCTCTCAAGCAACCCTGCAACTAAGATACAAGAAGTCTCTTGTGTCCCCAACACACCTAATACAACTAGGAGTTGTATAGGTGCACTAGTTCGGCGAAGAGATGGTAAAATATGGATGATAGGAGTGGCAAAGCAAAGTAATATAAATATGTAATAAAAAGTGCAGCAAGCAAACAAGTGGTAAACGGGAGCACAAATGGTATTGCAATGGTGGAAACAAGGCCTAGGCTTCATACTTTCACTAGTGGCAACTCCCAACAACATTAACATAATCGAATCACATGATATTTCCCATAAAACATGCAAAGGGGACACACTCGGAGGTCATTCCTTCGTGGTCAAGAGAGGACGAGAATTATGTAGGGCTACAAAAGCACACCTCAAAGTTCGTAGTTCTCAATCTAAGGATTTCCCAATGTCACCGCGGCCATCCAAAGAGAGTCCCACAATCACCACAACATATCTAAAGGATAGTCAAAGACAAGCACCAAGAGACTCTCAATCTTCAATCGACACACAAGAGAGGAAATCATTCATGAAAATACTTTTCTAATCCATGTCCAATAGACCGCTATCACCTTGGTCTCGGGGATTATACTAGATAAAGACAAGTGAGTACATCAATCCAATACATAGAGGAAGGGGAAATATCATGGGATCACCCTAGATTAACATAGCCTATGATCACAACGAAGATCACATCATGGGAGAGAGAATTGACCACATAGCTACTGGTAAGAACCCCAGCCCCGATGTGACGCCCGAGACCGACGTCCCAGAAGATTCCAGAAGATTCCAGATGTTCCGGGTTGCCCGTGTGTTTCTTTTGTGCTTGTGTTTTTATTTTTTTGCATTGCATCATGTCATCATGCCATCATGTCATTTTTTTCTTTGCATCTCAACTTAAATAAATTGTGTGGACCTTCGGTCCATTTAAATCGAGGGAAGAATGTCTTCTCTTTAAAACATATAAAAACCTCTCAATATTTAGGGAGCTATATTAAAAATATTCCAATTGTTTGGGATCACCGTAACACACTTGCAATATTTCCCCATGTCTTTTTCACTTCGAGTTTCTCCTTCAAAAATCTTGCCAATAATTCTTTTCCCGTTTTTCGAGGTCCTTCCAAAAACCCTCCAGCCATTTTAATTAAATTCCTCACATTTTTGTGAGTCCAGGGTTTTTTACTTCTTGTCCTAAGCCCATTCCTAGCACCTCCCTTCTTTTCTTCTTGTTGTTGTTTTCTGTTTTATTTTAGTTAAACAGCAGAAGAAGGAGAGAGCCCAGCAGCTCCTAGCCTCTTGGGCCGACTCCCTCCCAGCGCTAAGCCGGCCTAACTTCCTAAGGCCCAAGGCCCGGCTACCACCGAAACCCTAGCGGAGCCACGATCGCTCCTCTCCATCTCCCTCTGTCGCCGCACCCTTCTCCCCTCGAACGCCCGAACCCATTCGCCCCGATCTCCCGTGGCCTCCCTCGCCGCGAGCGCCACTCCTCCCTTCGAGCGCTCTGACCCCGAGCCTCACCTCTCTCGCTCGCGCCGCTTCCCTCCTCGCCTCGCGCGCCGGCCGGATTCCGCGGCCGCGTCCCTCGTCCCTCGCCTCCTCGTGCAGAGCCAGGCTCCCGCGCCATCTTCCCTTCCCCGCGCCCCGTCATCCAGGCCGAGCGGGCCCTGCTGTCGTCCCGATCTCCGCCGCGCCCGGCCTCTCCTGCGCGCCCCAGGCCGGCCAGGGCCTCGGCCCCGTCCTCCCCGAGCCCAGCGCCCCGGTGCGCCTCCAGCGCGCCCGGCATCCTCCTCGCGCGGGAGCAGCCAGGCTGGCCAGGCCCTCGCCTCCAGAAGCCCGGCGCCCCGAGCCCTCCGTGCGCCGCCCCGGCCCCTGTCCAGCAGCCTGGCCGCCCCAAGACCTGCTATTGTTGTCGCTGCGTGGCCTCGCCGCTGTCCCGTGCTGCTGTAGTTTTTGTTTTTGTTTTGTTTGCTTGTGTTGTTGACCTTAACAGAGAACCGAGAACGTCTACCGCCAAAGACCGCAACGACCCGAGTACAACTACAGTTTTTCGTCAAGTTCGACTACCGACGACTTGAACATCTACGGAAATGAGTACCCCTACGCTCGACGACCCCCGTGTACGACTACCGACGCCCGGAAACGCCAAGTACCTCTACATGACCGACAAGTACCACGGCGACCCGACCAAGTACCCCGACGTCGCAAGTACCACGACACGAACGTGAACAACTACCGTCGCCGGAACAACTACTTCCCACTACGGAACGAGTTCCACTACCGTCGCCCGAGTACAACTACCGCTACGAGAACGACTACCTTCGGTGAAGAAATGAGAACGTCTACTTCCTCTGCGAACGGGACATCGACTTCCACTACACCCCGTGAACGACTACTTCCTCTACGAACCGTGTTCCAGTACTCCCACTACGAACTCGAACCGTCCCGAAACGCATGTTTCGAAGGTATAACCCCGAGTCGTGACCCGTGTGATGCTTGCTTGTGTTGTATGAAATGTTGTCTCCCTTGTGTGCTTCGTGCCCGTTTCGTCCGTTGTCATGTTCCTCGGTTGCCTCGTCACCGACTCGTGGGAACCCGGTAACGGGATCGCCCCACCTTTCATCTCGTTTGACTCGTTCACACCGCCCTTCATCTTTTGCACCGGTCTCTCAACGAGTACCGGAACCGAGATGTTGCGTTGCATCATTTTCGGATCGTTGCCGTGGCACCCTTTCATTCCACCATGGTGACGATGCTTCTTATCTGCTTCATGTCAACCTTTTAATAAACTTGCATAAACTTGTTCATGTCATCCGCATCATGTTAACAACATTATATGTTAAATTGTTGTTTGCTTATAATTATTAAACATGCTCATGAGGATTTTCCGGATATGTTGTTGTTATTTTCCGGCCTCATTTAAAATGCCTAAATAGTGTAGTTTTACTTTTGCTTCACCTCTTGCCTTGTTAAAACATTTAATCTTGTCTTGTAAATAATGAGAGTCAACTAAATAATTAAATGTGGTGTTTCGTCAATATGCAACTCGTTGCATATTGATCTCCACTTAACTTGTAGATTTGTTTGTGCACTTTGCCATGCCATGCATTTTAAATCGGACATGCATCATACTTGGATGTGCATCGTATGCCATGTTTATGCTTGAGTGTTTACCGTGTTGTTTCTTTCTTTCCGGTTGCTTCTCTTGTTAGCTTCGGTTTCGTTCCGGAGTTGTGAGGTTTCGCTCGTCTGTGTTGCTCCGTCTACTTCGTGGACTTGTTCTTCTTCCTTGCGGGATCCCAGGAAGGATGACCGAACCCCGATAACATTACTATCTTTGCCTATTGCTAGTAGTTCCGCTCTATAGTTTTGCCTCGATGCCCATGATCTTCTTGTCAGCCTCCTACTTGTAACCATTGCCATGTTTAACCAACCTACCTATGCAAACCGTTGCTTGGCTAAGTACGCTTCGCTCAGCCCTTCTTATAGCATTGCTAGTTGCAGGTGAAGATCGAAGATGCTTGCTTCATGTTGAAGTTTGGTTGGGTTATATCACACTATATAAATGCTTAAAATGAAATCATCTATATACTGGCAAGGGTGGAAGGCTAAGCCTTTTTGCTTGGTGATTTGTTCCACTCATGCCGTTAGGAACCGTATAAACCGGTGTTATGTTCCTTGATTATGCGTTCCTAACACGGTTGGGGTGTATGGGACCCCCTTGATAAACCGCTAAGTGCTAAGTCTTTTCCAGCAAGTCCCAACATTGGTACTATTTGCCTAATAACTAATAAAACTTGCATGTGGACTAGCTATCCCTTTTATTTTAATTCAACCCCCCCGGGCCAGTGCTCCACATGAGTGTTGGTCCGAAACGAGCGGACTGCGGGGCCACCTCAAGGAAACTTGAGGTCTGGTAAAAACCCCTAGGATGTCTCATCCGGTCGTGGCCTGAGACGAGATACGCGCGGCTACTATCAGGGTGTCGGCACGCCGGAAGGATTTGCTGGATTAGCCTTACCTTAGTTCGGTTTAACTTGAGCACGGGATTCCGAGAATACTCGGGTCTTCCCACCTATGGAGTTGCGACTCCGCGGATCGTGGGCTTGTAATGGGTCAAGTTGGAACACCCCTGCAGGGTTTGAACTTTCGAAAGTCGTGCCCGCGGTTATGTGGCAGATGGGAGCTTGTTAATATCCGGTTGTAGATAACTTGACACAATGTTTCAATACACTACCAGCGTGTGTACCGTGACTATCAATTTCCGAATAGGGATTCGGGAGTTGAACACGGTGGGGTTATGTTTGACCGGCTTTAGTTAGGATCACTTCGTGATCATCTCCCGACCGAGGCACTTCTCTTCTCGCTCTCTATTACGTAAGTTAGTGCTAGTTGCTGCTGCAGACTCTTGTTGTTCCTTCACCTCTTGTTCTTTCTTCAGCCTTGTCCTCACCCAAGGCTTAAATAGTCTTGTTACCCGGGAATGGGATTGCTGAGTCCTCTGTGGCTCACAGTTACTTCTACCACACCAGATGCAGGTTCAGCCGAGTTCGATGCAGGAGCTGGTTCAAATACTTCATCGGGAGTTCGATGAAGAGTTTGGCGTTTGCTTGTGACGTTTCGACGATCAGTAGTGGTTTCTACTAGGATTCGATCCTGACCTGTGGCTTTATGTTGTTTTGGTATCTTTCTTTTGGATCTTCGCCCGTAGTCGGGTTGTGATGTTTTGGATGATGTTTGCTTATGTAATGTATTGTGTGAAGTGGCGAGTGTAAGCCAACTATCTCCTTTTGCAATTTAATCCCTCTTTTACATGAGTCGTGCAAAGATACCAAACTTGAGATCATTCTAGGATGGGCTTATACCTTTAAGTCGTGCCTCGACACGTAGGAGGTATAGTCCCATCCTGGGCATTACACCCGAGGAGGAACTACTCCCGCATCATGGAGGGAGGAAGCAACGTCGATGGAGATGAATCCGGGGGCACTTCCCCGTCCCGGCAGGGTGCCGGCGCAGGAATTCTGGTCCCCCGAAGCTTGATGGAGATGGCGGCGGAGATCGGAATCGCGTCTGGAGAAAAGGGGTCTGGAATCAGGGATTCCTCGACAGACCTTAAATATATGCCAAAGGGGGGCATCGGGGGAGCCTCGGGGGGCCCAGGCGCCCCCCCCGGCGCGGCCCAGGGGGGGCCGCGCCCACAGGCCGCCTGGAGCCCCTGTGGGTCCCCCCCGGCTGTACTTTGGCCGCACGGTAGCTCCTGGAACGCTGATTTTTTATATATTTTTTGGATTTTTCTGGGCAGTTCTCGAAACGTGAAAACCTGAAATACAAAAAGAGCCGAAAACTGAAAACTGGCACTGGGGTGCACTGGATTAGTAAGTTAGTCCAAATATGATCAAAAGTGTATGGAAGTGTATGAATATCATAGCAATATCACCCAAAAGTGGCATGGAGCAAGCAGAAATTATAGATACGTTTTGGACGTATCAACATCCCCAAGCTTAATTCCTGCTCGTCCTCGAGTAGGTAAATGATAACAAGAATAATTTCTGTGGTGACATGCTATTAACCATATAGGATTCTCATAGTCATATGACAAAAGCTTACTGAGACAATGATTCTAAAGTAATTAAGTTGTCTCAAGAGAAAATCACAAATGATTGAAAGTTTTACAACATGAAACTGAAACATCAAAAAGATTTGCAATGAACATGATGTGCAAATATGATAAAGTGATATCTAGCTTGCCCCCTTTAGTGATGCAAAACATAAATGCAAGGGCACCTTCAAGGTTTAAGTGATGACTAGATACAATCATTTCAGAATAAACGATATCACAATCATGCA
The DNA here is from genome assembly GCA_902687465.1 of Secale cereale. NCBI lineage: Eukaryota > Viridiplantae > Streptophyta > Magnoliopsida > Poales > Poaceae > Secale > Secale cereale. The sequence continues at coordinate 693,888,496 of LR738710.1, read as the reverse complement.
AAAGACAATGCTACTTTGGGACAATGCACATTACACTCAGAATGACAATCATGCTCTCAGTGGTTGGTGCTTTAACATAAAAGTAAAAGAAAGGTTAAGTGCTAAAGCTTTTTATTTTGAAAACATGGAAGCAATTGTGTCAACGGTAGTAGTACTTCATATGTGCCATGCATAAAACATCCTATAAGTTGCAAGCCTCATGCATCGAATACTAATAGTGCTCGCTCCTTGTCCTAATTAGCTCGGATCCCCATGGGTTATCATTGCATTACATATGTTTTAACCGAGTGTCACAAAGGGGTACCTCTATGCCACCTGTACAAAGGTCCAAGGAGATAGATCGCATTTGATTTCTCATTTTTGATAGATCTCAACTTGAGGACATCCATACCGGGACAACATAGAAAATAGATGATGGACTCCTCTTTAATGCATAAGCATATTCTCATAAGAGATTGAGGATTAAGGTCCAAGCTAAAACTTCCACCATGATGCATGGCTTTGGTTGGCGGCCCAATGTTCTTCTCTAACAATATGCATATTAATTCAACCCACGGTAAATCACCCTTACTTCAGACAAGACGAACATGCATAGCAACTCACATGATATTCAACAAAAGTGTGACAGTTGATGGCGTCCCCATAAACATGGTTACCGCTCAGCAAGCAACTTATAAGAAATAAGATACATAAGCAACATATTCTTTACCACAATAGTTTTTAGGCTACTTTCCCATGAGCTATGTATTGCATGGTTAGTTTGCTTAGTACAGGTGGAGGTTAGCAAAAGACTGGGAGCGACCAACTAAGAGAGCAATGACGGTCATAATCATGCAAAGCGACAAAGCAATATTGAATCATGCTTGGTAGTTATATCGCTACTCAGAAATAAAAGATCATCAAGGGTTGATAGACTTTCTTTACAGTCTTGAATATGCGTGAGCATACGCCAAGTCAATCAAAATAAATTCTCGAAGGAAGATATTACTAAACCATACCATATCATAGGCAAACAAATCATGTTGGTGCTCCAATAACACATTGGGAACCCCCCAGCTATTTGAGATTAACCAAAAGAAAACCTGAACTACTAAGCACCATCATGCAAGTAGCATCTTTATCATAGACACATTAACCCATGCAACGGAAGCAAACTCTCTTAATAAGGTGAGCATGGTAATTAAAGAGAGTTCAAGCAACCAACTAAATAAAAGCTCTTGGAAAGATAAGCATGAATACTAAGAGCAGAGTATGATAGTAGCTATTAAAAGACAAAAAACACACACAGCATAGATAGACATGAAAATTCTATGTAATGTTCTAGGTAGAGGTGGAGCGTGTTTCTCTCCCACATAAAGGAATGCTGGGTTCCGACTCGTTATGAAAAACTAAAAAGAAAACTAAAAGCAAGACGCTCCAAGCATAGCACATAACACATGAAGTGATAAAAATATAGCGAAACGAAAGACGAACTGATAGTGTTGATGGAGAAGGGGATGCACGGGGGCTTCCCCAAGCTTAGACGCTTGAGTCTCCTTGAATATTTCTTGGGGGTGCACGGGGGCATCCCCAAGCTTGAGCGCTTGACACTCCTGAATCTTTTTATCATCTTCCCTCGCACACTTGAAAACTCCCTTCATACACAACTCATCATAATCTGATTAGCGAGGTTAGTACCCTTAATAAAATAATTATACCTTGCTGGAAATAACGATATTCTTGAAGTTCTACTGTTTCTCAAGATTGCCAAAAGGTTTTTGCAAAGAAAAAGCAAGTTCTTAATTTGCAAAGTGAAGGTAAGGCAAAACAGGACAGAATCTGTGAAAAACGGAACAACAGGCAGTAATTGACCTGTTCGGGATACTTCTGCAACTCAAATCAAAAAACTCAGAACAGACGCACGAAAGACAATTATATAGAGAACGGTGTCGAAACAATTCAGACCAAAAAGATGATCTGGTGATTTTATACGAATTTTTCTATCCAAGGACAGAATCGGTTTCCTGGACAGCACCTCACAACTTTTGAACTTTCTAGCAATCAGAGGCTATACTTGGCACAAATATGAAAAGCAAAGATACAATGATGATGCTACTGTAGTAAACAACATCAAGACACAACAAAAGCAAAATATAAGATTTTTATTCATTGTGGGCTGCCTCCCAAAAGCGTTTTCTTTTATGCCTTTAAGCTAGGCATAGGACTTTAATTATGCTCTCGTAAGAATAAGAGTTGAAGAACAAAAGAGGGCATCAAGAAGCAAATGTCAAATACATTTAAGCCTAACATGCTTCCTATGCATAGGAATATTGCAATAGAATAATTCATTGAAGCACGAAGCAACTAGCATAGGAAGGCAAAACAAGCATAACTTCAAAGTATTCACCATAAAGAGAGGAAACTTCTTATTATTAAGATATTTAGAACCAAGTCTCCCTCTCTCATTATAAATTTCAGTGGCATCATGGATGAACTCAACAATATAAGCATCACATAAAGCATTGTTACCATGATCCACATGCAAAAAGGTACTCTCATTCCCCACATAAGCATAATTTTTCTCATTGGTAATAGTGGGAGTAGGACTATCATAAACAACTTGAACACTATAGATGAGTTGTATATCAGGAGGGTGGTGTTCAACAAGGGATTAATTCCCTTCATGATTATGACAAGTTTCATAAGGATAATTTCTCCTTATGTCATAGGTACCTTTATAATCACTATAGATTGGAGTTATAACATCATCATGGTAGAGAAGAGCATTATCATTGCTAGCAACTATATTTGTAAACATGTTGTCTTTATTCTTACTAGCAAGAGAATCAATTATCACATCACTAGTGGGGATAGGATTTGCAATCCTATCATCCCCAAGCTTAGAGCTTCCCATATATTCACTTTCAGAGTTGGTAACAAAAAGATTTACAAGATCATAAGTAGCATTATCATTATTTCCCCAATCACAATAAGTAACATGCATATCATAATCAAAATCATCTTCAATAGTACCTACGGACGTATCATCAAGATGATAATTAAGGCAATAAACTTCACCTTCTTCTTTAAACTTACAACCGTTAGGATAAAAGTTGATGGGAGGAATATGCTCAGGCCAGGTTGATACCCCTTCTTCTTCTTTCTTGCTCCTCTTCCTCCTCCTCTTCTTTTTCTTCTTCTTAACCTTAGGAGGTAGTGGTTGGAGATGAAGCTTCTCCACATATCCTGGTTTATCATTAGAAACAATAGGGGAAACTTGGGAGAAACTCTCCTTTTTATTAGCAGAAATATAAGAGACGTTTTTATACTTTGGTAAAGTTCCCTCCTTTATAATCTTACCTATGTAATCATTTTCATGGCAATTAACAACACAATAGAGATGGCAATTTTGCAAAGTGTTTTTTATTCCTATGGCATTAACATCTAGCCATGAAGTCTTTTCTGATAACTCTTCACACATCAAAAATAACATAAGCTCATCATAAAGATCAGAGGTGATCATGTTATCACACAACCGGTTAACAGTTATGTTTTGAACGTTCATGCATTGAAAATTAAAGTGACCCTCTATACGGCAAAGTTCACAAGTAAAAGGATAAAGGTCACACAATTCTCTAGCAATCTCATTTAAATCTTTGACCCAAGTGATTGTTCTTTCATGCTTATGTTGCTTACAATACTTCTCTTCTTCAATCATAGGCCTTTCACAAGGTCTATCCACTCCACAAAAATTAACATGCTTATATAAAACTTCATTTTTAGGAATTGGATCATGCATGTTGAAATCATCATGAACAATTTCATTTTCTTTGCAAGTCTCTTTAAAAGGTTTATGATACTCGATCCAATCCTCCTTAGGCATATTAAGATGTGAAGCAAAAGATTTGAGGAAATCAACAAGGAGTTGAGAATCAAGCCCAAACTTAGCACTAAACTTATTAAAACTTGTAGTTTCAACAAAGGACTTAATGCAATCATACTCATAAATTATACCTGACTCTTTACCTTTGTCGATCTCCCAATCTTCAGTGTTGCGTTGAATTCTTTCAAGGAGTTCCCATTTAGCATCAATCTTTTCGTTTGTGAAAGAACCCATAGAGGAATCATCGAGCAAATCTTTATCCTGTCGAGAGAGCCTCGCATAGAAGTTAGTAATAATAATATCTTTGGGGAGCCCATGGTTAGGACATTTTAGCATTAACGTTTTCAGTCTCCCCCAAGCTTGAGCCATGCTCTCTCCGTCATGAGGATAAAAATTATAAACATAATTCCTATTCTTATGGACTTCATGAAGAGGATAAAATTTGGAGTAAAAGAGAGACTGGATCTCTTCCCACTCCAGCAGGTGAGAGTCATTTAGTAGCCTATACCATTCCAATGCTTTTCCTTTCAGTGACAAGGCAAATAATTTCCTCATGACAAACTCCCTCGATACACCTGCAAGCTTAAATAATGAACATAGTTGTGACAGATATAGCAAGTGTTCATCGGGATGTCTGTCTCCTGCATAACGATTAGCCAAAACATGATCGATAATACCAGCCGGTATTTTATAGGGCACAATTTCAGTAGGAGGAGGAGCAACCACCACAGGTGTGGGGCGTCCTCCCGCAAGCAACGATCCAATAGCAAGGTTTTTCATAAACATAACTAGTGAAATAAAAACAAGAAACAAAAAGATTTAATTGCAAGATCTAAAGATATACCTTCAAGCGCTCACCTCCCCGGCAACGGCGCCAGAAATAGCTTGATGTCTACACACGCTTCTACTCTTGTAGACTATGTTGGGCCTCCAAGCGCAGAGGTTTGTAGGACAGCAGCAAATTTCCCTCAAGTGGATGACCTAAGGTTTATCGAACTCAGGGAAGTAGAGGTTGAAGATTGTCTCTCTCAAGCAACCCTGCAACTAAGATACAAGAAGTCTCTTGTGTCCCCAACACACCTAATACAACTAGGAGTTGTATAGGTGCACTAGTTCGGCGAAGAGATGGTAAAATATGGATGATAGGAGTGGCAAAGCAAAGTAATATAAATATGTAATAAAAAGTGCAGCAAGCAAACAAGTGGTAAATGGGAGCACAAATGGTATTGCAATGATGGAAACAAGGCCTAGGCTTCATACTTTCACTAGTGGCAACTCCCAACAACATTAACATAATCGAATCACATGATATTTCCCATAAAACATGCAAAGGGGACACACTCGGAGGTCATTCCTTTGTGGTCAAGAGAGGACGAGAATTATGTAGGGCTACAAAAGCACACCTCAAAGTTCGTAGTTCTCAATCTAAGGATTTCCCAATGTCACCGCGACCATCCAAAGAGAGTCCCACAATCACCACAACATATCTAAAGGATAGTCAAAGACAAGCACCAAGAGACTCTCAATCTTCAATCAACACACAAGAGAGGAAATCATTCATGAAAATACTTTTCTAATCCATGTCCAATAGACCGCTGTCACCTTGGTCTCGGGGATTATACTAGATAAAGACAAGTGAGTACATCAATCCAATACATAGAGGAAGGGGAAATATCATGGGATCACCCTAGATTAACATAGCCTATGATCACAACGAAGATCACATAATGGGAGAGAGAATTGACCACATAGCTACTGGTAAGAACCTCAGCCCCGAGGAGGAACTACTCCCGCATCATGGAGGGAGGAAGCAACGTCGATGGAGATGAATCCGGGGGCACTTCCCCGTCCCGGCAGGGTGCCGGCGCAGGAATTCTGGTCCCCCGAAGCTTGATGGAGATGGCGGCGGAGATCGGAATCGCGTCTAGAGAAAAGGGGTCTGGAATCAGGGTTTCCTCGACAGACCTTAAATATATGCCAAAGGGGGCATCGGGGGAGCCTCGGGGGGCCCAAGCGCCCCCCCGGCGCGGCCCAGGGGGGGGGGGCGCCCACAGGCCGCCTGGAGCCCCTGTGGGCCCCCCCCCCCGGCTGTACTTTGGCCGCACGGTAGCTCCTGGAACGCTGATTTTTTTTATATTTTTTTTGGATTTTTCTGGGCAGTTCTCGAAACGTGAAAACCTGAAATACAAAAACAGCCGAAAACAGAAACTGGCACTGGGGTGCACTGGATTAGTAAGTTAGTCCAAATATGATCAAAAGTGTATGGAAGTGTATGAATATCATAGCAATATCACCCAAAAGTGGCATGGAGCAAGCAGAAATTATAGATACGTTTTGGACGTATCACCACCATGTTTGGTTAAGCAACGTGGATGATCTTACTTTCGTCCGTGTAATGTTGTGACAGTTCAAATAAACGCTTCGTGAGATTATGTGAAAGAACTGGAGATTACCCCTTGCGGGGACCTCAAAGGGTCACTTTTTGGTGCTCTTAATGCATACCAAGTGTTACGTCCAAGAGCCACCACATGTCGCATGCATGTCGCTTCCTATGGATTTGGTTTTAAAGTGCATTTTTGGTTTTTACATGTTTTTTTCTTCGGCTTTTTGGTTTTCGTCCGGCTTCCCTATGTTTTGATGAAAAAAATCATGATTTTTTTTTCATGCAATTTTTTCCTTCCGTGAGAAGCACAACTGTGCTTGTCTTAAAGGAAAAATATATATATGTGCTTCCACGAGATGCACATATTTCTTTTCGGAAAAAAGTTGTGCTTCTACAAGAAGCACAAATTTGCTTCCATAAGAACCACAATTGTGCTTCTCGAAAGTGAAAATAATACGTGCTTTCACGCGAAGCACATATTTCCTTCTCGTGGCGGCACATATTAGAGATAAATAATAATATAAAAAGCCGTCCTTCCGACTTTTTTCGGGGTTTTTCCATTCACTTTTCCAGATGCTCTTTTTTATTGGTTTTTGTATTATATTTATCTGATTTTTTTTGGGGGTTTTTTTGATCAAACAAGTTCATCAGAACCAATTAACATGGGGTATGGTTTCAAAGATCTCGATGTGAGAAATCTAACGGTCAGTTCAAGATTTGAACGCACAATTTAAAAGATAAAATATTTTAAATAAACGAATGTACGGAAAAAAAACTCTCAGGTTACTACAAGTGGCGCATATGCAATGCGTCACTTGTTGGCGTTTGAGAAAGTGGGGACTGACCTTTGCAAAGCATAACCCTTAACTAGTCATTTCAACCCCAACGCCTTAGCGCCAAGTAGCATACTAGCGCTCACGTGCGCGGCTAGATGGCTGCAGCCCAATAGGGTCCTTCCGTGGAAATTTAGCTTGTTGTTCGCTCGGCTGACCTTTCGATCCATCTGCCAGCGTGGTACAATAAAAATTGTCTGCCAGTTTTGTTCCCTAAAAAAATGCTGGCGTGGAAATTTACCGTTGACCGGTGATGGTTTACCAAGACGTTGATAGTGGAAATTTATAAAATTCCATAAATTAAGAAAATTAACGAATTCAAAAAGGTCAGAAATTCAAAATTCTGTTCATTAATTTTGAAAAGTTTGTGAACATAAATATAGGACACTGATTTGTAAAATGTTAAACAAATAAGGAAAAGTTTAATAATTCCAAAAAGTTCACGAATTTGAATAAAGTCCAGCAATTTCTAAAAGGTTCACAGATTCGAAAAACATTTACCAAATGAATAAACATACAGAGACTAAAAAAGTACATGAATTTAAATAAATTTCACAAATTTTTATAAATTAATGGATTTGAGAAAAAATCACGAAATGGGAAAAAAATCTCGGAGATTTTCAATACTTATCAAATTCGAAAAAATATGAAATTATTTTTTTGGAGAATTTCTAAAATAAAAAGTAATTTTTCTTTTATTAAATTGATAAGAAATTCAAAAGTTTGACAAAAAATGCTAGCCAATATGAAATAGAAAACCTCATGATAAATTAAAAATCAAGAAATTAAAAAAACAGAAATAGAAAAATGAAAAATAAATAAAAAGAGGATGAAAATATAGCAAAAGCCAGCCTAAAACGAACATAATAAACAACACAGATAAAGCAGCCTACAAAAAAGAAACAAGACCTTAAGGGCCATGCCGTCACCCGTCAGGGTGTGCGCCAGCACGATTTTGCCTTTATTTGGGCTGGACCTATGTCTCGCTTAAAGCGAGACTTAGGGATCCAAGGTGCGACGGAGGGCACAGCCTCGTTTTTTTATTCCCATTTTATTATTTTGTTTATACTTACAAGTACACTAAAATAAATTACAAAAAAAACATTACAAAAAAACATTTGGAGAAATTTTTAACCAAACGTTTGAAAAATATTAAATGTGTATAGAGAAATTGATTCTCTTGTATACGAAAATGTATACCAAAAATATGCAATGTATGCGAAAATAATTGATCATGTATTTTTTTAAATTTTAATAAAGCATTTAAAAAATGTTAGATGTGTATAGAAAAATGTTGAACATATATTGAAAAATAATAATGGTGGATTTGCAAAAATTTTAATAAAGCATTTAAAAGTGGTTAAATGTGTGTAGAAAAACTACTGACCATGTATACAAAAAAAAACTGTTAATCAACATTTGCAAAATGTTGAATGTGTATAGAAAAGTTGTTGACCAAGTATTAAAAAATGTGAATCAAGCATCTGCAAAATTTAAAATATGTATTAAAAAATGTTGGCCATGTATTTAAAAAAATATAGCATTTGAAAAATGTTAAAATCTACTTTAAAATGTTGACCATGTATTAAAAATACATTAATCTTATATTGGACAAATTGGAATCACCCATTTGAAAAAAATGTTTAAAATCTGTATACATAAAAATTTGACTGTGTACTAAAAAACTGTTAAGCTTGTATTTGAAAATGTTATATGTGTATTAGAGAAATGTTCTTGGTGTATTCGAAAAATGTTCTATCAAAACCAAAAGAAACAAAGGAAAACAGAAAAAACAATGTAAACTCCAACAACAAAGGAAAATAAAGTAGAAAATAAAACCTAAAAATCAAGTGCATAAAAGGGAAAACGGTGAAAACTGAGGAAAATCAACAAAAACAAAAGAAAACAAAGAAACCCAATAAATCCAAAGAAGAAAGCAAAGAAAATGAAACAACAAAGAAAGCAGTGAAAAGCCTGAAGACAGTAAAAATCCGACAAAGAAACAAAGACAAATAAAGAAAACCGATGCAAAACGAGAAAGAAAGAAACAAAATGAAGAAAAAAGAATGCAAACCAAGAAAAAAGCCGAAGAAAAACGGAGAAACAAGTGAAAACCAAGAAGAAACATCTTAAAACAAATAAAAGCGAAAAAACTCGGAGAAACTAGTGAGGAAACAACGAAAATCCGTTAAAAGAAGAAAAATAAGAAAAACAAAACCATGAACCAGTGAACGAAGGAGTAATTGACAAAAAACTACCACATTTCACGTATCCGTCCTACATAATTACCACAATTTGAAAACTTGACCAAAAACTCAAGATTAGTGATAATTTCGTGACAAAAAACTTCCAGGTTGAGTTGATGACCGTTTTTATGATTTTAAACCTGTTTATGACATGCGGGACCCGCGTGTCAGAGCTGACGTGGCGGAAAAGTTAACTCCGTTTATTTCGACAGTTAGATTAACCGTTATTACAGGTGAGTCCCACATGTCAGCATCTACCTTCTTCTTCCTCATCCTCTTTCTCTCTTAAGCATTTCAAAGAACACCTGGTGTTCGTACCCGCGTGGTGAAACAGAGCATGGGCACGCGGTCGAGGACGCGGAGCTCGCCCTACCGCGTCGCCGGTGGCCTTGTCTGCAAGCTTTGTGAGCGTCGTGGCGTTGGCCGCCGCGAGCCTGGTCGCGAACCCCAGCCTCAGGCAGCTCGCCAGCGTATCCTCACTACCCTCCATCTCCCCCCGCAGCGCCGCGTCGGCCAGCAGGAACGCCTGCTGCCCCTTGTCCTCCCCCGCCGCCCACTGGCAGAGCTCTACGCTCGTCAGCGCTCGCCCGACCACCAGCTCCAGCAGCACCATGGCGAACTAGTACACGTCCCATTTGGTGCTCGGCTTCGTCGTGTTCTTGGCCGCCTCGGTGCCCGGTAATGCGCGGCCGCCTCGGCGGAGGAGGAAGGCCCGGCGCCGGCTAACGGGCTCGCCCCTCCTCCTGCTCCAGGCGGCGGCGGTGACAGGTCGACATGCTCTTGTCGTGGAGGTATGCCGGGCCTCTCGCCACGCCGCGCGCGATGCGCAGCCGCGCGCTCCACCCGAGGTTCATCGGCGGCGTCCCCGGCTCCAGCAGCGGACAGGGCGCGACACCGGAGCTGGACGCGTTGTGGACGCTGGCCATCGAGAAGAGGACGAGGAGGAGGAGCGCGTGGAGCATAGGAGAGGAGGTGCCCGTGGGCGGCGCGGGCGAGCACTGGCCTGAGGGCGCCGGTGCTGGCTTCTTTCGCGCGGAGGAGGAGGTCTTTGGCATGGACGGACCACTCCGGCAACGGGCTGGGTGGATGCGATGGCGGAGGAGCGGCGACGCCCTGCCCGACAACATGTGTGCTCGAATGATGCACATGAAGTGTTTGTTAAAATGTCAGAGAGGGAAAGAGAAGGAAGAAGAAGAATGACATATGGGCCCCACCCGTCATAACGGTCAACATGACAGTCAAAATAAACCGAGTTGGTGATTTCCGCCACGTTAGCCCTGACAAACGGGCCCCTCATGTCATAAACGTGTTTAAACCGTCTAAAATGGCTATTTTACGAAAATGATAGTTTTTTGTCACGAAATTATCATTAATCTGAAGTTTTTGGTCAGTTTTCAAAATGTGGTAGTTCTGTGGGACGGATACGTAAAATGTGGTAGTTTTTTTTGTCAATTACTCATGAACGAAGGGAAGCGAGGGAACTCGATCGAGAAACCTTGCGCGAAAAAAGACAAAGACGGACTGGCCCAATAGGTACATCACAGGGGAAAACGCTTCAGCGAGACAGAAGAAACTCTTGCATGAAATGAGATATTGGGCTTGTTTGGGACTGCTCCGCTTCACCAAAATTAGCTTCACTCCACCAAATTCACTTTGGAGCAGATTCATACAAAAGTTGTAGCACTACCAAAGATAATGTTTGGCTTTCATGTAGCTCCAGCTTCAAGAATGTAAAAATTGGTGGAAAGGATCTTTTTGATTGGATGAGAGGGGAGAAACGAAGGGGTATCCACTTACTGGTGGCAGTGGTGGGTAATTTCTCCCCAACTCTAGCTTTTAGGATTTTTTGGAGCACCCCTTCATGAGCTTCATAAAAAATTGGGAGTTGTACCCCAGATTCTAGTTTTTCTGTGGAGCAGCATATCGTGGAGCTATCCTGTTTGATTTGAGTTTTGTGGAGCGGAGCTGAATTTTAAGGAGCAGAGCAGTCCCAAACAGGCTCATTGTCGCCGCACTCTATTTGGTGGGTGAAGCGCCAGATAGGCAAATAGGATTTGGCCAGGTCCGGCCACTGCAAATGTGCCTTCCATGATGCAATGCAAGTACACTACAGTATTTCCGTGTACTTCGTGGGCACATTCGTGGCATCGTGAACAGTGAGGTGGGTGTAAGTTCAACAGTTTAAGACTGACGCACGATTCTGTTCCCTCTTTACGCCAAGAGGACTGAGGGACTCGTGGACGGATCAGACAGCTGCGTACAAAGTGGAACTGATTCCATCGATTTGTTCCTTATTTTCTGTTACCTAGCTAGCCTACCAGAATCGCATATCAACCACACCCGGCCGGGCTCAAACTTGGTGCTCAACTAGAGGTTTGCACAATGAGCACATGCGCTCATGTTACCTTGCTACGGAATAGACACATTTCTTATTTATTTTTCCGGAGGAGAAAAGAGACACCTATTGCGAATAAAACAGTGCTATCTATCTCTCTCTTGTCAACATCTTCAGAACGATAATTCAATTCGGTGCCCGGGCTCGTTTACACCCGATGAACAGTAAAATCAAAACAAAAAACAGGAAAATTGTTTTTTTTTGTGATGCAAGATGCTCAAATGCATCATGTTAGTGCAAAAATTTGGGGTGTTTGAACATTCAAGGAGCTCGTGACAAAAAAGACAAAATTAGGCATGAACAGTGTTGTTTTCAGAAGTTTCTTAGCCATCCGAAATTTATCTTTTTTACCATGAGCTCCTCGAATGTCCAAACTTCATCGAATTTTACACGCACATCACGGACATGAGCATCTTGCACCATTAAAAAAAAAATCAGAATTTATGGGTAAATTTTTGCCATTTAAAATGATTTTACAGTTCACACTCGGACTCATATAGAATAGCCGTGTCCAGTACGGTAAGGGTAATATGGCAAACGTGAACAGAGCGGGTATGCTAGCCCCCATTGTGCACCCACGGTGCGCTCACCAGCAGAGAGTGCAAGGAGAATCATATAATGTATCATCTCCTCGCATCACGCCTACATATGTATCATCTTCTCTCTGGCATAGCAATAACTCTGTAACTCACTACCTATCAATGCAAATACGTAAGGCTTTTGCGTATTCGTAAAAAAAGAAACATATATACATGCATTATAAAAATGAAATATGTGTTCTTGGAATTAGAATGTTTCCAACATAACAAAAGGCATAAATGAGTGTACGAATTGGCATCTCCGGGTGAAACCTGGTAAACCACTACTAAGTTCATATGGTGAAAAAAAATCATACGTTGGGCTAAGATTATCTTATCATTTGTGCGTAAAATTGATATCTTGTGGGAAGAATTGAGTGTAGCTTAGATGGCTAGATTCCTTGTGGTGGTACTAGTCCATCAAGATTCAACTGCTAGACTTGACGTTGGTGTCGGCCATGGATTTATTTCAGGTTTCCGGCGAAGTTCGTTCAGTGGGAAATGACGTTTCTATCAACTATGAGGCGCTTATGACAATTTCGTCAGTTTAAGATGTATCGGCTCAGTCTCTCGAAGGTGCTCATAGTGGTAGGGTATGCATGCGTTCGTAGAGGTTATTGTATGTGCGTGTATATAAGCGCATGCGTTTGTATTGCATTTCTTAAAAAATTGGTATCTTCTTTGAGAAATCATATTATATTGAACTAAGTGATAAATTAGCAAACCAAATATATATACTTTTACATGGCTGATTATATGACCTATTTTACTTTAAGTTACAACACACAGTTTGTTGGAACTCATTTCTAGAGTTTTTGCTAATATAGGCAACCAATCAAAAGGTGCTTAAAATAACTGTGATGAAACCATGTAATCTTGATAGATACCAGGTCATTTTTACTAATTATTCTAACTTTTTCTAAGCCAGCCAATGAATATACCCAATAGCAAAGAAAGAAAATAAATAAATAAATAAATAAAGGCTTGCATTAGCAAATAGAACACAAGTGACACGTAATTTAAGTTAGTACGTAGAATTTAAGCAACAACCTTCATCTACTGCATGAACTTTGCTATCCACCTACCAATTAACTAATAACCATAGATACAAAACGAGGGCATGTCAATTGGTGAAGTAGATGTTGTTCTCTTCTTTTTCAATCATGCAATCAGAACCATTTCCCTGAATAATTAAGATAAACCCTCTGTTCGCCGTCTGTGTATCAGTACAACTATCGTCAATTCTTTTGGTAACATGTCATCCATATTGGTACGTAATATAGTTCATCATTTATACAAGACACTGTGAATGTACACTTGTTTTTTCTACTATTTACTAACATGATTTCCAAGGGGGAAAGTTGTCGGATCGTAAAACAAGGATTAGTGGGGAGGGAATCAAACAGGTATATATAGTTAGTATGTACCACTATATATAGCAGACAGAATGACCAACCTGTTATATATAGTTTGCCTAGCTAGCCATAGCTACTGCGATTAACTTTGTTTTGATGTGTAATTAGAAGCACCCCACGGGACAAGAGACTCTCCTATAGGCTATAGCTCTGCCTTGTTTTAGTAATCCCTCGCGGTCATAGCATTTGCCCGATCGATGTGACTCCGTTGCCAAATGCAAATGGCAAAGCTTCTGCCGGAGGAGCGTATCTTGCTTTCCACTTTTGGTCCCCGCTCGACTCGACGAGCTTTGCTTTGCTTGGAGTATAAACATACTAGCTCCAAATACACCTGGCCTTTGGGTTTTATATCGAGTATACTAAACAAAACTACGAGATCGAGCCTTCTAGACCGCAAAGTAGAGAAAGGGACCGTGTACACGACACCATCACTCGTGCCATCATCGATGGATGCTTCATTTCACCGCACACGGATTAACATAACCCTTGCAGCCACATCAGGGGAGAGATTTACTAATGGGAGCAGCGAATAGGGCGCGGCCTCCATGCCCGCGCAGACGACATGCAAACAGACAGGTGGAGGGAGCTAGACGAAGCAACCCCGGCCGTGTCTCCCGGCCGTGGCATGTACTGCAAGATATATTAGCTGTAGGGATAGTTAACCATTAACGTGCCCGTCGCCGGTCGATCTGGGTTCTTCTTCCTGCTCTTTCCGGTGGCCGGGATGGGCTTTACGCGCGATTAAACAAGGCGGTGGTCCTGGAGCTGGTGCGCGTGGGCGACACCTGTCGCCGGCGTGGTGCGGCAAAGTCACCGCACCCAGCGCGCGGCGACGGCGATGCGCGCATAAAATAACCCGCGGCCGAGCGCGGGAGCCCGATCGCCCGCCCGTACGTACGTCTACGTGCTTGCCCGAAATAGCAGCCACATTATTTTACGGGCGCGCGCGCTGTCCTCCGGGCCGCGGGAACCCCGATCGGTCTAAAGAGGAAGACGAAAGGCGGGCGGGGTGTCGGCGCGGGATTGGCCCGGCCGTCGCCATCGCCGGCCGCACCCACCACTAATTGGTGGCAGCGACAGCGGCTACCGATCGAGCATGACCTTAGCTTATTAGCTTAGGGCATTCTTAATTGCGCGGTGATGCGTCCTGCTGAGCTTGCTGATGCGCGCGCGTGATGCTCTGGCGTAGAGGTGGCCTATTGGCTCGGGCCGTTTGGTGATTAGGTGAGAGCGCCGTGAGAGCTAGGCATGCAGGCGCAGGGGAGGGCGCACATTGCCACGAGCGCTAGCTTACGGGTGATCGACGGGAAAGACCGAAAGAGAAGGTGTACGTGGAGGCCATGGCCGGGGACCGTACATAGAAAACACTACTTAAACCACAAGGGGAGATCTAACGATCTACTACTGCTGCTGCTGCTGCTTTGGGGTTAGTATTATTCTTTGGTGAATGTCACGACGGCGAGGTCTCTCGAAGGGGTAAGGGAGAATAAGGAATTGGATATCGTTTTTCGATTCCGGCCGGCCTCTTGTTACGTGCGCGTACGTGTGTGGTGTTCCCATGTTGCCCTCCGGTAACAACGGAGAGCGGGCCGGGGTAGATCGGTGGAATTGAAGCTCCGGTTTCGCGGGGAATCCTGTGCTGTGGACACCTGCGCTCGGTCGAGGGGTTCTTTCGGTCGTTTTGTCGCCGGCATCCCAGCCGGCCGGTAACTTTCCGCCAAATTAATTCATGCCTCCTTCGTCCCATCACAATGGCTCCTGGAGCCGCCACTGGTTTCACCTTAATCTATCCACACGGGTTTGAGATATAGGG
>LR738710.1:693862621-693872924 GCA_902687465.1 Secale cereale | reverse complement strand
ATTGAGGAAGATCAAATCAACATAGTGGACAAAAGATTTTAACGTGGAAAACCCCATCCAATGAGAAGATAAAAAACCATGGGCGCCAGCCAGTGAAATTTCACTATATCGAAAGAGGTTATAAACGCCGGGATTTACAACGATGATTTTACCCCGTTCGAACTACAAGAGTAGTGGTCACCCACTCCACTCCGGCCCAAGCTTCCCGACGACGGACCTCCGCAGCTCCGTCAGAAGTTATCCTTTATATGAATGTGGATCAGGACTCAACAAGTGTTGCCTCTTGGTGTATTGGTATTTGATAGAAGAAAAGTCCAAGGGAGGGCAAACATCTAAATTACAAAGCCACTCTAAGTTCTAGACACCACTAGAGGTATCACATATAGGCCCTCCGGCATGATTGAGCCTTGGCTTTAATCATCTTAGAGTAAGCTAGCGAGGTTGGGTTGCTCGTTGTAGAATATTATCACATTCCGTTAGGGAGAGAATTTGTGGAATCTAGGTGCGGGAACACCCACTTTTTTTTAGCCGTCATGGACCTTAGGATTGCTTCGCAATTCCAAAACTAGTTTAGTATTTGCATGTGATTAGTCCTTAATTACTGAATGTGGATTATGCAACACAGTTTTAGAAGCTTTTGACGGAGACTACATGCTCATCCCATCCCACCTCCCATGCCTTTTATTTTGACTTCCAAATTTGAATCTATTGTATATTTTGAATTGAAAATCTATATATTTTTGCATATCTGTGTCTTTGCGACGAGGGCTTTGAATCAAGACTACTCTTGAATATGTTTGACAAGTTTTAAACTTCATCAAGTTTCAACTATTAAACTTCATAAAACAAAGGATAAATTCAATGAGTTTCAAACACTAAAAGTTAACTTTGTACCCTAAACATTACACCCAAAGCCCTAACCCAACCCTGAAAGGTAATGAAACTTGGTAAAACTTGGTCAAAATTGAATGTTACGGCTATCAAGGTTTAATACTTGAAACTAGTTAGAATTTGAATTGTTGTCCAAATGCATTAAGAGTGATATTGTTTGAAAGTCCTCGTTGCAGGGAAAACATCTCTAACCACATGGGTGGGGATTCTTAACTGTTAGGTGTTAGGTCAAGATGGGCGGGCACCAGAAAAAAGTATTACTGTTGTGAAATTAATTGTCGGAAAACAATTCATGTTGTAGCATGTGAGCTAGCGTCAAACATATCCTGCCCATTTGTTTCTTTAGAAGGCAAAAAAACATTGTCTCTTGGTGTGATATTTAACACACGAAAAGTGGAAGGAAGGGCAACACTCTAAATTACAACGCCACACGCCAAGGGCCCAAAGTATAATCTCTAGACCTCCCCCCACGATCTTCATGTCGAGTAAGCTATCGGGGTTGAGTTGCTCATTGCTGGAGATGACCGTGTTCTGTTGCTTCCAGATCTACAAGGTTGTGAGCATAATCACTGGGATGTTCCTTCTCACAATGGTATGAGAGGATGGGTGGCATGTTGCTACCACTCCATGAAGTCCTCTTAAACGACCGACAACCGGGAGGAAGATCGAATCCGCGGGAGCACATCATGCCACAAGGTGCACGAGAAAGGGCATTTGAGGAGGAGGTAACAGATGGCCTCCTCCCAATGGCCATATACCACATGGTGTGTTGTAGTCTATGCCTCAAAGTCATTCCTTCATCTGACAACTATCTTTGATAGGCTAGCCAAATGAGGAACTTCACCGAAGATGGGGCCCATGACTTCGAGTTAAACTAAGCTTACATATAACCTCGATACAACCCCCTCCCCTCCAAGAGGTTGTTGTATCAGGTCTTGAAAGAATGTAGGTGGTCATCCCTCCATTGCCAAAGGAAAACATCTCGCATAATTCAAGAGGTGCACATCCCTGAATAACCAACTAGACATGGATATATTGCCTCCAAGCAAGGGGGTTGAGGGGCGCTTTAATGTATGTGATCGAAGGCATATCCAAGAGTGTCTACCATAGCATGCGATGATTCTTAGTGTGCCCTAAAACTAGGAAGATTAGCTCAGGAGCAATTTCTGAAAAATTCATGTCATCAAGCCATTATTCCTAGAAGAAAGCAGATGTTTCCTCGCCAATAACCATTTTGGTGAATGCCAAAAACAAACTCTACTCGTCCAACGAGAACTATATGTCAAGCCTGACCCAACGTGGTATGGGGAGTAGCAAGTGAACGCAAAGGCTAATTGGAATATGGGCGAGGTCTAAGATGTCGAAACCACCAAGACTTGCGGGGTGGAGGTGTGTGTGTTTGTGTGTGTGCACACGCGCGTGCGTGTGTGTGGGGGGAGGGGGGGTTAAAACTAAGACCAATTGACATGGAAGTGCCCGCCTCGAGAGGCAAGTCAGCCTGTCTAAAGGAACCCCTCACTAGCGCCACTTAGTTTTAGTTTATAGTCTAGCGTCCGATGAATATAGTGATCTTTCACTTAGATATATCTCTAGTTCACAGAATTGGATCACGTGGGCCGACGTCGTTCAGGCAGTAGCTGTGCCATCCAACCCCCTATTGGCCCCTCACATGGAAGATGTTGGGACCTTTGTGTGCTAATATCTTCATCTGCCTCGCCCTCAAGAACATGTGTTGAATGATGAATCATATGTCCCATAAGGGGCTCCCCCCATGATGATCTTGTGCCCTCCGCGACCAAGAGATTGAGGATATCAACACATCCTCATGGGTAGCTCCTTATCCTCACAAGTGTCGCATGGTATCCTTTATTGGTGCGGCACCACGACTGTTATTCCTCGTTTAGAGCTGTCTTTTATAGACTGGATGGCGGTTTCTTGCGACCATGCCCCCTGCCATGCGTAAGGTGCTCTTCTCAACCCTTCTATCAAATGCTTGATGGCTCTCAAAGCATCACAATTGATGCATTTTTATGGCTTGAGACCTTTTGTTAAGCACCTTGTCCAAACTATCCAGGAGTAGGGCTTTGGGCTAGGGCTGGAACCAAGGGGCTCAACATATTTTTACACGAGACATAGTCCTAGCATTCATAGGGTTGAACACCCATTTTACTTGTTCTTCTTATGCACTCACAACCACACCAGTTCGTGTACGTGGTTTTGCAAGTTGCACTTTGTAATAACTTCACTCTCTTTCTATCAGTGAAATGATAGGTAATCTTGCATACGTGTAAAAAAGGCAGCGACGGTGGCACACAACTGATAAGTCATTGATATCTCTTGAACTCACGAAACTATCTTCCGCCATGCTTTATAGATAAAGCACAAAACACAAGTATATGATCGTAAGATACAAGGTGGTGAGGAAGCCCTCAAAGAAGTAGAACCTTGGCAAAAAGGACAACGTGCATCGAAATGACGATGTTGCCAAATAAGAAAATGGGAATGCCTAATGACTACACCACAATAGGACTAACACCATGTGTGTTCCCCGGTCACACCCTCAATAGGGAAAACGACGCCTAGTGTCGCCGTCGCCCGCGCCATGAGCTAGACCGCATTTTTCACCCGAAACCCTGACATGACAAGAAAAAATGCGAGAACACCTTCAAGAGAAAATCGACGGTCACACGCACCATCTACGTCGACTCTAGAGTGCAGAGCTTTCGCTTGGTTGCTTCCCCGTGCCAGGAAGGGGCAATCAGCCGCCACAACAAAGCGAGAACCTCCAAAACTAGCGCAGTGCTCTTGAATAAGATCACGACAACGGATACGTGCGAGACTGTGAGTAGTTAGGGCATCTCCAATGCCGACCTTCAAACCGCCCACATCCGTACGAATTGGGCGGTCCCGACGTGTTTTGCAATCCAACGGGGTACCTCATCCATCCGTGCACCGGCCCGGACGTACTTTTTGCCGGAAACCGGAAGCAAACCGGGGGAGGGGGGCTTTGCGGGCGTCCGAACCACTTCGGCACACACACACACATCTGAAAGGATCGATATGGTTGACTAGAGGGGAGTGAATAGGCAATTAACAATTTTTAGCTTTTCTTGACCAAATTAAACTTAGCAACAAAATAGGTTGTCTAGATGTGCAATTACGTTGATAACCTATATGATGCAACAATAACAAGCATACAAGCAAGCAAGGAATAAAGCATAATAAAACTTGTACAAGTAAATGTGAGAGATAACCAAGAGTGGAACCGGTGCAGACGAGCATGTGTTACGGAAGTTCCTTCCCTTTGAGGGGAAGTACGTCTCCGTTGGAGCGGTGTGGAGGCACAATGCTCCCCAAGAAGCCACTAGGGCCACCGTATTCTCCTCACGCCCTCACACAATGCGAGATGCCGTGATTCCACTATTGGTGCCCTTGAAGGTGGCGACTGAACCTTTACAAACAAGGTTGGGGCTATCTCCACAACTTAATTGGAGGCTCCCAACGAAACCACGAAGCTTCACCACAATGGAATATGGCTTCGAGGTGACCTCAACCATCTAGGGTGCTCAAGCACCCAAGAGTAACGCAACCAATCCCTAGATTTGGACCTCAACCGTCTAGGGATTAGTGGGGGGAATCAAATTTATCTTAGTGGAAGTGTAGATCTGGGCCTTGTCAACCAATCCCTATAAAATCAACAAGTTTGATTGGCTAGGCAGAGAGATCGGGCGAAAATAAACTTTTGGAGCAACAATGGAGCTTGGGGGAGAAGAGGTGAGTCTTCTTGAGGAAGAAGACCCCATTATATAGTGGAGGGGGTAAGTGAACCGTTACCCCCTTTTCTGCCCGCACAGAGCGGTACTACCGCTGGGTGGAGCGGTACTACCGCAGGTGCCAGTGGTACTACTGCGGCCCCCAGCGGTACTACCGCCCTGTGTTAGAGACGACGCATGGAGGGGAAGAGCGGTAGTAGCCGCGGTGGCGGAAGTGGTACTACCGCTTATAAGCGGTACTACCGCTGCTACTGCCGTTGCTACCACCGTAGAACCCGACACGAGAAATGCCCACCTCGAATCGACGCGGAGGTGGTGCCTTGCTGCGATGGTACTGCCGCATATACCCCCAAGCGTTATTACCGCGCTGCGCAACGGTACTACCGCTTGGTGGGTATAGGCGGTACTACCGTGCCCAACAGCAAAAGACTCCACAAAGAGATGTGGAGAGCTCCAACGAGAGAAAGGAGATGAGGGTGCCGAAAATAAGTGTACGTGATGATTCCACCCTGGCCTTTCCAAAGCGGACCCCCTTGATAGTACGGTGTCTCCTACGACTCGAGTCCACCAAAACAAAAACCGAGGAAGACGACACGTCTTGTGCTAATAACTCGGAGGGTAGATGATCGTCTCGTGCCAATGGATTAATCTCTGAAATACTTAGCACACACGATTTGTCCGCAAACGCATTGTCATCAATCACCAAAAGCACATAGGAAGGGACATGCCCGTTCAATCTCCCCCTTTTTGGTGGATTGATGACAACACGAGATTTGCATAGAATATAATATGAATAGGAGTAGGCAAACCCCAAAGACTATAAAAAATAGACGGGCTCCCCCTAGATGTGTGCATATAAGTGAGTTGCTTTTGGAAGGCAGAGCACACACTCTAGGATCAACACTCCCCCTATTTTTATAGTCCGATAAGGAGACAAAAGTGTGTAAATTAGTAGGTGAGTAAAGATAGAATAGGAAATAAGCACACATCCTACTAAAGTACTCGACAACTTTAAGGTAGCATAGGTCTCACACATAGAACAAGTAATTGGGTCTCATGAATACAAACCAAACAAGACAAAGAAAGTTTGCGAGAAGAGGAGACAGAGCCTAAAAAGCAAGAAACACACTCGCAACTCACAAGTCCACCACAATACGCAAATCCACCTCTCCCCCTTTGGCATCGAGACATCAAAAGGGGCAGAGAGAGGCAGAACATCATCACATCGTTGTGTGGTCATCTGCACCTCCGTCATCGGCTGGGGGCTGCTCGGGGTCAGAGTCAGTACAGCGGCAGTGCTGCTGAACCCAGTTGTCCTCATCTGTGATCTGGCCTTCAGAGCCACTAACTACCGTGGTACCAAGCTGACGCATGAGCTCCTTATGACGGGTCCTAGACTTCTTCTCAGACACATGGGTCATGTACTGACCGTGAGACTCCATGCAGAACAACTTCTTCATCTTATTTTTGAGCTTCTTTGCCCAAGAGGGCTCTGCTCCAGATGGCATAAACTCATCATCATCATACTGATCAGCCTCTGCCTCAGTATCATCAGCACCAGCCGGAATCTTAGAGTGAGTGACCGGAGTGTTCCAGAGATCCTTCCTCCTAAGCCTCTTGATCTCGTGAGAGACCAACTCGCCAGTCTCTAGCAGGTACCCAATGTAGGTGTGCTCCCAAGCCTTCTCAATGAGGAGCATGATATAAGGAGCATATATGACATACTTACGCTCAGAGATGGCAGACAACAGTTCAGACCACATGACATGAGAGATATCCAATGTTTCTCCAGTGTTCTGTTCCTTTTGATGCTGGCAGAAAAGAAGCATGTCCACAAGATATGAGTGAACCATATCCTGGTTCCCAATACGAGGAAAGAGAGTCTCCCTGAAGATGCGATGAAGGATATCCAGAAACACAGGCAGCTCATATGTCTCCTTCTTAGTCTCAGGGTTGACCTTCTTAGTACAATAAGGCCAAAGATTCTGCTTATGAGTGGAGGTGGAATTGTGATGAGGTCGAAAGCCAACCAAACTCTCAAGTCCGAGATCTTCAACACCAAGAAGCTCCATGAAGGCTTTCCACTTGACCGCTATACGCCTGCCATTAGTCATCCAAGTCAAGGTCCTTTCTGCATCGGTGCCAAGATGGACAGTGGCATAAAACCGAGCCACCAGATCTGCACCGAAGTCCTTGTTCAATGACATGATGTCGAGAATGTTCAGCTGTTTGCACATCTCCAAGGCTTCGCCGAAGTAAGCAATGTCCTTCTCCAAATGAGCAATGTGATAGTGTGAACATCAACAAAGAGATTCTTCTTGGCCTTGATCACATCGAAGTAGGTTGCATACTGAAAGCGGTTCCAGAACGGACGGTTGAAAAGGGTGGGCTCTTTCTCATGCTCATAGGGATTGCGCCGATGCCTCTCCCAAAACTCCTTGTTTGACATTTCAGTGACAGTCTTGGCCTTCTTAGCTGGCTTCTTTGCAGTACTCTTGGACGGCTGCTGAGACTGAGACGGTGGTGCACCTAAAGAAGGAACACTGGCAGAGCCACTTGCAGACCCACCTGCTGCCACAAAGGTGCGATAGCGCTTTGAGCCAGTGCGTCCGGGGTTGATGCGACGGGCAGGTGATACGTCTCCAACGTATCTATAATTTTTGATTGTTCCATGCTATTATATATTCTATTTTGTATGTTTAATGGGCTTTATTATACCTTTTATATTATTTTTGGGACTAACCTACTAACCCAAGGCCCAGTGCAATTTGCTGTTTTTTTTGCCTATTTCAGTGTTTCGCAGAAAAGGAATATTAAACGGAGTCCAAACGTAATGAAACCTTTGGGAGAGTTATTTTTGGAACGATATCTTCACAAGAGACTTGGAGTAAAAGTCAGAGAAGAAACGAGGTGCCCACGAGGGGGCAGGACGCGCCCTCACCCTCGTGGGCCCCATGTTGCTCCACTGACATACTTTTTCCTCCTATATATACCCATATACCCTAAAAACATCGGGGAGCACGAAGAAACCCTAATTCCACCGCTGTAACCTTTTGTTCCCGCGAGATCCCATCTTGGGGCCTGTTCCGAAGCTCCACCGGAGGGGGCATCGATCACGGTAGGCTTCTACATCAACACCATAGCCCCTCCGATGAGTTGTGAGTAGTTTACCACAGACCTTCGGGTCCATAGTTATTAGCTAGATGGCTTATTCTCTCTCTTTGGATCTCAATACAAAGTTCTCCTCGATCTTTGAGGAGATCTATTCGATGTAATTTTTGCGATGTGTTTGTCGAGATCCGATGAATTGTGGGTTTATGATCAAGATTATCTATGAACAATATTGGATTCTTTTCTGAAATCTTGTATGTATAATTATAATATCCTTGGAAGTCTCTTCGAATTATTGGCTTGGTTTGGCCTACTAGATCTATAGTTCTTGCAATGGCAGAAGTGCTTGGCTTTGGGTTCAATCTTGCGGTGTCCTTTCCCAGTGACAGTAGGGGCAGCAAGGCACGTATAGTATTGTTCCCATCAAGGATAAAAAGATGGGGTTTATATCATATTGCTGGAGTTTATCTCTCTACATCATGTCATCTTGCTTAAGGCGTTACGTTGTTCTTATGAACTTAATACTCTAGATGCATGTTGGATAGCGGTCGATGTGTGGAGTAATAGTAGTAGATGCATAATCGTTTCGGTCTACTTGTCACAGACGTGATGCCTATATACAATGATCATGCCTAGATATTCTCATAACTATGCGCTTTTCTATCAATTGCTCGACAGTAATTTGTTCACCCACCGTAGAATTCTGCTATCATGAGAGAAGCCACTAGTGAAACCTATGGCCCCCGGGTCTATTCTCATCATATTAATCTTCCATCTACTTTACTTTACTTTATTTACTTTCTATTTCTATACCAAAAATAACAAAAATATTAGCCCATCCTATCTATCAGATCTCACTCTCGTAAGTGATCGTGAAGGGATTGACAACCCCTTATTGCGTTGGCTGCGAAGTTCTTATTTATTTGTGCAGGTGCGAGTGACTCGCGCATGGTCTCCTATTGGATTGATACCTTGGTTCTCAAAAACTGACGGAAATACTTATGCTACTATGCTGCATAACCCTTTCCTCTTCGAGGGAATACAACGCAAGCTCGAGAAGTAGCAAGAAGAATTTCTGGCGCGGTTGCCGGGGAGATCTACGCAGAAGTCATATACCAAGTACCTATCACAAACCCTTATCCCCCGCACTACATTATTTGCCTCTCGTTTTCCTTTCGCCCACTTCACCCTTGCCGTTTTATTCGCCCTTCTGCTTCCGTGTGTTTTATCGCTTTGTCTTGCCACCTTGGCTAGCACGCCTATCATTATCAATACTCCCGAGAGTGAGGTTCTTAATTTTAAACAAAGGGAGGAAGAAAATCTAAAAGATGCTTGGTACAGAATTTGCAATGCTCAAAATAGATCTACTAGGAAGCTTTCCACTTTTGTGCTTCTTCGCATTTTTTATGTTGGCATCACTCCGTGGAACAGATATATTCTTGATACCATTACCGTAGGGAATTTCTTGGGTAGCCATACTTTTGATTCTTATAATGCTATGATAGAATTGTTTGTCCCACCACCTCTTCTGGTTAATGGAAATGTTTTGACTTTAGAACATGTTATGCAAAGGCTTGAAATTATTGAAAACAAATTTGCCACGATAGAGTTGGTTGAGAGTTTGCATAAAAAGATCCATAACCAAATCACCCAATATGGATCTAAAGTAGGTGTCATTCTGAAAAACTTTAAAGAAAAAGAACCTATAGTTAAAGAAAGGATAGATCAAGATTCAACTAGAATTGATAAACTTGAGGATATTATTACTAATGTAGGGTCTGTTTTTTCTGCTGCGAAAAATACTTCGAATCGCTCTATCACTAAATTGGCCAAGTTTATGTATGTTCCTAAAAATAAGGGTGAATCATCTAGTAAGGAAACTGCGAATCTCAAATCCATAAGTGTTCATCCCAAGTTTCTCACTTTCGTAAGGGAACCTTTTGCTACAAATGAATTTCTTGATTTCTTGCCTAGAAGTTTGATTATTAATTGGAATGAAGAAGTTCCTAAGAATTATAAGTGCTTAATCGAAGAATTGCCTACCAAAGATGGCAATACCTAGATCGATCTATTCTTGTATCGTGCCTAGCTAGGGGTGTTAAACGATAGCGCTTGTTGGGAGGCAACCCAATTTTATTTTATTTGCTTTTGCTTCTGTTTAGGAATAAATATCACATCTAGCTTCTGTTTAGATGTGGTTTTGTGTTTTAATTAGTGTTTGTGCCAAGTAGAACCTTTGGGAAGACTTGTGTGAAGTTTATATGATCATGCTGTAAAAAACAGAAACTTTAGCGCTCACGAGTTTGGTTGTCATTTTTTACTGGAGAGTGCTTTTTAGTTGAATCTTTTTTGCAGATGATTAATAGACAAATTCCTCACGTCCACTAATTTATTTCAATTTTTTTAGAGTTACAGAAGTATTCAAAAGTTACAGATTACTACAGACTGTTCTGTTTTTTGACAGATTCTGTTTTTCGTGTGTTGTTTGCTTATTTTGATGAATCTATGAGTAGTATCGGGGGGGGGGG
>LR738710.1:693828283-693862544 GCA_902687465.1 Secale cereale | reverse complement strand
GGGGGTATGAATCATAGAGAAGTTGGAATATAGTAGGTTTAACACCAATATAAAGAAAGAATGAGTTCATTACAGTACCTTTGAGTGGTGGTTTGTTTTCTTATACCAACGGAGCTCACGAGATTTTTGGCTAAGTTTTGTGTTGTGAAGTTTTCAAGTTTTGAGTATGGATTTAACGGACTATGGAACAAAGAGTGGCAAAAGCCTAAGCTTGGGGATGCCCAAGGCACACCAAGGTAAAATTCAAGGACAACCAAAAGCCTAAGCTTGGGGATGCCCCGGGAAGGCATCCCCTCTTTCGTCTTCGTCTATCGGTAAATTTACTTGAGACTATATTTTTATTCACCACATGATATGTGTTTTGCTTGGAGCGTCATGTATGATTTGAGTATTTGCTTTTTAGTTTGCCACTATCATCCTTGCTAGACACACCATTTTGAGAGAGATAAATATGATTTAGAATTTATTAGAACACTCTATGTGCTTCACTTATATCTTTTGAGCTAGATAGTTTTGCTCTAGTGCTTCACTTATAACTTTTAGAGCACGGTGGTGGTTTTATTTTGTAGAAATTATTGATCTCTCATGCTTCACTTATATCTATTTGAGAGTCTTTTAGAACATCATGGTAATGTGCTTTGGTTATAAAACTAGTCCTAATATGATAGGCATCCAAGATGAGTATAGTAAAAACTTTCACATAAAGTGCATTGAATACTATGAGAAGTTGGATACTTGATGATTGTTTTGAGATATGAGGATGGTAATATTAGATTCATGCTAGTAGAGTAGTTGTGAATTTGAGAAATACTTGTGTTGAGCTTTGCGAGTCCCGTAGCATGCACGTATGGTAACAGTTGTGTGACAAATTTGAAGCATGAAGTATTTCATTGAGTGTCATCCTTTGTGTGGAGGTCGGGATCGCGCGATGGTTAACTCCTACCAACCCTTCCCCTAGAAGCATGCATGTAGTACTTTGTTTTGATGACTTGTAGATTTTTGCAATAAGTATGTGAGTTCTTTATGACTAATGTTGAGTCCATGGATTATACGCACTCTCACCCTTACACCCTTGCTAGCCTCTCTTGTACCGCACAACTCTCGCCGGTACTATACACCCACCATATACCTTCCTCAAAATAGACACCATGCCTACCTATCATGGCATTTCCATAGCCATTCTGTGATATATTGCCATGCAACTTTCCACCGTTCCGTTTGCTATGACACGCTTCATCATTGTCATATTGCCATGCATGATCATGTAGTTGGCATCGTATTCGTGGCTAGGCCACCATGCATAATTTTTCATACATGTCACTCTTGATTCATTGCACATCCCGATAAACCGCCGAAGGCATTCATATAGAGTCATACTTTGTTCTAGTATCGAGTTGTAAATAAATATAAGTGTGATGATCATCATTATTAGAGAATTGTCCCAAAGAAAAAAAAGGAAAAAAAGAAGGAAAGGCCAAAGAAAAAAAAGAAAGGCCCAAAAAAAAGAAAAAAAAAAGAAAAAGAAAAAGAAAATAAAAGAAAAGAAAAGGGACAATGCTACTATCTTTTTCCACACTTGTTCTTCAAAGTAGCACCATGATCTTCATGATAGAGAGTCTCTTGTTTTGCCACTTTCATATACTAGTGGGAATTTTCATTATAGAACTTGGCCTGTATATTCCAACGATGGGCTTCCTCAAATGCCCTAGGTCTTTGTGAGCAAGCAAGTTGGATGCACACCCACTTAGTTTCTTTTGTTGAGCTTTCATACATTTATAGCTCTAGTGCATCCATTGCATGGCAATCCCTACTCACTCACATTGATATCTATTGATGGGCATCTCCATAGCCCATTAATACGCCTTGTTTATGTGAGACCATCTTCCTCTTTGTCTTTTCCACAACCACCACTCTATTCCACATAGTGCTATGTCCATGGCTCACACTCATGTATTGCGTGAAAGTTAATTTTTTTTGAAAAAGATTAAAGTATGAAACAAGTGCTTGGCTGAAACCGGGGTTGTGCATGATTTGAGTATTTTGTGTGACGTAGATGGAGCATAGCCTAACTATATGATTTTGTAGGGATGAACTTTCTTTGGCCATGTTATTTTGAGAAGACATGATTGCTTTGTTAGTATGCTTGAACTATTATTATTCTTATGTCAATATAGACTTTTGTCTTGAATCTTTCGGATCTGAACATTCATGCCACAATAAAGAGAATTACATTGAGAATTATGTTGGTTAGCATTCCACATCAAAAATTCTGTTTTTTTATCATTTACCTCCTCGAGGAGGAGCAGGAATTAAGCTTGGGGATGCTTGATACGTCTCCAACGTATCTATAATTTTTTATTGTTCCATGCTATTATATATTCTATTTTGGATGTTTAATGGGCATTATTATACACTTTTATATTATTTTGGGACTAACCTACTAACCCAAGGCCCAGTGCAAATTGTTATTTTTTGCCTATTTCAGTGTTTCGCAGAAAAGGAATATCAAACAGAGTCCAAATGGAATGAAACCTTCGGGAGAGTTATTTTTGGAATGATATCTTCACGAGAGACTTGCAGTACAAGTCAGAGAAGAAACGAGGTGCCCACAAGGGGACAGGGCGCGCCCAAGGGGGGTAGGCGCGCCCCCACCATCGTGGGCCCCACGTTGGTCCACTGACGTACATTTTCCACCTATATATACCCATATACCCTAAAAACATCGGGGAGCACGAAGAAACCCTAATTCCACCGCCGTAACCTTCTGTTCTCGTGAGATCCCATCTTGGGGCCTGTTCCGAAGCTCCGCTGGAGGGGGCATCGATCACGGAGGGCTTCTACATCAACACCATAGCCTCTCCGATGAGTTGTGAGTAGTTTACCACGGACCTTCGGGTCCATAGTTATTAGCTAGATGGCTTCTTCTCTCTCTTTGGATCTCAATACAAAGTTCTCCTCGATCTTTGAGGAGATCTATTCGATGTAATCTTTTTTGCGGTGTGTTTGTCGAGATCTGATGAATTGTGGGTTTATGATCAAGATTATCTATGAACAATATTGGATTCTTTTCTGAAATCTTTTATGTATGATTATAATATCCTTGGAAGTCTCTTCGAATTATTGGTTTGGTTTGGCCTACTAGATCTATAGTTCTTGCAATGGGAGAAGTGCTTGGCTTTGGGTTCAATCTTGCGGTGTCCTTTCCCAGTGACAGTAGGGGCAGCAAGGCACGTATAGTATTGTTGCCATCGAGGATAAAAAGATGGGGTTTATATCATATTGCTTGAATTTATCTCTCTACATCATGTCATCCTGCTTAAGACGTTACTCTGTTCTTATGGACTTAATACTCTAGATGCATGCTGGATAGCGGTCGATGTGTGGAGTAATAGTAGTAGATGCACAATCGTTTCGGTCTACTTGTCACGGACGTGATGCCTATATGCAATGATCATGCCTAGATATTCTCATAACTATGCGCGTTTCTATCAATTGCTCGACAGTAATTTGTTCACCCACCGTAGAATTCTGCTATCATGAGAGAAGCCACTAGTGAAACCTATGGCCCCGGGGTCTATTCTCATCATATTAATCTTCCATCTACTTTACTTTGCTTTATTTACTTTCTGTTTCTATACCAAAAATACCAAAAATATTATCCTATCCTATCTATCAGATCTCACTCTCATAAGTGACCGTGAAGGGATTGACAACCCCTTATCGCGTTGGCTGCGAGGTTCTTATTTGTTTGTGCAGGTGCGAGGGACTCGCGCGTGGTCTCCTACTGGATTGATACCTTGGTTCTCAAAAACTGAGGGAAATACTTACGCTACTATGCTGCATCACCCTTTCCTCTTCGAGGGAATACAATGCAAGCTCGAGAAGTAGCAGTAGGATGTTCCGTTGGGCCATCTCCTGGAGCCAAACGCACAAACACAAATGACAACAAGAACGAACGAGCATAAGACACGAGAAAAAGGGAACAAAAATCAACATTCGATAGGATCATGGTGGATGTTGGCCTCCAGTGGTAGTACCGCATAGGATATGCAGTAGTACCGCCTACAGCGGTAGTACCGCTCCAGGCGGGGGAACAGCGGTTCCCAAGATGCCATGCCTAATCCGGTACTACCGGGGAGGCTAATATCAAACATGGTCCTACCAAAGATCAATCCTAGCAGTTACAGGTGTTCACCATCCTACTCAAGCCTTGATTTGGCTAAAAACCACGAAATGCATGTCTATTGCCCCTAAAAACCTAGATCTGAAAACTAGAAGCAACAAGAAGGAAACGAGAGGCAATACCGGCATCCATGGCTTGAAAAAGGGGTGGGGATCGATGCCACCGAAGGAAGAGGTGAAGCACGACCCGGAGGAGGCAGCCCACCGGCGACCTTGTCGGCTGGTTCTTCGTTGGAGACGAGAGGGAGATGGGGGTGAATGGGTATGGGGATAGAAACTCCCCGACCCCCACTTAACCCCGCAGTTTCGCCCTGCAGCGGTAGTACCACTGGAGCGGGCAGTATTACCGCTTAAGTTACTAAGCGGTAGTACCATGCGCTCCAGCGGTAGTACCACCCAACTCAGAAAATATGCTCTAGACTGACTTTTTGCTCACAAGAACTTTTAGAGAGGAAAACACTCGTCTTAGAGAAGGAAGAACAGGAGATCAGCGGGAACACCACAAGTACAAGCACACAAACAAAGAGAAAAACACGACAACAAACACACACATCTCGAAAGAGATGGCGGTGGCCGAGGCTACCTATGTTTGAGTGAAGTGGTACGCAAGCTTTTAAATCTAGGCCAATACGACCGATATATAGGTCCATATATCGCTTTTGGGCCCCTACCGATATGAACATAACATATCATTTGGTAAATATCATTTTTCGACGTACCATCTGATATGGACCAAAATATCATCTGATATCGCCGATACCTAGCCCGATATGTCCACCCTCCACCGATATAGAACGATATGTAGATGATTACAATTATTTGTTATAAAGAAGTGAAATAAGATTACGCATTTACAACTTCATTATATATTATCAAAGTTATACACAAAGTTTCATAGAAATGAATATAGATCGTATTGTTTTTAATCATAGAGTAAGGATTTTGTGAATCTTTCCTTAATATTTTGTTAATGAATAAGTTAGTAAAGTACTAATATAAAAGTGTTATGTTAAAGCATTGATATATCTCATTTTATTTTACTAAAAATAAATGTTTTGAACAAGAATAATTAAACAAAACTAGATATATTATCTTTGATATGTCTACATGTCGTCTGATATATCACCTGATATCCGACATTCGATATGTCGAAGCCAAACCGATATGAACCCGATATCCGATGTTTTTAAGCTTGGTGGTATGGCACCGCAAATATTTTAACCTTGGTCCCATGACCACTACTCATCTTTGAAGCACATATATACCATCAACAATGGTGGATGTGAAAGATTTGATCGATTTATGCATAATGGGGGGAGGAAAAGTTCATTGAGAGAACAACACTTCCCATATTTCCATGCCTACATCTAAACCAGATAACACGGTTTGTATGGGAGGTGTCCACAACATCAATCCACATTGCTCAAATTCTATGATATTTAGCTCATGCCTTAACTCACGATATATTGCTTCATCCAAAGGCTTCGTGAAGATATCTGCAAGGTTATCATGAGTGTTGACATAATGACGATCAATTTCTCCTCGCCGAATATGCTCCCGGATGAAGTGATACCAAATCTCAATATGCTTCGTCTTGAAGTGTTGCACCGGGTTGAGAGAAATCTTGATGGCACTTTCATTGTCACACCAAAGAGGCACTTTGTCACAAGTGACACAGTAATCTTTTAAAGTTTGCATCATCCATAGAAGTTGAGCACAACAACTGCCGACCGCCACATACTCGGCTTTGGTGGAAGAGAGAGATACATAACTTTGCTTCTTGGAAGACCAACTCACCAAAGAGCAACCAAGAAATTGGCAACCTCCGGAAGTTGACTTCTTATCCACTTTGTCTCCCGTCCAATCTGAGTCCGAGAAACCAACAAGGTTGAAGTTTTCTCCTCTTGGGTACCATAAGCCAAAGTTTGGGGTATGAGCCAAATATCGAAAGATTCGCTTGACAGCCACAAAGTGAATTTCCTTAGGTGAGGCTTGAAACCGTGCACAAATTCCCACACTCAATGTGATATCCGGTCTAGATGCACAAAGGTAAAGCAAAGATCCAATCATAGAACGATATACCTTTTGATACACCGCTTTACCATTGGGATCAATGTCAAGTTGGCACTTGGTAGGCATTGGAGTAGTAGCCGGCCTGACATCACTTAGATTGAACCTCCTGAGCATGTCTTGAGTGTATTTGGCTTGTTTGATGAAGATTCCTTCTCTTCTTTCTTTGATCTCAAACCCAAGGAAGAACTTCAACTCTCCCATCATGGACATCTCAAACTCCGTGGTCATGAGTGCGGCAAACTCATCATTGAAAGCTTTGTTAGGTGAACCAAAGATAATATCATCAACATATAGTTGGCATACAAACAAATCCCCTTTGACCTTCTTAGTAAAAAGAGTGGGTTCGACTTTCCCAATTTCAAACCCACGATCTTGCAACAACTCGGTAAGATGCTCATACCACGCACGTGGGGCTTGTTTAAGGCCATAGAGCGCCTTATCAAGTTGATACACGTGATTGGGGAACTTAGGATCCTCAAACCCCGGGGGTTGTTTGACATACACCAACTCATTAAGAGGACCATTAAGAAAAGCACTTTTCACATCCATTTGTTGAAAATTAAAGTTATGATCAGAAGCAAAGGCAAGCAACAAACGAATAGATTCAAGGCGAGCAATGGGGGCAAAGGTTTCACCGTAGTCGATACCCTCGACTTGGGAGTAGCCTTGAGCCACCAAACGAGCCTTATTGCGAATGAAAATCCCATGAGCATCTTGCTTGTTCTTAAAGATCCATTTGGTTCCAATGACATTATGGTTCTCCTTTGGCCTTGGCACCAAACTCCACACCTTGTTGCGCTCGAAGTTATGGAGTTCTTCATGCATGGAATTGAGCCAATCGGGGTCTTCAAGCGCCTCATAGACCTTTTGAGGTTCAACACAAGAGAAAAATGCTTGATGAGCACAATAGTTTGCTAATTGTCTACGAGTGCTTACCCCCTTTGTGATGCTTCCAAGTATATTCTCCATGTGATGCTCTCTAGAAGCGAGCCTCGAAGCAACTTTGGCAGCACGACGCTCTTGTTGCTCTTCAAGTGATAGTTGAGGAGCTATGAGTTGATCATCTTGAGCGTCGTCATGAGCTTGATCTTGATCTTCACAATGCTCGGAAGAGGGAACTTGGCCTTGTGCATCACTTGATGGATCATTACCATCTTGCAGTTGATCTTGCACTTGACCTTGTTCACTGGGTTGAGGGCCTTCACTTTGTTCTTCAGAAGCATGTGGGTCTTGCGTTGGTGATGGTTCCACTTGAGTGGAACATTGTCCTTCTCCTTCGGCAACAAGGGGTTCCTCAGTGGGTAGGATATGACCAATACACATTGTTCTTATGGCTTGAGGAGGAATTTCATCACCTACATCA
Source organism: Secale cereale (assembly GCA_902687465.1). Lineage (NCBI taxonomy): Eukaryota > Viridiplantae > Streptophyta > Magnoliopsida > Poales > Poaceae > Secale > Secale cereale. The sequence goes on along the minus strand of LR738710.1, from coordinate 693,854,926 downwards.
CAAGTACCACTTTGCTCCACTTGGGAGCCTTTATTCTCATCAAACTCTACGTTACAAGTATCCTCAATGAGTCCATTGGACTTGTTGAGGACACGGTAAGCATGAGAGTTTGTAGCATAACCAACAAATATGCCCTCATGAGCTCTAGCTTCAAATTTAGACAAACGAACACCTTTCTTGAGTATGAAACACTTAGAACCGAACACCCGGAAGTACTTGAGGTTGGGCTTGTTACCGGTAAGTATCTCATATGGAGTCATGTTCAAGCCTTTGCGGAGATAGAGCTGATTGAATGCATGAAAAGCGGTGTTGATGGCTTTGGCCCAAAAGTTATACGGAGACTTGAACTCCGCCATCATGGTCCTTGCCGCGTCCATCAATGTCCGGTTCTTTCTCTCCGCCACACCATTTTGTTGAGGGGTATACGGCGTGGCATGTTGATGCTTGATACCCTCATCACTAAGAAACTCATCCAAGGGGTAATTCTTGAACTCGGTGCCGTTGTCACTTCGAATCATCAAGATCTTTGCATCATATTGTCGTTGATCTTCATTTGCAAAGTTGATGATGGTTTGTGATACGTCCATTTTGCATCATGCTTATATGTTGATATTTATTGCATTATGGGCTGTTCTTACATGTTTTGTCACAATACTTATGCCTTTTCTCTCTTATTTTACAAGGTTTACATGAGGAGGGAGAATGCCGGCAGCTGGAGAATTCTGGGCTGGAAAAGGAGCAAACTCTGGAAACCTATTCTGCACAACTCCAAAAGCCCTGAAACTCAACATAATGTCGTTTCAGAAAATATAAAAAATATCTGGCGAAAGAAGTCCACGAGGGGGGCCACCGGCTACCCACGAGGGTGGGGGCGCGCCCCCTTCCCAGGGCACGCCCCCCTACCTCGTGGGCCAGCCAGAAGGCCCTCGATTCCCATCTTCTCCTATATGAGGTGTTTTGACCTGGAAAAATCATAAGGAGGCTTTCGGGACCAGACACCGCCGTCTCGAGGCGGAAACCAATCTAGGGGTCCGACAGAGCTGTTCTGCCGGGGATACTTCCCTCCGGGAGGGGGAAATCGTCACCGCCATCATCACCAACAACTCTGCATCTTGGGGAGGGCTATCTTCATCAACATCTTCACCAGCACCATCTCCTCTCAAACCCTAGTTCATCTCTTGTATCCAATCTTTGTACCCAAACCTCAGATTGGTACGTGTGGGTTGCTAGTAGTGTTGATTACTCCTTGTAGTTGATGCTAGTTGGTTTATTTGGTGGAAGATCATATGTTCAGATCCATTATGCATATTAATACCCCTCTGATCATGAACAATATTATGTCTTGTGAGTAGTTACTTTTGTTCATGGGGACATGGGAGAAGTCTTGCTATTAGTAGTCATGTGAGTTTGGTCTTCGTTCGATATTTTGATGAGATGTATGTTGTCTCCCCTCTAGTGGTGTTATGTCAACGTCGACTACATGACACTTCACCATTATTTGGGCTTAGAGTAAGGCATTGGGAAGTAATAAGTAGATGATGGGTTGCTAGAATGACAGAAGCTTAAACCCTAGTTTATGCGTTGCTTCGTAAGGGGCTGATTTGGATCCATATGTTTCAGGCTATGGTTAGGTTTACCTTAATACTTCTTATGTAATTGCGGATGCTTGCATTAGAGGTTAATCATAAGTGGGAGTCTTGTCCAAGTAAGGGCAGCACCCAAGCACCAGTCCACCCACATACCAAATTATCAAAGTACCGAACGCGAATCAGATGATCGTGATGAAAACTAGCTTGACGATAATTCTCATGTGTCCTCGGGAGCGCTTTCCTTTATATAAGAGTTTGTCCAGGCTTGTCGTTTGCTACAAAAAGGATTGGGCCACCTTGCTGCACCTTATTTACTTTTACCTTTTGTCACTTGCTACCAATTACCTTATCACAAAACTATCTGTTACTTATAATTTCAGTGCTTGCAGAAAATACCTTACTGAAAACTGCCTATCATTTCCTTCTGCTCCTCATTGGGTTTGACACTCTTACTTATCGAAAGGACTACGATATATCCCCTACACATGTGGGTCATCAAGACTCTTTTCTGGCGCCGTTGTCGGGGAGTGAAGCGCCTTTGGTAATTGGAATTTGGTAAGGAAAAATTTATATAGTGTGCTGAAATTTATTGTCACTTGTTACTATGGCTCAAAATCCTTTGAGGTGCTTGTTCGGGGTATCTTCACCCCAACCAGAAGAGCAAAGAGTTGCTCCTCAACCTACTGCACCTATTGAAAATGTTTGCTTTGAGATTCCTTCGGGGTATGATAGAGAAACTGCTTGAAAATCCCTTTACAGGAGACGGAACACTGCACCCCGATTTACATATAATCTATGTGGATGAAGTTTGTGGATTGTTTAAGCTTGCAGGTATGCCTGAGGATGTTATCAAGAAGAAGGTCTTCCCTTTATATTTGAAGGGAGATGCATTGACATGGTTTAGGCTATGCGATGATATGGGATCATGGAACTATAATCGTCTGAAGTTGGAATTTCATCATAAGTTCTACCCTATGCACCAGGTTCATCGTGATCGTAATTATATTTATAATTTCTGGCCTCACCAAGGAGAAAGCATCACTCAAGCTTGGGGGAGGCTTAAGTCAATGTTATATTCATGCTCCAATCATGAACTCTCACGAGAAATGATCATTCAAAATTTTATGCTCGGCTTTCTCATAATAATCGCTCCATGCTCGATACTTCTTGTTCTGGCTCTTATATGATGAAGACTATTGACTTCAAATGGGATTTACTGGAAATAATTAAACGTAACTCTGAAGATTGGGACCTCGACGAAGAGCAGGAAGAAGAAAAATTATTGAAAACTCTGAAGAAGCACCGTGCTGCTATTGGATATACTCTGGATGATCTTAAGGGCATTAGTCCCACTATATGTCAACACAAGATAAAATTGGAAGAAAATGCTAAACCAGTTATTGATCATCAGTGATGGTTAAATCCTAAGATGAAAGAAGTGGTAAGGAAGGAAATACTAAAGCTTCTAGAGGCAGGTATTATCTATCCAGTTGCTGATAGCCAGTGGGTAAGTCCTGTCCATTGTGTCCCTAAGAAAGGAGGTATGACTGTCGTCCCTAATGATAAAGATGAATTGACCCTCCAAAGAATAGTTACAGGTTATAGGATGGTAATTGATTTCTGTAAGTTAAATAAAGCTACTAAGAAAGATCATTATGCCTTGCCATTTATTGATCAAATGCTAGAAAGGTTATCCAAACATACTCATTTCTGCTTTCTAGATGGTTATTCCGGTTTCTCTCAAATACCTGTGTCAAAAGGGGATCAAGAAAAGACCACTTTTACTTGTCCTTTCGGTACCTTTGCTTATAGACGTATGCCTTTTGGTTTATGTAATGCACCTGCTACCTTTCAAAGATGCATGATGGCTATATTCTATGACTTTTGTGAAAAGATTGTTGAGGTTTTCATGGATGATTTCTCCGTTTACGGAACTTCTTTTGATGATTGATTAAGCAACCTTGATCGAGTTTTGCAGGGATGTGAAGACACTAATCTTGTCTTGAACTGGGAGAAGTGCCACTTTATGGTTAATGAAGGCATTGTCTTGGGACATAAAATTTCTGAAAGAGGTATTGAAGTTGACAAAGCTAAAGTTGATGCTATTGAAAAGATGCCATGCCCTAAGGACATCAAAGGTATACGAAGTTTCCTTGGTCATGCCGGGTTTTATAGGAGGTTCATTAAGGACTTCTCCAAAATCTCCAGGCCTCTGACTAATCTCTTACAAAAAGATATTCCTTTTGTCTTTGATGATGATTGTCTAGAAGCATTTAAATACTTAAGAAAGCATTGATTTCTGCACCTATTGTCCAGCCTCCTGACTGGAATTTACCCTTTAAGATTATGTGTGATGCTAGTGATTATGCTGTAGGAGTTGTTCTAGGGCAAAGAGTTGATAAGAAGTTGAATGTTATCCGATATGCTAGTAAAACTCTAGACATTGCCCAGAGAAATTATGCTACTACCGAGAAGGAGTTTTTAGCAGTTGTATTTGCTTGTGATAAGTTTAGACCTTATATTGTTGATTCTAAAGTAACTATTCACATTGATCATGCTACTATCAAATACCTTATGGAAAAGAAATATACTAAGCCTAGACTTATTAGATGGGTTCTCTTGCTGCAAGAATTTGATTTGCATATTATTGATAGAAAAGGAGCTGAGAACCCCGTTGCAGACAACTTGTCTAGGTTAGAAAATATACTTGATGGCCCACAACTTATTGATGATAGCTTTCCTGATGAACAACTAGCTGTCATAAATACTTCTCGTACTGCTCCATGGTATGCTGATTATGCTAATTATATTGTTGCTAAGTTTATACCTCCTAGCTTCACATACCAACAAAAGAAAAAGTTCTTCTATGATTTGAGACATTACTTCTGGGATGACCCACATCTTTATAAAGAAGGAGTAGATGGTATTATTAGACGTTGTGTACCTGAGCATGAACATGAACATATCCTACGCAAGTGCCACTCCGAAGCTTATGGAGGACACCATGCGGGAGATAGAACTGCACACAAGGTATTGCAATCCGGTTTTTATTGGCCTACTCTCTTCAAGGATGCCCGTAAGTATGTCTTATCTTGTGATGAATGTCAAAGAATTGGTAATATTAGTAGACGTCAAGAAATGCCTATGAATTATTCACTTGTTATTGAACCATTTGATGTTTGGGACTTTGATTATATGGGACCTTTTCCTGCCTCTAATGGGTACACACATATTCTAGTTGTTGTTGATTACGTTACTAAGTGGTAGAAGCTATTCCAACTACTAGTGATGATCATAACACCTCTATTAAGATGCTTAAAGAAGTTATTTTTCCGAGGTTTGGAGTCCCTAGATATCTAATGACTGATGGTGGTTCACACTTTATTCATGGTGCTTTCCGTAAGATGCTTGCAAAGTATGTGCCAACCATAGAATTGCATCCCCTTATCACCCGGAGACTAGTGGTCAAGTAGAAGTAAGTAATAGGGAGCTGAAACTAATCTTGCAAAAGACAGTTAATAGTTCTAGGAAGAATTGGTCCAAGAAACTTGATGATGCATTATGGGCCTATAGAACTGCATACAAAAATCCTATGGGTATGTCTCCATATAAGATGGTATATGGAAAGGCTTGTCACTTACCTCTTGAGCTAGAACATAAGGCATATTGGGCTATTAAAGAGCTCAATTATGATTTCAAACTTGCCGGTGAAAAGAGGTTATTTGACATTAGCTATCTCGATGAATGGAGAACCCAGGCCTATGAGAATGCCAAACTGTTCAAAGAAAAAGTTAAAAGATGGCATGACAAAAGAATACAAAAGCGTGAGTTTTACGTAGGTGATTATGTCTTGTTGTTCAACTCTCGTTTAAGATTTTTTTGCAGGAAAACTTCTCTCCAAGTGGGAAGGACCTTACGTTATCGAGGAGGTTTATCGTTCCAGTGCCATAAAAATCAACAACTTCGAAGGCACAAATCCGAAGGTAGTGAACGGTCAAAGAATCAAACATTATATCTCAGGTAATCCTATCGAGGAGGTTTATCGTTCCAGTGCCATAAAAATCAACAACTTCGAAGGCACAAATCCGAAGGTAGTGAACGGTCAAAGAATCAAACATTATATCTCAGGTAATCCTATAAATGTTGAAACTAATGTTATTGAAACTATAACCCCAAAGGAATACATAAGGGACACTTTTCAGAACGATCCAACCTCCGAAAAGGAAGAGGTACGTGATACGATAAGTAAACCGACTCCAAAACAATTCTAAAGGCAATTTTTCTCCGTTTTGGAATATTTAGAAAAATAGAAAAATAAACCGTAGTCCGGAAGAGACACGAGGCATCCACGAGGGTGGAGGGCGCGGCCCCCTTCCCAGGGCGTGCCCCCTGCCTCGTGGGCACCCCGTGTGTCCCCTGGACTCCGTTTTCTTGGAGGTTACTCATTTTGGTCGGTAAAAATTCATTATGTATACTCCCGAAGGTTTTGAACTCTGTATCACGCAAAAATCCTCTGTTCTTGTTTAGAGTTGTTTTCTGTTAGGGTTTGTGGAGCCAGGCATCATGTCATCTCCCTCCTCCAACAACGAAGGCAACGATTCTTGGCTAATGAAGATAGATCTGAAGAGGGAAGGACCCGAGGAGATCCACAAGGAGAAGAGGATCAAGATGGAGGTGGAAGATCCGGCTTCGGCAGCGGGAGAAGAAGACACCTCTAAATCCCTTCCTAATCTCTTTACCTCAACTGAGCTAGAAGCTTTCAGGATGATTGAGTTAGCTCAGATTCGAAACAAGCATCTCACAAGTGAAAATATTTTGTTGAAGGATTACATAGCTGCTCTCAAAGGTATTATCCGCAAGATGGAGGATCTCCTACGCTCAATATATGAGGATCCGCCGTCACTACTTGCAACTCCATCATCACCACCCCCGAAGAAGGAGACATAATCATATGGGTATGGGCACTCCCCTTGGTAACTCCAAGCTTGGGGGAGTGACCCCGATATCGTATCACCATCACTCCTATCTTTACCGTTTTACTTAGTTCGATCCTTTTGGTAGTATCTTGATCTAGTAGAATAAAGTTAGCATGATCTAGTTGTGAGCTTTTGCTTTGTGAGCTTTATCCTTTGTAATCGAGTCCGTGAGCTATATAATAAAGATTAGTGTTGAGTCAAGGGCTTGATTTCCTCACTTGGGTCATGATAAAAAGAAAGAAAACCTAAAGAATATCCAAGAGATCATATTGATCTTGTGGGAAGTAATGACTTCACATACAAGAGTATGATAAATAAAAGTTGTTGGGAGTTGACAAACACAGTTTTGGCCATCATTGCAATTAATAGGAAGTAATAAATAAATAGAGGCTTCACATACAAATATACTAGCTTGGACATCTTTTATGATTGTGAGCACTCATTAAAGTATGACCTGCTAAAGAGTTGATGTTGGACAAGGAAGACAACATAATGGGTTATGTCTTCTTATATCCTAAATAAAGTATATTATCATGGATAATCCAACATGTTGAGCTTGTCTTTCCCCCTCATGCTAGCCAAAACTCCTCGCACCAAGTAGAGATACTATTTGTGCTTCCATATACCCTTAAAGCCAGTTTTTTCATGAGAGTCCACCATACCTACCTATGGATTGAGAAAGATCCTTCCAAGTAAGTTGTCATGTTGCAAACTCGCTAAATTATGTATAATTTATTAGTGTGGGAGAAATTAGCTTTATACGATCTTGTGATATGGAAGTAATAAAAGCGACAGACTGCATAATAAAGGTCCTTATCACAAGTGGCAATATAAAGCGAAGTTCTTCTATGCTAAGACTTTGTGCATCCAACCATAAAAACACATGACAACCTCTGCTTCCCTCTGCGAAGGGCCTATCTATTATTCCTGTCTTATAAGTGTCAAGGTGAAATCCACCTTTCCTTTTATATTTTATCCTTTGGCAAGCACATTGTGTTGGAAAGATCTTGACATATATACCCACTTGGATGTAAGTTTTCATGATCTATTACTGTTGACATTACCCTTGAGGTAAAAAGTTGGGAGGCAACACCATAAGCCCCTATCTTTCTCTGTGTCCGATTAAAACTCCATAAACATAAGTATTGCGTGAGTTTGAGCAATTGTGAAAGACTATATGATAGTTGAGTATGTAGGCTTGCTGAAAAGCTCTTATATTGACCCTTTCCGATGTTACGATAAATTGCAATTGCTTCAATGACCGAGATCAAAGTTTGTTAGTTTCCAATGAAGTTTATGATTCATACTTGATATTGTGGATGATTTGTTACTTTAGCATAAGAATCATATGACTATATTTACTTAAGTTGTTGTTATGAGAATGATCATGATGCCCTCATGTCCGTATTTTGTTTTTATCGACACCTCTATCTCTAAACATGTGGACATATTTTTTGATATCGGCTTTCGCTTGAGGACAAGCGAGGTCTAAGCTTGGGGGAGTTGATACGTCCATCTTGCATCATGCTTATATGTTGATATTTATTGCATTATGGGTTGTTCTTACATGTTTTGTCACAATACTTATGCCTTTTCTCTCTTATTTTACAAGGTTTACATGAAGATGGAGAATGCCGGTAGCTGGAATTCTGGGCTGGAAAAGGAGCAAACTCTGGAAACCTATTATGCACAAGTCCAAAAGCCCTGAAACTCAACAGAACGTCGTTTCAGAAAATATAAAAAATATTTGGTGAAAGAAGTCCACGAGGGGGGCCACCGGCTGCCCACGAGGGTGGGGGCGCGCCCCCCTTCGCAGGGCCAGCCGGAAGGCCCCCGATGTCCATCTTCTCCTATATGAGGTGTTTTGACCTGGAAAAATCATAAGGAGGCTTTAGGGACCAGACGCCGCCGTCTCAAGGCGGAACCGAGGCGGAAACCAATCAAGGGCTCCGGCAGAGCTGTTCTGCCGGGGATACTTCCCTCCGGGAGGGGGAAATCGTCACCGCCGTCATCACCAACAACTCTCCCATCTTGGGGAGGGCTATCTTCATCAACATCTTCACCAGCACCATCTCCTCTCAAACCCTAGTTCATCTCTTGTATCCAATCTTTGTACCCAAACCTCAGATTGGTACCTGTGGGTTACTAGTAGTGTTGATTACTCCTTGTAGTTGATGCTAGTTGGTTTATTTGGTGGAAGATCATATGTTCAGATCCATTATGCATATTAATACCCCTCTGATCATGAACAATATTATGTCTTGTGAGTAGTTACTTTTGTTCCTGAGGACATGGGAGAAGTCTTGCTATTAGTAGTCATGTGAGTTTGGTCTTCGTTCGATATTTTGATGAGATGTATGTTGTCTCTCCTATATTGGTGTTATGTGAACATCGACTACATGACACTTCACCATTATTTGGGCCTAGAAGAAGGCATTGGGAAGTAATAAGTAGATGATGGGTTGCTAGAGTGACAGAAGCTTAAACCCTAGTTTATGTGTTGCTTCGTAAGGGGCTGATTTGGATCCATATGTTTCAGGCCATGGTTAGGTTTACCTTAATACTTATTTTGTAGTTGCGGATGCTTTCATTAGAGGTTAATCATAAGTGGGAGGCTTGTCCAAGTAAGGGCAGCACCCAAGCACCGGTCCACCCAGATACCAAATTATCAAAGTACCGAACGCGAATCAGATGATCGTGATGAAAACTAGCTTGACGATAATTCCCATGTGTCCTCGGGAGCGCTTTCCTTTATATAAGAGTTTGTACAGGCTTGTCCTTTTCTACAAAAAGGATTGGGCCACCTTGCTGCACCTTATTTACTTTTACCTTTTGTCACTTGCTACCAATTACCTTATCACAAAACTATCTGTTACTTATAATTTCAGTGCTTGCAGAAAATACCTTACTGAAAACTGCCTATCATTTCCTTCTGCTCCCCGTTGGGTTCGACACTCTTACTTATCGAAAGGACTACGATAGATCCCCTACACTTGTGGGTCATCAGTTTGTTGGGACTCACTCTTCCTCTTAAAGAAGTATACCCAAGTATATCTTGAATAATCATCTACAATCACCAAGCAATACTTTCTACCCCCAAGACTATCAAAGGATGGAGGCCCGAAGAGATCCATGTGGTGGATCTCTAAAGGTCTCGTTGAGTAAATGATAGTCGCGGGAGGGTGAGCCTTCTCATGTAGCTTTCCTTCGATACAAGCACTGCAGGCACGATCTTTGGCAAAACTAACATTTGTTAGTCCACGGACGTGGTCCCCCTTGAGAAGACTTTGCAAAGATCTCATATTGACGTGGGCTAGACGGCGATGCCAAAGCCATCCAACATCAACTTTATCCATTAGGCATGTCGCGGTCTTAGTGGGTCGCTCCGAGAAGTTAACCACGTAGAGACCGTTCTCGACATGCCCAACAAAGGCTACTTTAAGAGTCTTGCTCCACAAGAGGGCCATGGTATCAATATCAAAGAATGTAGCAAAGCCCATGAGTGCAAGTTGACGAACAGAAAGTAAATTGTATGCAAGGGACTCAACAAGCATGACTTTCTCGATCATGAGATCATGAGAAATGACAACCTTGCCAAGCCCCAATACCTTTGAAGATGAAGCATCACCCCATTCGACATTGGTGGCCATAGATGAACCTTTGTGCACATCCACCACCAAGTCTTTGCTTCCGGTCATATGATTTGTGGCTCCACTATCGAGCAACCAAGATCCCCCACCGGAAGGAAACTCCTACAAGAGATCAATGCTTGGATTTAGGTACCCATTTTGTAATGGGTCCTTTGAGGTTAGTAACAAGGGTCTTAGGAACCCAATAGACCATTCACTGTACTCATAAGAAGAACCAACAAATTTAGCAAAAACATGTCCATCACTAGCACGGCATAACACATAAGACAGGTTAAAGTCGTCGGCTTTGTTGGAAGGTGTGGTAGTGGTTTTCTTGACTGCACTACCCTCCACATTGTTCCTCTTCTTCTTAGGAGTACACTCTCCCTCCTTCACAAAGGTTTGCTTGAGAGGAGGGGGTTGCTTGGTCTTGTCGTTCTTCTTCTTCTTGGGCTTGGGTGCAAACCCAATTCCTTCCTTGGCAACAACTTCCTTTTGATTGCTCAATAGATCATTGAGGTTCTTCTCACCTTGTATGCAAGACACAAGGCCTTTCTCAAGTTGCTTCTTCAACTTGGCATTCTCTTCAACAAGATGCACATGCTCGCAACATGGGTTAGTAGCTTTTGCATTATCAATTAAAACCATGCGAGGAAAAGTAGCCTTTTCCTTGGTTAGCGAAACTTGAAGTTGATCATGAGACTCTTTGAGGCTAGCATGTACACTCTTCAAGACCTTGTGAGCCTTGTCAAGTGTATCAAACTCCTCCTTGAGTCTAGCATGGTCAACCACAAGTTTTGCCTTCTCGGAATTGAGCACACGAGAGACAACTAAAGAGTGATCAAGATCTTTCTTTAATTTAGCATGATCATCGTTGTGTGACTCCTCAAGAGCCGAACAAAGACCACACTCTTCCTCAAGAGCATTAGAGAGATCCGATATCTCATCGGCATAGTATCGACTATGACCCTCCATTTTAGAGATGGTCTCCTCGTGAGCCTCGATCATGTCATTGGCTTCACCAAGTTGTCCCAAGAGAGCAACGAAGTGCTTCTTGGGTTTACCTTTGAGCTTACTCATAAACATCTCAAATTTATTTTCCTCCTCCTCCGCCCCCTCACTCTCATCAATGCAATCCGTCAATGAAGGATTAGAAGTGATGGTAGAATTGATGTTGGGGGTTACCTTGTTAGTGGCTTTAGCCATGAGGCACTTGGCGGTGATGTTCTCATTTGGTGAGTCAAAGAGGGATGACCGTGGAGTTGTTGCAATAGCAACGGTGGCCATGGTAATCATCTCGTTGTCTTCTTCATCATCGTCATCCTCATCATATTCTTCGTGGTCCACCAATCCTTTGGGAGAAGTCTTCTTGGTGAAGTTGTTCTTGTTGGGATAAGACTTGGCCTTGTCCTTTCGGATAAGCTTGCCTGAGTTGTCTTCTCTTTTCTCATACGGGCAATCTACAACAAAGTAACTCACATTGCCACAATTGTAGCACGTCCTCACTCGTTGCTTGCCCTTGAGGCCACTTGAGTTGTTCTTGTTGAGGTTGGGCCTTGATTTCTTCTTGTTGCCCCAAAATTGCCATGATCCAAGAGCCATGTGCTCATGATAGGCATATTTGGTGTCTTCTGGGCAACACTCATCTTCATCCTCTTCATCCTCTTCTTCCACACAAGCCTTGGCCTTTAATGCAAGGTTGGGCTTCTTTGATTGTTGAGCATGCAACACCGCATTGTCGGTGGTCTTGTCCAAGATCCTCGTGGCAACGAACTCATCCAACACTTCACTTGAGGACAAGGTGTGGAAGTCCGGTCTTTGGCGGATGACCGAGGACATGGCCTTGTGATAAGGCATCATGGCCTTGAGAAACTTGCGCTTGATCCAATTGTCATCTGTATCCTTGATCCCATGATCTCGGAGTGAGACCGCGAGAGTGGTTAATCTTCGATAAAGTTCACGAGGATCTTCATCTTCAATCATGGAAAACTCATCGGCTTCATCTTGCACAACTTCATAGTTTGAGCATTGAATGCTTGTGCTCCCCTTGTACAAGGAGCCAACATGCTCCCATGCTTCCTTGGCCACGGAGAAAGGTCGAAGGTGTGAAATGTCTTCGGGAGGGATAGCTTCTTGAAGGATGCAAAGAACGGACTCCTTGAATTGATGATCCGCAACTTATCTTGGAGTTAAGTTGTATGGATCATGCGGGGAGAAACCTTGCTCAATGATTCTCCAAAGATTAGTAGAGCAATGATTTAAATGACGTTCGAAACGAAACGTACAAGTAGCAAAATCAGCATTTTTCACAAACTTAGGAGGAGGACCAACTGAATTTAAATGTGGGGTGGGAACGGGTCCTCCATAATTGATGGGAGGTGCGGTGTGAGAAAAAAATGCCACTCCCATTCTTAGTCATCGAAACTTGCTCACTACTAGCTTCTCCCTTGTCGGGAATAGCATCCGACACGTTGTTAGCGGGACGAACCACTTCCAACGGTACAGTGGTTAATTTAAGTCCCTCAAGAAATTCTTTGAACATGCCTTTGACCTCGGTCGTCAATGATTCTTTCAATGTGCCCAAGGCCACATTGAACTCCTCACGAGAGATCGAGGGTCCCCCATCAGACGTAGACAAGGACAAATTTCCACCAGAGTTTCCCTCTGTCTCGACTACGTTGTCACCCATACTCTTTGGATGGTAAAGTCCTTAATAAAGAGACGAGGCTCTGATACCAATTGAAAGGATCGATATGGTTGACTAGAGGGGGGTGAATAGGCAACTAACAATTTTTAGTTTTTCTTGACTGAATTAAACTTAGCAATGGAATAGGTTGTCTAGATGTGCAATTACGTTGATAACCTATATGATGCAACATAAACAAGCATACAAGCAAGCAAGGAATAAAGGACAATAAAACTTGTACAAGTAAAGGTGAGAGATAACCAAGAGTGGAACCAGTGGAGAGGAGGATGTGTTACCGAAGTTCCTTCCCTTTGAGGGGAAGTACGTCTCCGTTGGAGCGGTGTGGAGGCACAATGCTCCCCAAGAAGCCACTAGGGCCACCGTATTCTCCTCATGCCCTCGCACAATGCGAGATGTCGTGATTCCACTATTGGTGCCCTTGAAGGCGGCGACCGAACCTTTACAAACAAGGTTGGGGCTATCTCCACAACTTAATTGGAGGCTCCCAACGAAACCACGAAGCTTCACCACAATGGAATATGGCTTCGAGGTGACCTCAACTGTCTAGGATGCTCAAACACCCAAGAGTGACAAGATCCGCAAGGGATTAGTGGGGGAAATCAAATTTCTCTTGGTGGAAGTGTAGATCTGGGCCTTCTCAACCCCCTAGAAAATCAACAAGTTTGATTGGCTAGGGAGAGAGATCGGGCAAAAATAAGCTTTTGGAGCAACAATGGAGCTTGGGGGAGAAAAGGTGAGTCTTCTTGAGGAAGAAGACCCCTTTATATAGTGAAGGGATAAGTGAACCGTTACCCCATTTTCGGCTCGCACGGAGCGGTACTACCGTTGGGTGAAGCGGTACTACCGCAAGTGCCAGCGGTACTACCGCGGCCCCCAGCGGTACTAGCGCCCTGTGTTAGAGACGAGGCACGGAGGGGAAGAGCGGTAGTAGCCGCGGTGGTGGCAGTGGTACTACCGCTTATAAGCGGTACTACCGCTGCTACTGCCGTTGCTACTACTGCAGAACCCGACATGAGAAATGCCCTCCTCGAATCGACGCGGAGCTGGTGCCTTGCTGCGATGGTACTGCCGCATATACCCCCAAGCGGTACTACTGCGCTGCGTAGCGGTACTACCGCTTGGTGGGTATAGGCAGTACTACCTGTGACGCCCCAAGATCGACGCTCCAGAAGACTTCCATATGTTCCGGGTTTCGCTGTGTGTTTTATTTGTTTGCTTCATTTTATTTGTGCTTTGCATCATGTCATCATGCCATCATGTCATTAATGTTTGCATCTCAACTAAATAAATTGTGTGGATGTTCGATCCATTTAAATCAAGGGAAGGATGACTTCTCTTTATAACATATCCTCGAAATATTTATGGAGCTATTATCAAATATTCCATTGCTTTGGAATTACCAAAACACAGTTGCATCTTTCTCTTGCCACCAAATCCCTTATCAAGTGCACACTCCACTAGCTTCTTATTTTCAAGTCTCACTTGTTTATTGCAAGTGACATTTTCCGGTTCCAGAAAATGTTCTATATCTTCCTATAAATACTAGATCATGTCACTACCACCTCCTCCAGTTTTCAGGTCTTTTGGAAGTGCTTTGGTTGGCCTACAGATTTATTCAAGTTTGAGTTACTTTCAAACTTGTATAAATTTATTGTCTCTAAAAATTACCAGAGCATTTTATTTAAATTGCGAATTAAACTAGGACTCCAGAAATATCTTCATCTTTGTCAAATTACATATCTACTTCTGCCTTTCTTTTTCTTCCACTTTTCTGTTTGAAGAAAAACAAAAGGAAGAAGGGGCCCAGCCGCGGCCTCCCTGGCCCATCAACCAGCTGGCCCAAGGACCACCTAAGCCGCCCCCTTCTGGCCCAAGGCCCAGCCACCCCCAGTTAACCCCACGCTGCTCGACCCCGCTCTCCTCCTACCCCCGATCCCCACGCCTCTCCCTTCGTCCACCTCTCCCTCTCATCTCCTCCCACCGCGCAACGACACAAAGGAGCGAAAGCTCCTCGTCCTCCTTCCCCGACCTCTCCTCCTTCGCGCCCCTCCTCCTAGAAGCCGCCCCGCCATCCGCCAGCAGCACGCCGACCACCTCTCCGGCAAGCCTGGCCTCTGCGTCGCCCTAAGCCTCGCCTTGCGCCCGCGACCCCCCTACTGCGGTGAGCCCTAGCTTCGCCACCACCGGAGGTCCGCCCGCCGCCGGCCGAGCTAGCCTCGTTGCCTGACCTCCTCCGTGCAGGCGACCTCCATCAGCACCACCGCCACCGCGTCGTCGACCTCCACGCTTGCGCCGACCTTCTCTGCTCCGCAGTTGCCCTGCTCGACTCGAGCTCCGCCTCCTCTGCCTCCTCCCTCCAGTGCCAGGAACAACACCACGCCCAACCCCCTTGGCGCCCCTGTCTGCGTCATTCGCTGGCCTTCCCTAGCTGCTGATGGCGCCGCCGCTTGCTGCCTCGACCACCTCGCCGGAGCTAGTCGCGTCCCCATCCACAGAGCCGCACGTGCAGCCGCCGGCCCGGCATGCAGCAGCAGCGACCACCTCGTCACCCTCGCCCTTGCCTCGCCGGCGAGCAGCCACAGGCCACCCAGGCCAAGACCGCAAGTACCCGCGACCCGGTGCACCTCCATGCTGAAGTTTTCGCAAGTACCTCTACTCCCGAAGACGTTGGATGCACCAAGTTTGTGTCCGTTACGTGAACAACTACCGTCGTGTCGTTTCGGCAAAATAACGTGTACCCCTACGTCAACGACGACCCCGACTCCCCGTGTACAACTACCGTCGACGTGCTTTGTTCCAAGTCCCTCTCCGACAAGAGTACAATTACCGTCGCCGAAGACCCGGGTTGAAAAACGCCAAGTTCCACTACCGTCGACCCGTGGACGTCAAGTTCCTCTACCGATGACCCGAACGAACTCGAACCGTGTACCGCTACCGTCGCCCAGTATCACTACTTCCACGACGACATGAGTACGACTACCGTCGATGTGTATGACTACGAACGTGAACGGCTACTTCCCTCGATGACTCGAACTGCCCCGAAACGCATGCTTCGAAGGTATACCACCGAAATGATGTCTGTGAACGAATGTGGTTGTATGAGATGCATCCCTTGTTTGCACCATGTCCGTTGTGCCCCTCTTTTGTTGCCAACCCGTGGGAACCCGGAAACCGGGAGCACCCCATCACCTTGCATGACACGCTCACGCCGCCCTTCTGTTGCACCGGCATCTCGACGAGTTGTCGGATCATCGGAACGTTGCCGTGGCACCATTTCCATTCTCGCCACCATGACACCCCTTTCCTTCCGTCGTGGCAACCAAATACTCCATATCTTGCTCATGTCGACTTTTAACAAAAAAAATGCATAAAACTTGCAAATGTCATCCGCATCATGATAACAACATTTAAATGGTTCAAATTGTTGTTAGCTTTAAAATTGCTAAATGACATGTGGGGATTTTCCGGAATTGTTGTTGTTATTTCCGGCCTCATTTAAATTGCTTAGATAGCGTAGTTTATTTGTGCTTCACCTCTTTCCATGTTTAATAAAAACATTTAATCTTGCCTTGTAAATAAACGAGAGTCAACTAAATAAATAAAATGTGGTGTTTCGTCAATATGCAACTCGTTGCATATTGAGCTCCACTTAACTTGTAGTATTGCTTGTGCACTTTGTCATGCCATGCATATTTAAACCGGGCATGCATCATACTTGTTTGTGCATCATATAACATGCTTATGCTTGTGTGTTTATCGTGTTGTTTGCTTCTTTTCGGTATGCTTCTCTCGTTAGCTTCGGTTTCGTTTCGGAGTTGTGAGGTTTTGTTCGACTACTTCATGGACTCATTCTCGTTCCTTGCGGGATCCCAGGCAAGATGACCATTCCCCGATATCACCTCTATCTTTGCCTATGCTAGTTGACTCGCTCTTTAGATATGCCTCGATGCCTATTCTTGTTTGTTAGCCTCCTATTGTTGCCATGAAACACTCTAACCGCCTTCCTAGCAAACCGTTGATTGGCTAAGTACGCTTTTGCTCAGCCCCTCTTATAGCGTTGTTAGTTGCAGGTGAAGTTGAAGATTGCTCCATGTTTGGACTTGTTTATTGGGATAACACAATATATATCTTAATTAAATTAATGCACATATATATTGGCAATGGATGGAAGGCTTGGCCTTCTGCTTGGTGTTTTGTTCCACTCATGCCACCTTAGGACCCGATAAACCGGTGTTATGTTCCTTGATTTTGCGTTCCTAACACGGTTGGGGTTTATGGGCCCCCTTTGATAATTCGCACTGCTTAAAGCTTTTCTAGTAAGGCCCAACTTTGGTTTTAATTTGCAGCATAATAAAACACTAATTAATTAATTGCATAGGGGGTAATGTCCCCGGGTTCTTAATTCTACATAAAAGGGGGGCTCAGTGCTGATGGTGTTGGTCCCAAATGGGGGTCCCGTGGGGCCACCTTGGGGAAACCCGAGGTTTGGTTTTACTCATAGGATCGCCCATCCGGTCGTGGCCTCAGACGAGATACGCGCGGCTACTATCAGGGTGTCCGCACGCTGGGAGGTCTTGCTGGATTAGTTTTACCTTTGTCGAAATATCTTGAGCACGAGATTCCGAGAATACTCGGGTCTTCCCAATTTGGAGTTGCGACTCCACAGATCGTGAGCTTGTGATGGGCTAAGTTGGGACACCCCTGCAGGGTTTTGAACTTTCAAAAGCCGTGCCCGCGGTTATGTGGCAGATGCGAATTTGTTAATATCCGGTTGTAGATAACTTGACACCATATCCTTAAGAATACACTACCTGTGTGAGTAACCATGACGGTCTCTTTTCGAAGGGCTTCGGGAAGTGAACACGGTGGGGTTATGTTTGATCGTGAGTAGCTAGGATCACTTCTTGATCAACTTGGCGACCGTTGGCACTTGTTCTCTTCTCGCTCTAAACTCGTAAGCTAGATGCTTAGTGCTTGCTGCAGACACTGTTATAGCCTTTCCTCACCTAAGGCTTTGGTAGTTTTGATACCCGGGAACGGGATTGCTGAGTCCTCGTGGCTCACAGATTCAACACACACCAGATGCAGGTACTGCTGAGAACAGTGCAGGAGATGGTTCAGAACTTCACTGGGAGCTCAATGAAGAGAGTGGCCGTATGTTTTTTTCGACGATCGATAGTGGTTCCTACTAGGGCCGATCAGGCCTTGTGTTGTGGTATATTTCTCGTTTGGATTTCATCCGTAGTCGGACACTGTGTTATTTGGATGAATGTATGTTATTGTATTCGTTGTGTGACGTGGCGAGTGTAAGCCATCTATCTTTTACACTTTCATCCCTGAACTTTTACATGAGATGTGCAAAGATAACACGCTTGAGATCATTCCAGAATGTGCTTATGTCTCTAAGTCGTGCCTCGACACGTAGGAGATATAGTCGCATCCTGGGCATTATACTACTACCCCAGCGGTGGCACTACCGCGCCCAATAGCAAAAGACTCCATAAAGAGATGTGGAGAGCTCCAACAAGAGAAAGGAGACGAGGGTGCCGAAAATAAGTGTACGTGATGATTCCACCCTGGCCTTTCCAAAGCGGACCCCCTTGATAGTACGGTGTCTCCTACGACTCAAGTCCACCAAAACAAAAACCGAGAAAGACGACACGTCTTGTGCTAATAACTCGGAGGGCAGATGATCGTCTCGTGCCAATGGATTAATCTCTGAAATACTTAGCACACACGATTAGTCCGCAAACGCATTATCATCAATCACCAAAACCACATAGGAAGGGACATGCCCTTTCAATCTCCCCCTTTTTGGTGGATTGATGACAACACGGGATTTGCACAGAATATAATATCAATAGGAGTAGGCAAACCCCAAAGACTATAAAAAATAGACGGGCTCCCTCTAGATGTGTGCATATAAGTGAGTTGCTTTTGGAAGGCAAAGCACACACTCTAGGATCAACAGTCCCCCTATTTTTATAGTCCGATAAGGAGACAAAAGCGTGTAAATTAGTAGGTGAGTAAAGATAGAATAGGAAATAAGCACATCCTACTAAAGTAGTTGACAACTTTAAGGTAGCATAGGTCGCACACATAGAACAAGTAACTGGGTCTCACGAACACAAACCAAACAAGACAAAGAAAGTTTGCGAGAAGAAGAGACGGAGCCTAAAAAGCAAGAAACACACTCGCAACTCACAAATCCATCACAATACGCAAATCCACCTCTCCCCCTTTGGCATCGAGACACCGAAAAGGGGAAGAGAGAGGCACAACATCATCACATCGTTGTGTGGTCATCTGCACCTCCGTCATCGACTGGGGGCTTCTCGGGGTCAGAGTCAGTCCAGTGGCAGTGCTACTGAACCCAGTTGTCCTCATCTGTGATCTGGCCTTCAGAGCCGCTGATGGGCAAGTCTTGGGCCTCAGCGCCAACGATCGGCCCCAGATCTGGCCTCGGATCGTGGTGCCACAACCCATGCTCTCTGGGGCCAACTTGATCCACGGTGGGTGTCTCCTCCACGAATGAGGTGATCATCATCTCCTTTGACGGCAAGGATAACCAGCTGCAATATTAGCAGCCACCAGCAACAACCCGTCCTCTCATAGGACACAATATGTTGTGATGGAAGCCGAGTACAAGGAGCAAATGGATATGATGCTCCGGCGCTTCCTCCACGGCCTTAGTCCCGCAGCGCCACCAACGACGCTTCTCCACGCCGTCAAGCCGGAGCCTCTGTCGCTTTCTTGCTGATGGGTAAAGGCGGAACCACCTTACACTCCCTGCTCCCCCTCCCCCCGCAGTATCGTGCACGGCATCCAAATTAACGTCGCATGAAGGACCTGCATTCACCACGGTCATGCCGCCTCAAGGAGGAGCGGAAGTCGCCACCGCCACATCACGAGAGTGGCGTGCTTCCCCTCGCGATCGCCGTGAAGACGCACGTGCGCATATCCACTACTGCGATGGTCGTGGTTGCAATGCAGGGGGTGCGGGAGCAAGTGAGAGGGTCATCCACGAATGCCAGGCGGCGAGCGGGAAGCCCTGCCGCAACCGGACGGCCTTCCGCTGCTCGAAGCCCAATGATGAAGACTCCGACAACGGCGAGGACGACGGAGGTGCTGTGGGCCAGCTCGACATGACATACGAGGTCACCCTCAAGTATATGGTACTTTAGTTTTAGTTTTGTTTTAGTTCACCAGATGAAATATCGTTCGATTTTATTTAAAAAATATCTAAGTTTGAATGAAAATCGTCAAGTTTGTTTAAATTTGCATGAAATTTGTTTCTTTTTCTTAAGGAACGTTTAAAATGTGATCGGACGGTTGCGGCTAGCTTTGGATGGCCGCCTCCTGTATCAGTGTCAGGACACTGGTCCGGATCGGTCCACGGATATATGTGGTGTCCGTTTTAGGGGTCCGTGTTGGAGCTGGCCTTAGAGTATCTACAACCGAATCACCCAAATTTCCCCCATACTACCGGGAGGACAGCCTGGTCACTATCAGGACAGAAGAGAGAAAAAGAGAAAGGCACCCAACCGGACCGCCACATTATCTCCATATATATGAGCGGGTTATCCACATATCCCCATATCCACAAGAGGATATGGCGATGTTTAGGCAGCCCTCTACATAGGATGTGGTCTCTCTCTCTCTCTCTCTCTCTCTCTCTCTCTCTCTCTCTCTCACTCACTCTCTCCATCCTATCAATCACATGCATTTAACCGAATAATTTGAAAATGAAGTAAAGAACATGGTTGCATGCGTGCATAAATTATGCTTAAAATAGACGTGTTTGTTCATTGACCGGACGTGTCCGCGAGACGTTTGGGGATCAAAATAGACAATCATATTTCTTGAAAAAACCATCCTATCAATCACATGCATTTAACCAAATAATTTGAAAATGAAGTAAAGAACATGGTTGCATGTGTGCACAAATTATGCTTAAAACAGACGTGTTTGTTCATTGACAGGACGTGTCCGCGAGACGTTTGTGGATCGAAATAGACAATCATATTTCTCGAGCAAAAAAAATTAGACAATCACGATTGTGGATCAGTGAATGCTCTTAGGTCCCATTTCATCCCATGCTGACTGACCGGTCAAGCTAGCTAGACTTTGACCCGACGGACCAGGCCGACATGCAGCTCAAGATCAGGTGCATGCGCGGGCGCGTGTAATGCACGGGGCTACCTGACATGTCGATGGAGTGACCGATCATGTGTTTGCTTTCGATTTTCGTCGTGCCTTCTTTTTTCTCGATAGCGATGCATATAGATCAGACGTCTGATCGATAATTATTAGCACGATTTTCCTTTTTAATTCTCGGCAAAGCACCACAGCACACACATGCTTTTGTAACCGCGTGCCAGCTCAGGGTGTGCCGGGGCGACCAGGTGAGGAGGATGTACGCGGTAATTACTGCACTCCAAGCAATGTGGCGCATCGCCGTCCAAGTAAGATTATTAGTTTAGTCCGCTTGTGCGTCGGAAAGTCGATCCATCGAACGCTACAAGTACAATTGCCAGGGGTGAGCTGACACTTGTAGCTAATCTAGTTACCCACGGCGCGCTCTTCTGGAAAACCTAGCTAGTAGTACGACGTTTACGTCTCTAACTTTCGGTCCATTCGGTTTGCGGTAAATCCCGCTTTCCTTTTTACCGATAGCTAATTTTTCGCTTTGCCAATGTTCCCACGATCCGGATTATCACTTAAACTTGGCCACAACAAGCCTGTCGGTCTATGCATATTCTTATCTTATTACAAACATGGCAAACATTAGGCCTGAAAACACACACACGGGCACACACACAACGTGGCCATCCTTCGGCCTCACAACGACCAACATCTCCGTTATCTACCACTAATTTGTGGGAATAATCCTCTGATAAAACTACATTGGGCCAAAACACACTCAAACGTCCATATTGATAATTCAACCAAAAGGTCAATCGTGGGATTATCACCCTTAAAGGCAATTTCTAGATCCTTCAGTCAAATAAGATGATAAGGAGTGTCACCTCAGTTCGAAAAAAAAAGGGTTTTCACCTCAGAGAAAACTCATACTCGTCGTCGGTTCGCCGTTGCACTTGTCCACCATCTTTATCGATTTGTTGTTCAGCTAGTCGGCTCCCCGTATGTCCATCGACGCTCTATGGACCCCGCACGAGCCCTCATGGTCACATGAGAATTTCGCCGGAGCTATCCTAGTGTAGTTGACGCCTACTGAGATATCAACATCGTGTCACGTTGTCGACTCACTCTGAATCACATACTGATTGTTGTGCATCTGATCCACCACCCTCGCGGTTGTTGTGGCCATAGGAACCACATCCATCACAGATGGACTCAAGGTATTTGATTTCCAAGGGTACCCCTCATACAGTTGTTGTCAGGTGTCTGTAGTTTTTCCCCACAAAAGCTTTTTGCATAATAAACCAGGTGTCCATATTCTTGATATTTACCTTTTTGTACTTCTTAGCAAATACTCTTTGTCCAGATAAATATGTTTTTTTTTGGGTTGACATGAATTTCGATCAGGAATTACTCTATTCGTATGTAGTTTATATGACACAAAATTAATATCCACGTATTCATATTCGAAGTACTGGATTTTGATGTGGAATTTATACTACAAAACCACTTACCGATAGATTAGCTACCGATTAAAGCCTTGTATTAATCAAAAAACAAGGCTTAATTATATATCCCTGGCCAAGGAGGTTTTTATCCAACATGGGTGGCAACATAATCTTCGCATCGGTACACCTTCTCCTTCGACATATGCATAGTGTCGGTTTCATAGGACTTTATGTTGTCAATATGTCGTTTTGTTTATAAAAAATCAAACTTGTTCCCATTGGTTTTGTGCATCCTAGTTATGTAGAGGCCGGATGTCGTTCCATATGATTCTATCCACTTGATGCTATATTTTGATTTAATAAAATGATTTTTTTATTGAAAAAAATCTAGATTGAGGGATCATACAAAAACTTTGGGTATCATTTGTGCATATGTCAAGTTATGTTGCCCACACTTGCTTTAAGACCGCCCATTGTGGGAGTAACATAAGAGCAAGTATAATAAGGTGACGTGGGCGGGCTGTAATACTTCAAATATTATATCTTTACTGAGTTGGATTAGAGAGAAGAGAAGAGAGAAAAGAAACGGAATGTAGTTTCTTTTCTCTCTTCTCTTCTCTTCCGTTTCTTTTCTCTCTTCTCTTCTCTCTACAGCCAGCTGTAGCACGGGCTTCAAGAAGCTATGTGAGAGTGCATGGTGGATCATGTAGTGAGAAAGTAGTACTTCTTTGTAGCCCACTACTATACATGTTGACTATTACACTGACTATAGATGATATGTCAACATCTTATAGCCATCAACAGGCTATATTATTAACCATGCTCTAAGTGGTAACATCACAAATATCTAGAAAAAAATAGATGATATGGCAATAATTAATGGGGAAAGAGAGGCATATGGTAACATAATCACACTATGAGTAACATCATACTCCCTCCGTTCCAAAATAGATGACCCAACTTTGTAGTAACTTTAGTACAAAGTTGGTACAAAGTTGGGTTATCTATTTTGGAACGGAAGGAGTATATACCAAGATAAGATGACTCTACAACCTAATAAGTGAAGCTTTGCATGACACACCACTATAGAGGTAGTAACATAGCCTAGGGTCTTGTGTATGTTAGTAGTGCAAGTTACTCTCCACTCTGGTTAGTCTAAGTGAAGCTGGTAGGGAATGCACGCGTGAATTTTGTATGTGTTTACCTATATCGTGCTGAAAAAAAACAATTTTAATCGAAATGCCGAGCTGTAAATGCGTATACACATGTATCTAGATGTGCACATTCACACATCACGAATATTGGAATCCCAGAGCTTTAAAATTATCAAAGTAACCGACGAAGATGCCTTGCTATTGACGGGTACATCGCCTTTTACTTGAGAATCTAGCTTCTTACGTTACAAGATGTGACCAAAGCGGGCACCGCGAATCTAAAAGGTCTGATTACAAAAAAAAATATTGGAAAAGGTACAATTCTAGGAGGCCATGCAGTTTATGGTCTTCAGAAATACAATATTTTCGGTTCACTCTGTAGAATTTCGTTTTATATATGTGACTTTTTTCAAAAGAAGATTCCTCGGTTCATGTAAATAAATTTGTGAGGGCCTCATGGAATTCGTAACGGGCTTAACGCGCAAAGTTCACCCCTCTTCAAAATTCATGGGAGAACTCGTTTGTATCAAACATTTGCAGGATTCGGCCAAAATAACGAAGAAATATAATTTTGCAGTTTCGACTTGCTTCAGTAATTGTAGTTGCTGCTAGCTGGTCTAGTGAACTGGATATTTCTCATAATTTATGTCACTTCTGATATTCTTTGTAATCCCATGACAGATGATAAATAGATCAAAAGTTTTTTTGAAGAAAAAAAACTAGGGTGGATTCCTCCGAATCACGACGCCGACATAGCCCGATACACGCACCCAGCGCTTTCCGTAAGCAGCACGCAGTAACTTATCTTAAAAGAGTGAGAGTGAGAGAGAGAGACAGAGAGAGACAGAAGGAAAGGAAATTTTACCGTGGGCATTTTGGGGAATCTGCACAGGCAGGGTAGTGGAGCTGGAATTCCCCTGACAGAGTGACAGTGACGCAGAGAATTTCGCGCTATCGATCGATCCTCTGCCCCATATATACGCGGCAGCGGCTCACTCGTCCCATGCCATCGCTCGCCGGGCGACAGCATCAGAGCTAAGAAAGGTTGCCTCCCCCCTGCCTTGGATTTGATAGCCGCTAGCTGATTAAGCTTAATACGCTCTGCCCTACCAGCAGCTAGCACAAAAAAATATCTCCAAGAAAAGAGCGGAAATCGCAGCAGCAGCAGCACCATCGTGCTCAGCTTAGTTAGCAGTACCACTGCTATCTCTTTCAGGCTTTCAGCTAAGCGGGAGGGCTCGCTCGCTAGCTAGCTGAGGAGTGCGCGCCATTAATGGCGGAGGTGGAAGGGCAGCTCGCGGCCTGCTGGGGGAAGCAGGACGACGAGTGGAGGAAAGGCCCGTGGACAACCCAGGAGGACAAGCTGCTCCTCGACCATGTCGCCCAGCACGGCGAAGGGAGGTGGAACTCCGTCTCCAAGCTCACAGGTACGGCCCGTATCTAGAGTACTAATCGTACTCCTAATTAACTCGAGGTTCCTTCATGAACAGATTACTAAGTACTATTTTTCCTTGTCCTGCTCTTGATCTGATGTTTTCTAGCTTGATCTAATGCTTTATGTTCTTCCTTGACTTTTGTCGCTGCAAGTACGGGCCTCCTTTTCCAACTAATCCGGCTCGTCTGCAACTTGCAAGCTGCGAATGATTGATCCGGCCTGCAAGTTGCACACGGCCGTAAACAGTACCTTAGACCTTCAAGTACCGGCAACTTGCAAGTTGAGCAGGATCTTCAAGTACCGGCAACTTGCAAGTTCCCAAAGCTAGCCGCGCGCATGGATGCATGATTCGATCCTGTACGGTCTTGTGTGTGCTCGTCTCTTCTTGTTAGGACGAAGATGATGAACTACCTAACGGAAGCTCTCTTTCACTCACGCATTGAAATTTCTAGGAGAACTCCGTACGAACTAGCTTTCACGTAACTAGAAAGCTATTAGCTAGTTCTGTTTACATAACATATACTTGGAAGAGGCGTGGCTATATTGCTGGTCCTGAGTCCTGACTCCTGACTCATGAGCCATGGGCTAGCTAGAGGAGGTCCTGGCAAAGTCCATGGTTCTACTGTTCAGTTTAACTATTTAATCAGGAGACCCATGAGTTAGTAGTGTACATGCGTCAGTTGAGGTGGAAAATACACATTCATATACTATAAAGTATATAAACTAAGTGTAGCATGGCCTAAACTATACACATCCCCGTCTATGTGCATCCACCTCGCGGAACTGGCAAGCCTAGTCATGAAAAGGGGTACTAACGAACAACTAGAGATCGCAGAACTGGTAAGCCTAGTCGTCATAAAAGGGAGTGTCGACGAATAACTAAATCACAATTTTTGCAAAATCTGAACCAAATAACCAGTTAATTGACGTATGAAAAAAAATCTAGTCAGTTGGCTACGTATCAAATGCAAAGATTTAGCACTTGTATGTACCTAACAGTTAGTTAGATCAGTATCGACATAGTGATGCCGACATCAACTATGCACAGCACTAGCGGCGTATCTAGCATCCAGGCAAGCATTGGGGTTAATCCGATCCAAGCCCAATATGTTGAAATATATCTTTCTCCCTCGGCTCGAGCTTTTGGATAAAGCCGTAAAGTTAAGGGATGAATTTACTACTAAATGAGGCAAATGACATGTAAATATACAATGGCACCACTATGAATATAGTTTATACTCCGTATATGGTTACGTGGCCAGGCCAGGTATACTATATGAGTAATATTTTTCCCTGGACCACCCCTGCGTGGGAGTAGCATAGTACTGCACATGTGGTAATCTAATCACTTGCCCCGAGCCCATTTCTCATTAATTTGAGCTTTGTTGCTGCAGGTCTTAAGAGAAGTGGCAAGAGTTGCAGGCTGCGGTGGGTTAACTACCTTCGACCTGATCTAAAGAGAGGCAAGATGACACCCCAAGAGGAGAGCACCATTGTCCAGCTCCACTCCTTGTGGGGAAACAGGTAAAAATATAATTACTACAGATGATCATGCCCCCCCCC
>LR738710.1:693789735-693815565 GCA_902687465.1 Secale cereale | reverse complement strand
CAGCTACTGGGAGCTGCGTATGAATGGGTAAGCCGACGACATAGCCGTCGGCTTATAATTAAATATATGCCGACGGCCTGGCCGTCGGCATAGGCCTGGTCCACGACCAACGGCAGGCAGCCACGTGGCAGGCCTATGCCGACGACGGCCGTCGGCATAGCCCTGGTCCGCGAGCAACGCCGGGCCGCCACGTGGCTGACTATGCCGACGGCTGGCCGTCGGCATAGACCTGGTCCACGAGCAGCGACTGGCCGCCACGTGGCAGCCCTATGCCGACGGCAGGCCGTCGGCATAGCCATGTGCCACGTGGCGGCCCGTCGCTGGGCGAACTTGACGGTTGTGGGCGCCGTTAGGCACGGACTTTGCCGACGGTCGTGGCCGTCGGCATTGATGTACGGCCGCCGTCGGCATAGCATATATGCCGACGGCTTTTCTATGCCGACGGCCGACC
This sequence comes from Secale cereale, assembly GCA_902687465.1. NCBI lineage: Eukaryota > Viridiplantae > Streptophyta > Magnoliopsida > Poales > Poaceae > Secale > Secale cereale. Next base: position 693,815,114 of record LR738710.1, on the reverse strand, counting down.
AGGCTATGCCGACGTATATGTTGCCGACGGCCCTATGCCGACGAGGGCCGTCGGCATAGGTCTGTCCCGACGGGACTCAGGGCTATGCCGACGGCCCTGGCCGTCGGCATAGGGGGCGATTCTGGTAGTGAAACACCGTGAGCACGCAACGCTGAGTTCAGGACTCGAACGCTGGTGGGCAGCGTGTGCACTCGCCCAGCAAGCCAACCGAGTGATACTCGGTGCTCTAACCGGCTTTTTCATTTTTCGCTACTTCATATGGTTTTATTTTTGCACCAGACTATGAAGTAGGTTTAGCGCAACACAATTCGACAATTCAACAATCACAAACTGAGCATTACTCAACTACATAATCAGCGCTACCAGCCTTACAATCTTGATCACATGGCTGAAAGATCTGCATCAGCCTTTATTGCGCAAGGCCTGGAGAAAATAATCATGAAAGACTAAAACTTATAGAGCAAAGGCCTCATACCTTGTCTAATATCGTGATATGAGGAAGAGGGAGGAGAAGGACATGAGACACTGACCGGTGAGGTGAGGTCAATGTTGATCTTGATGGTGAAGGCGGGTAGCTAACCAGTGATGGCAATGAATAATGAGCTCCCATCTAGGCTTTGAGAACTGCTTGATGGGGGTGCGGCGGTAGTGGTGGTTGTCATATCTACACGGTTATGGTTTACGGTGGGCGGCTGGAGCAAAAAAACAAGAGGAAGGAGGAGAGGAAAGGCGAGGAAGGAAGGCGATGTGCTTCCCTAAGGCTACAATGCAACTGAACCGAATTGCCCGTATTCAAGCCTAAAATCTCACTCCCTTTTTTGTGCTTGGTCCACGAGTTTGCAATATTCTCGGTCCACACAATATTAGTAAAATCCATCTCTATGAAAATTAACTAAGGGGGCCATTATAACTCAGCCGACGTAGAAATAGTTATTTTTCGGTCAACATTGATGGTTATCTCAATATTTTAACACGCTAACAGCCGGTCTATAAAAGAAAAGAGAAATGAAAAAGTAATGTGATTTTGTTAATCAATTGTTACAAAAATTAGTTGCATAGATTAAAAAAGATATTATATATAAAAAGATGGTATTTATTTTCCTTTTTGAGGAAAATGGTATCTTCTGTGGTGCATGCATGCATGTGCTAGCGTCATACTCCCTCCTTTTCGGTTTATTGGGTTCATCTCTTTTTCTTGGTTTTTCATATTATAAGTCTTATTTTCACTTCCTTTCACCACATGTTCACATTCCAAGGTTTATTAAATTGATTCATGCAACAATTAAAAGAAGCCAACTAATGCATGCAACTGTTCCTACTCAATAAGTGGTCATCCATGCATACACTGTAATTAATGCAGATTAAAGTTTGAGTAATTTGTAAACTACGATATACATTCCTCCACTCACCATCTACCTTGGTTGATGAGATTTCACATTTAAGTCCTACAAACCGGAAAGGAGGGAGTATATGATAATGTGAACCTAGGGTATGTCATCATTCAAGAGGGGGTGACTCCACACTAAGCAATGTGACTCCGATTTATGTCGTCTTAAGTCTTCCTTAATCAAGCCCATTACCACATGAATTTTCATGGCTAGTTATTTCAAAATCTTATTCGGCCCACGTATATAAGCATAGGCATGTTAATTGCGCATATACCGTTCAAATTTCCCAGTAGTTGGGAAAAAAGCTCTGGATACAGATTCAAAGCATTCACTCTGTGCATTTGAAAGCCGAACCGAAAAACCATATCGAAAATAAACCGAACCAAATAAATTTTATGGTTTTTATGGTTTCTGGTTTCGGTATGGTATGAACTTTTCATACCGTTTTGAACTTCGGTTTTTATGGTACATACCGAAAAACCGCACGGTTAACCGAAGTAAAAAATAAATTAATATTTCTTGAGATGAACAACCATACTAGTTGCCATTTTTCTAGTACATGAGTCAAATTCACTACTAAGTGATGGCGTTACAGACCTAGGGTAGGGTCACAGGCCCAAGTACCCCACCCACGGTCACTACCCCCGAAGCTCGAAAGACAACTCGAAGACAAAAAGAACAGTCGACTGACACGGCTCAAGAGGACATTCCACTCGACTACACACCCCTGTTCAGGCGACTTAAGTTCATTCGACCCTTCCAAGACACTCGACCCGTGAAGGTCAAAGGTCCCTTAGGACAGCAACGGTTTGGCATTCATTCCACAACAATCAATGCCTTTATCGCTCTTTACTACATGCGTTATCAGTAACGCCTGCCTTTATGTACATTGAACCCTTTGTAATGTGGGGATGGCTGGGGTCCTGGCGCACTCTATATAAGCCACCCCCCTCCTCCAGTACAAGGGTTCGCACCCCCTGTAACTCAAACACCCATATACTCCCTCCGTCCCAAAATAAGTGACGCAAAAGTGACTCAACTTTTCACTAACTTTAGTGCAAAGTTGAGTCATTTTTGCGTCACTTATTTTGGGACGGAGGGAGTACATACCAGTCGACCGCCTCCAGGCACCGAGACGTAGGGCTTTTACTTCCTCCGAGAAGGGCCTGAACTCGTATACATTATGTGTACAATCTCACCATAGCGGTCTTGCCTCCTCTTACGTACCCCCTACTCATACTGTCGGACTTAGAACCACGACAGTTGGCGCCCACCATGGGGCAGGGTGTCTTAGCGACTTGAGGTTGCAAACTTTTCTCCGACCTCCTTCATCATGGTTTCCGGCGGTGGTCTGGCGTTGGGCCGCGAGATCCGACTCGGCGCGCTCGTCTTCGTCGCCGATGACTCCCCTTGGATCCAGGAGGCCACCCTCGACATCGAGGCGCTGCCCGTCCGCGGGGCTGCGCACTTCCGTGCCAGTGCTTGCGGCGTCCTTCTCCGGCAGCCGTCGACTCAGTACCTGCTGATTCCTTCATCAGCGGTCGTCCCCGCTGGACGCCGCCGTAAGCGATCCTGTCGCTCGCGGCTCCAGCGGTGGGTGAAACACGCAGTGGCCCGCCAGGCGGCCACCCCTCAAGTTGCGGCCATCGATCCCGACGAATACCTCTAGGGGCCTGTCGATCCGTCGATCGAGCTCACAGATTCGATTTCCAAGTGCGGGAGCAGCGACCCCGCAGCGGAAGTCCTCATGGTCGACTCACGCCGCAGTCCGGCAGGATTCCCTCACGGTGGCGACAGCGGCAACGGTCATTCATTCGACCACGACGGGTACATTCCCCAACCCCTCACTTCCGAGTAGAGGGACGAGCTCTGCCGCCGCAATGAGGACGCACTCTTCACCCCCATCATGGGGGATACTCCAGAGGCTCGGGCCCTGGAAGCCACGCGCCTGGCCACCGTGGCTGAGCGCGCATGTCTGGAGAATATCCAGCACGCACTCGACGAACGGGCCTGCCGATTGGTCCCCGAATCCACTCGACAGCCGCGGCAGTCATTCCCACGCGAGACTCAGGTGTTCCGTACGCCTGTCCAGAACCTCGAAGCCGCGTCTCGCATCGCGGAGTCAATTCAACCATCTCAGTCGGAGGCTGGGAGAGGCCTACAATAGATCCGGGCGCTGCTCCGAACAGCCGGAGAGCAGAACGCGGCTGTTTCTCAGTCACGCAACAGGATTCACAGCAGATCGGTGGCTACGGACACCGTTTGGTCAGCTCACAGTCCAAGATCGCCCCCGAGGCGTGAGGATCGTGGCCCCCGTCAAGACCGGCATCTGAGTCGAAATGATGAGCAGTATGACCGTCGACTCGGTCACCACGACCGCCGTCGAGTGCCTACGCCTCCTCCGGAAAGCGGATCGTTCTCACCCAGGCGACACGAGGGCAGGCGCTTACGCGACGACGAGCGGAGAATTCATCCAGATCCCCAGAGGCCCGGCTTCGACGCAAGGTTTATCCTTGTGCAGGGGCTGGTCGACAGGAACAGAGCGTTCAGAGAAGAGCAAGGCTGAAATCGTCCTAGTGGAAGCCGAGCGTCCGTCTCTGGACTCGAGTGCTTTAGCAGTGCCATCAGGGCCGCTGAGATCCCCCCAAACTTCAGGTTGGCGGTGGGAGTAAATAAGTTCACCGGCGAGTCAAAACCGGACACCTGGCTCGAGGATTACCGAGTAGCTGTGCAGATCGGAGGTGGCAACGACGACGTAGCCATGAAACACCTTCCTCTGATGCTGGGCGGCTCGGCTCGTGCGTGGCTGAATCAGTTGGCCCCTGGGAGCATATACAGTTGGGAAGAGCTGGTCCGAGTGTTTATTCGGACCTTCGAAGGTACCTGCAAATGGCCCGTAGGGTTCGCGGAGTTGCAGCATTGCGTTCAGAAGCCGAATGAAACCTTGAGGGATTACATACAAAGATGGACCACCTTACACCACAAGGTGGAGAATGTGTCCGAACACCAAGCAGTCTGCGCCTTCAAGGAGGGCGTACGATACCGGGAGCTGAATCTGAAGTTTGGTCGAACGGGAGATATGTCCATGTCCCGGATGATGGAGATAGCCAGTCGGTACGCTAACGGCGAAGAAGCCGATCGACTCCGCAGCGGCAAGAAACCAGTCGGACAAGATGATCAGAACTCCAATCGGAAACCCAAGCGCAAGGCTGAGCCAACTGCTCAGGGCGAAGCTGTACTTGTTAACCAAGGGAAGGGCAAAGGAAAGCCCAAGGGGTCATGGGTCCCCAAGAAAGTGAAAGATCAAGCTAGGAATGATGTACTTGACCAGCCGTGTCCTATCCACACGAAGAAAGATGAAGAGGGGAACTTGGTTTATCCCAAGCACACCACTCGACAGTGCCGGATCCAGAACTTCCAGAAAGAGCAGTCGACTGAGAATGAAAAGGAATCAGAGGAGACCAAGGACAAAGAAGGGGATGGAGGTTACCCCCAGATTAACTCTACCCTGATGATTTTTGCCGACGTTGAAAGTAAGAGTCGAGTGAAAGTGATCAACAGATAAGTCAACATGGTTGCCCCGGCAACAATCACGTATCTGAAGTGGTCCAAGACCCCCATCACATTCGACCAGTGCGATCACCCTGCACACATCGCTACCCCTGGGCGGCAGGCGCTGGTGGTCGACCCAGTGGTCAAGGGCACGCGTTTGACCAGGGTCCTGATGGATGGTGGAAGTGGCTTGAACATTCTATATGCTAAAACCCTCCGTGGGATGGCCATTCCGATGTCCAAGCTGAGCGAGAGCAACATGAGGTTTCACGGGGTCATCCCCGGGAAGAAGGCCGACTCACTTGGTCAAATCTCACTCGACGTAGTCTTTGGTGATTCAAATAATTACCGCAAAGAGAAGCTGAAATTTGAAGTAGTGGACTTCAACAGTGCTTATCATGCCATTCTGGATAGGCCCGCCTACGCCAGATTCATGGCTCGACCGTGTTATGTATACCTCAAGCTGAAGATGCCAGGGCCCAACGGCATTATTACCGTCACAGGGAACCGACAGAAAGCGGAAGAATGCTTCCAGAAAGGCTCGAAGATCGCTGGCGAGCAGATGGCAGCAGTAGAGATGGAGGAGTACCAGAAGAACGTGGATCCGAGCGATTTGCTGCGGGCCAATAAGCCGGCTTTCGAATCAGATTTTCGGTCGGCCGGGGAGACGAAGCCCGTACACATTCACCCCACCGACCCGAATGCAGCACCGACCCACATCTCAACTACACTTGACAGCAAATAGGAAGAAGCGCTCATCCAGTTCCTCCGCGAGAACTGGGACATCTTCGCATGGAAACCATCTGACATGCCAGGTGTACCCAGGGGACTGGTTGAGCACCGTTTGCGAGTTGACCCAAAAGTGAAGCCCGTAAAGGAACATCTCCGTCGGTCCGCTGCGGAGAAGAGAAAGGAAATTGGTGAAGAGGTAGCTCGGCTTCTGGCAGCTGAGTTCATCCACGAGATCTACCACTCCGAGTGGCTCGCCAATGTGGTCATGGTCCCCAAGAAGGACAAGTCTCTCTGCGTGTTCATCGATTTCAAGCATATCAATCGGGCCTGCCCGAAGGATCATTTTCCTCTCCCCCGCATCGATCAGATAGTCGACTCGACTGCGGGATGCGAGCGTTTGTCCTTTCTGGACGCGTATTCCGGGTATCATCATATCCGTCTGTTTGGACCCGATGAAATAAAGACAACTTTCATCACCCCATTCGGGTGTTTTTGTTATGTCACCATGCCTTTCGGTCTCAAGAATGTCAGCGCTACCTTCATGCGCATGATTCAAAAGTGCTTGTTGAAGCAAATCAGTCAGAACATCGAAGCATACATGGACGACATCTTGGTCAAGTCTCACAAAGGTTCCGACCTGTTGACTGACCTCGCTGAGACATTCGCAAATTTGAGAAGCTATGATATCGAGCTCAATCCGTCGAAGTGTACATTTGGAGTTCCGGGCGGCAAGTTACTCGGTTTTCTTGTTTCCGAACGAGGAATCGACGCCAACCCAGAAAAGGTCGGTGCAATCCTCCGAATGAAGTGCCTCGAGCGTGTACACGACGTCCAGAAGCTAACTGGTTGCTTGGCCGCATTGAGTCGATTTATTTCTTGCCTAGGTGAGAAGGCATTGTCTCTCTGCCGACTGATGAAGAAATCCGAAAAGTTCGAGTGGAATCATGAGGCTGAAGCAGCGTTTGAAGAACTCAAAGCCCTGCTTTCCAACCAGCCGGTGCTTGCTACCCCAGTCAGCAAGGAGCCTCTCTTACTGTAGACCGCAGCCACCGGACAAGTTGTCAGCACTGTACTCACGGTCGAGCGGGAAGAAGAAGGCAAGGCCTACAAAGTCCAATGCCCAATCTATTACATTTCCGAAGTATTCACCCCCTCCAAGCAAAGATACCCACATTACCAGAAGCTGGTGTATGGGATCTACTTGACCACAAAGAAAGTTGCCCATTACTTCTCGTATCATACAATCTCAGTCGTCAGCGACGCCCCACTATCAGAAATCCTGAACAACCAAGACGCAACCGGTCGAGTGGCAAAATGGGCGATTGAACTCCTTTCGCTAGATATCAAGTTTGAAGCGAAGAAAGCTATCAAGTCTCAGGCAATAGCAGATTTTGTGGCCGAATGGATCGAACAAGAGTTGCCGACTCAGATCCAGTCGGACCACTGGACTATGTTCTTTGATGGATCCAAGATGTTGAATGGATCTGGTGCAGGCGTGGTCCTGGTATCTCCCAGAGGCGACAAGCTCAGTTACGTCCTTCAAATCCACTTTGACTCATCGAATAACGAAGCTGAATACGATGCACTTTTGTATGGATTGCGTATGGCCATCTCACTCGGCGTACGTTGCCTGATGGTCTACGACGATTCAGACTTAGTGGTAAATCAGGTGATGAAGGAGTGGGACATCAGAAGCCCGACAATGAGCATACTGGAGTGCATCTACATACCCTTTTGTAGATCGCGTGCAGAAGTGTTCGAAGAAGCGTGGATGAAGTAGTCGTACTCTTCGCGTTCTTCGTCGCCGATGATCCTAGCGCCGAACGGGCGGCACCTCCGCGTTCAACACACGTACGGTACAGCAACGTCACCTCCTTCTTGATCCAGCAAGGGGGGAGGAGAGGTCGTCGGAGATCCAGCAGCACGATGGCGTGGTGGTGGATGCAACAGGAAATCCTGCAGGGCTTCGCCGGCGACCTGCGGAGGAGTTGGAGGTGTGACGGGAGGGGGGAGAGGCGCCAGAGACTTGGGTTCGGCTGCCCTCTCCCCCCCCCCACTATATATAGGGGCCAGGGGGGCGCCGGCCCTGGCAGATCCCATCTGCAAGGGGGGGCGGTGGCCTAAGGGGGAAACTTGCCCCCCAAGGCATAGGGGGCGCCCCCCTCCCCTAGGGTTTCAACCCTAGGCGCATGGAGGGGGGGCCCAAGTGGTACGCCAGCCCACCAGGGGCAGGCCCTTCCCCTTTGTGGCCTAGGGGCCCCACCGGGATGGGTGGCCCCACCCGGTGGACCCTCGGGACCCCTCCGGTGGTCCCGGGACACTCCCGGTGACCCCCGGAGTTCACCCGATGGCCGAAACTGGACTTCCTATGTAGCATTCTTTACCTCCGGACCATTCCGGAACTCCTCGTCACGTCCGGGATCTCATCCGGGACTCCGAACAACATTCGGGTTTCCATGTGCATGTATCTCTACGACCCTAGCGTCACCGAACCTTAAGTGTGTAGACCCTACGGGTTCGGGAGACACGCAGACATGACCGAGACGACTCTCCGGTCAATAACCAACAGCGGGATCTGGATACCCATGTTGGTTCCCACATGTTCCTCGATGATCTTCAATGGATGAACCACTGTGTCAAGGATTCACTCAATCCCGTACGTTATTCCCTTTGTCTATCGGTACGGTACTTGCCCGAGATTCGATCGTCGGTATTCCCGATACCTTGTTCAATCTCGTCATGGCAAGTCTCTTTACTCATTCCGTAATCCATCATCCCATGACTAACTCCTTAGTCACTTTGAGCTCATTATGATGATGTCTTACCGAGAGGGCCCAGAGGTACCTCTCCGTCACACGGAGTGACAATATCCCAGTCTCGGTTCGTGCCAACTCAACAGACACTTTCGGGGATACCCGATGCGTACCTTTATAGCCACCCAGTTACGTTGTGACGTTTGGCACACCCAAAGTTTTCCTACGGCATTCGGGAGTTGCACAACCTCATGGTCTAAGGAATAAATACTTGACACCAAAAAGCTTATGCATTACGAACTATACGATCTCGTGCTAGGCTCAGGATTGGGTCTTGTCCATCACATCATTCTCCTAATGATGTGATCCCGTTATCACTGACATCCTATGTCCATGGTCAGGAAAACGTAACCATCTGTTGATCAACGAGCTAGTAATTAGAGGCTTACCAGGGACTCATTGTGGTCTATATATTCACACATGTATCGTTGTTTCCGTACAATACAATTCAAGCATGAATAACAGACAATTATCATGAACAAGGAAATATAATAATAATACTTTTATTATTGCCTCTAGGGCATATTTCCAACAGTCTCCCACTTGCACTAGAGTCAATAATCTAGTTACATTGTGATGAATCGAACACCCATAGAGTTCTGGTGTTGATCATGTTTTGCCCGTGGAAGAGGTTTAGTCAACGGGTCTGCCACATTCAGATCCGTATGCACTTTACAAATATCTATGTCTCCATCTTGAACATAATTCCGGATGGAGTTGAAACGGCGCTTGATGTGTTTGGTCTTCTTGTGAAACCTGGGATCCTTGGTAATGGCAATAGCACCAGTGTTGTCACGGAAGAGAGTCATCGGGCTTGACGCGCTTGGAATGACTCCTAGGTCGGTGATGAACTCCTTCATCCAGACTCCTTCATGTGCCGCTTCGCAAGCAGTATGTACTCCGCTTCACATGTAGAATGCGCCACGACGCTCTGCTTGCAACTGCACCAGCTGACTGCTCCACCATTCAAAATATACACGTATCCGGTTTGTGACTTTGAGTCATCCAGATCTGTGTCGAAGCTAGCATCGACGTAACCCTTTATGACGAGCTCTTCGTCACCTCCATAAATGAGAAACATATCCTTAGTCCTCTTCAGGTACTTTAGGATGTTCTTGACCGCTGTCCAGTGTTCCATACCGGGATCACTTTGGTACCTCCCTACCAAACTTATGGCAAGGTTCACATCAGGTCTGGTACACAGCATGGCATACATGATAGAACCTATGGCTGAGGCATAGGGTATGACACTCATCTTTTCTCTATCTTCTGCCGTGGTCGGGGACTGAGCCTTGCTCAATCTCATACCTTGCAAAACAAGCAAGAACCCCTTCTTGGACTGATCCATATTGAACTTCTTCAATATCTTGTCAAGGTATGTACTTTGTGAAAGACCGATGAGGCGTCTTGATCTATCTCTATAGATTTTGATGCCTAATATGTAAGCTGCTTCTCCAAGGTCCTTCATTGAAAAACTCTTGTTCAAGTAGGCCTTTACATTTTCCAAGAATTCTATATCATTTCTCATCAGCAATATGTCATCCACATATAATATGAGAAATGCTACAGAGCTCCCACTCACTTTCTTGTACATACAGGCTTCTCCATAAGTCTGTATAAAGCCAAACGCTTTGATCACATCATTAAAGCGAATATTCCAACTCCGAGATGCTTGCACCAGCCCGTAAATTGAGCACTGGAGCTTGCACACCTTGTTAGCATTCTCTGGATCGACAAAACGTTCCGGCTGCATCATATACAACTCTTCCTTGAGGAAGCCATTAAGGAATGTCGTTTTGACGTCCATTTGCCATATCTCATAATCATATAATGCGGCAATAGCTAACATGATTCTGTCTGACTTCAGCATCGCTACGGGAGAGAAAGTCTCGTCGTAGTCAATCCCTTGAACTTGTCGATAACCCTTAGCGACAAGCCGAGCCTTATAGATGGTCACATTACCATCTGCGTCTGTCTTCTTCTTAAATATCCATTTATTTTCTATGGCGTGCCTATCATCAGGCAAGTCCACCAAAGTCCATACTTTGTTTTCATACATGGATTCTATCTCGGATTTCATGGCTCCAAGCCATTTATTGGAATCCGGGCCCGCCATCGCTTCTTCATAGTTCGAAGGTTCACCGTTGTCTAACAACATAATTTCCATGACCGGGTTGCCGTACCACTCTGGTGCGGAACGTGCCCTTGTGGACCTTCGAAGTTCAGTAGTAACTTGATCTGTTTCTTCATGATCATCATCATTAACTTCCTCCCTTGTCGGTGCAGGCACCTCAGGAACAATTTCCTGTGCTGCGCTACTTCCCGGTTCGGGAGGGGTGACTGTCACCTCATCAAGTTCTACTTTCCTCCCACTCACTTCTTTCGAGAGAAACTCTTTCTCCAGAAAGGATCCATTCTTGGCAACAAAGACTTTGCCTTCGGATTTGTGGTAGAAGGTGTACCCAATCGTTTCCTTTGGGTATCCTATGAAGACGCATTTTTCCAATTTGGGTTCGAGCTTTTCAGGTTGAAGTTTCTTGACATAAGCATCGCAACCCCAAACTTTCAGAAACGACAGCTTCAGTTTCTTGCCAAACCAAAGTTCATACGGTGTCGTCTCAACGGATTTTGACGGAGCCCTATTTAAAGTGAATGCGGCAGTCTCTAAAGCATAACCCCAAAAGGATAGCGGTAAATCGGTGAGGGACATCATAGATCGCACCATGTCCAACAGAGTACGATTTCGACGTTCGGACACACCGTTACGTTGAGGTGTTCCGGGCAGTGTCAATTGTGAAACAATTCCACAGTTCCTAAGGTGCGTGCCAAATTCATGACTTAAATATTCACCCCCACGATCTGATCGCAAGAACTTTATTTTTTTGTCACGTTGATTCTCAACCTCATTCTGAAATTCCTTGAACTTTTCAAAGGTCTCAGACTTGTGCTTCATCAAATAGATATACCCATATCTACTCAAGTCATCTGTGAGGGTGAGAACATAACGATAGCCTCCGCGAGCCTCAACACTCATTGGACCGCACACATCGGTATGTATGATTTCCAATAAGTTGGTTGCTCGCTCCATTGTTTCGGAGAACGGAGTCTTGGTCATCTTGCCTAAGAGGCATGGTTCGCACGTGTCAAATGATTCATAATCAAGAGACTCCAGAAGTCCATCAGCATGAAGCTTCCTCATACGTTTGACACCAATATGACCAAGGCGGCAGTGCCACAAGTATGTGGGACTATCATTATCAACTTTACATCTTTTGGCATTCATACTATGAATATGTGTATCATCACGATCGTGATTCATCAAAAACAAACCATTGACCAGCGGGGCATGACCATAAAACATATCTCTCAAATAAATAGAACAACCATTATTCTCGGATTTAAATGAGTAGCCATCTCGCATAAGACGAGATCCAGATACAATGTTCATGCTCAAAGCTGGTACTAAATAACAATTATTAAGGTTTAAAACTAATCCCGAGGGTAGATGTAGAGGCAGCGTGCCGACGGCGATCACATCGACCTTGGAACCATTCCCGACGCGCATCGTCACCTCGTCCTTCGCCAGTCTCCGCTTATTCCGCAACTCCTGCTTAGAGTTACAAATATGAGCAACTGCACCGGTATCGAATACCCAGGAGCTACTACGAGCGCTGGTAAGGTACACATCAATAACATGTATGTCACATATACCTTTGACGTTGCCGGCCTTCTTGTCCGCTAAGTATTTGGGGCAGTTCCGCTTCTAGTGACCCGTTCCCTTGCAATAAAAGCACTCTGTCTCAGGCTTGGGTCCATACTTTGGCTTCTTCCCGGCAACAGGCTTACCGGGCGCGGCAACTCCCTTGCCGTCCTTCTTGAAGTTCTTCTTACCCTTGCCCTTCTTGAACTTAGTGGTTTTATTGACCATCAACACTTGATGTTCTTTCTTGATATCCACCTCCGCTGATTTCAGCATTGAATACACCTCGGGAATGGACTTCTCCATCCCCTGCATATTGAAGTTCAACACGAAGCTCTTGTAGCTTGGTGGGAGCGACTGGAGGATTCTGTCAACGACCGCTTCGTCTGGGAGATTCATTCCCAACTGAGACAAGCGGTTGTGCAACCCAGAAATCTTGAGGATGTGCTCACTGACAGAACTGTTTTCCTCCATCTTACAGCTATAGAATGCGTCGGAGACGTCATATCTCTCGACTCGGGCATGAGCTTGGAAAACCATTTTCAGCTCTTGGAACATCTCATATGCCCCGTGGTGCTCAAAACGCTTTTGGAGCCCCGATTCTAAGCTGTAAAGCATGCCACACTGAACCAGGGAGTAATCATCACAACGCGACTGCCAAGCATTCATAACATCTTGGTTTGCCGGGGCGGGAGCGTCACCTAGCGGTGCATCTAGGACATAAGTTTTCTTGGCAGCTATGAGGATGATCCTCAGGTTACGGACCCAGTCTATATAGTTGCTACCATCGTCTTTCAGCTTGGATTTCTCTAGGAACGCGTTGAAGTTGAGGGTGACATGAGCGTGGGCCATTTGATCTACAAGACATATTGTAAAGAATTTAGACTAAGTTCATGATAATTAAGTTCATCTTAATTAAATTTTAATGAACTCCCACTCAGATTGACATCTCTCTAGTCATCTAAGTGATACACGATCCGAATCGACTAGCCCGTGTCCGATCATCACGTGAGACGGACTAGTCATCAACGGTGAACATCTTCATGTTGATCGTATCTTCTATACGACTCATGTTTGACCTTTCGGTCTTCCGTGTTCCGAGGCCATGTCTGTACATGCTAGGCTCGTCAAGTGAACCCTAAGTGTTTTGCTTGTGTAAATCTGGCTTACACCCGTTGTATGCGAACGTTAGAACCTATCACACCCGATCATCACGTGGTGCTTCGGAACAACGATCCTTAGCAACGGTGCACAGTTAGGGGGAACACAATTCTTGAAATTTTTAGTGAGAGATCATCTTATTTACTACCGTCGTTCTAAGTAAACAAGATGCAAAAACATGATAAACATCACATGCAATCAATTAAAGTGACATGATATGGCCAATATCATATTGCTCCTTCGATCTCCATCTTCGGGGCACCATGATCATCTTTGTCACCGGCTCGACACCATGATCTCCATCATCATGATCTCCATCATTGTGTCTTCATGAAGTCGTCACGCCAACTATTACTTCTACTACTATGGCTAACGTTTAGCAATAAAGTAAAGTAATTACATGGCGTTATTCAGTGACACGCAGGTCATACAATAATTAAGACAACTCCTATGGCTCCTGCTGGTTGTCAAATTCATCGACATGCAAGTCGTGATTCCCTATTACAAGAACATGATCAATCTCATACATCACATATATCATTCATCACATCTTCTTGGCCTTACCATATCACATAGCACATGCTGCAAAAACAAGTTAGACGACCTCTAATTGTTGTTGCAAGTTTTTACGTGGCTTCTATAGGTTTTCTAGCAAGAACGTTTCTTACCTATGCAAAAGCCACAACGTGATTTGTCCATTTCTATTTACCCTTCATAAGGACCCTGTTCATCGAATCCGATCCGACTAAAGTAGGAGAGACAGATGAAGGAAATATGTCCTAGAGGCAATAATAAAGATGTTATTTGTATTTCCTTATATCATGATAAAAGTCTTTTATTCATGCTAGAATTGTATTAACCGGAAACTTAGTACATGTGTGGATACATAGACAAAACAGTATGTCCCTAGTATGCCTCTACTAGACTAGCTCATTGATCAAAGATGGTTATGTTTCCTAGCCATAGACATGAGTTGTCATTTGATCAAAGGGATCACATCATTAGGAGAATGATGTGATGGACAAGACCCATCTGTTAGCATAGCACCATGATCGTTTAGTTTTACTGCTATTGCTTTCTTCATGACTTATACATGTTCCTATGACTATGAGATTATGCAACTCCCGAATACCATAGGAACACCTTGTGTGCTATCAAACGTCACAACGTAACTGGGTGATCATAAAGATGCTCTACAGGTGTCTCCGAAAGTATTCGTGGTGTTGGCATAGATCAAGATTAGGATTTGTCACTCCGAGTGTCGGAGAGGTATCTTTGGGCCCTCTCGGTAACACACATCACAATAAGCCTTGCAAGCAAAATACTAATGAGTTAGTCACGAGATGATGTGTTACGGAACGAGTAAAGAGACTTGCTGGTAACGAGATTGAACTAGGTATGGAGATACCGACGATCGAATCTCGGGCAAGTAACATACCGATGACAAAAGGAATAACGTATGTTGTTATGCGGTTTTGACCGATAAAAGATCTTCGTAGAATATGTAGAAGCCAATATGAACATCCAGGTTCCGCTATTGGTTATTGACCGGAGATGAGTCTCGGTCATGTCTACATAGTTCTCAAACCCGTAGGGTCCGCACGCTTAACGTTTGATGACGATCGGTATTATGAGTTTATGAGTTTTAATGTACCGAAGGTAGTTCGGAGTCCCGGATGAGATCACGGACATGACGAGGAGTCTCGGAATGTCCGAGACATAAAGATTGATATATTGGACGACTATATTCGGACACCGGAAGTGTTCCGGAAAAGTTTCGGATTTAACGGGATTGCCGGAGGGGGTTACCGGAACCCCCTACGAAGGGGGATGGTCCATAGTGGGCCTTAAGGGAAAGAGAGAGGCAGCCCATAGGGGCTGGCCGGCGCCCCACCTAGGCTTCCTAGTTGGACTAGGATTGGGGGGCGCCACCTCTCCCTCTTTTCCTTTCCCTCTCTTCCTTCTTTGGTGATTCCTACTAGGAATAGGATTGCAATCCTATTCCTAGTAGGATTGCACCCCTAGCCGCACCAAACAAGGGCCGGCCGGCCTCCCCCCTTGCTCCTTTATATACGGGGGCAGGGGGGCACCCAAAGACACACAAGTTGAATTGTTCCAGCCGTGTGCGGTGCCCCCCTCCACAGAAACACACCTCGGTCATACCGTCGCGGTGCTTAGGCGAAGCCCTGCGCCGGTGAATACATCATATCCGTCACCACGCCGTCGTGCTGACGAAACTCTCCCGTGAAGCTCAACTGGATCAAGAGCTCGTGGGACGTCATCAAGCTGAATGTGTGCTGAACGCGGAGGTGCCGTACGTTCGGTGCTTGATCGGTTGGATCGCGAAGAAGTTCGACAACATCAACCGCGACACTTGACGCTTCCGCTCCCGGTCTACGAGGGTACGTAGACACACTCTTCCCTCTCGTTGTTATGCATCTGGTAGATAGATCTTGCGTGATCGTAGGAAAATTTTAAAATACTACGTTCCCCAACAGTGGCATCATGAGCCTGGTCTATGCGTATATGATATGCACGAGTAGAACACAATGAGTTGTGGGCGATACTAGTCATACTGCTTACCAGCATGTCATACTTTGCTTCGGCGGTATTGTGAGATGAAGCGGCCCAGACCGACATTACGCGTACGCTTACGCGAGATTGGTTTCACCGTTACGAGCACTCGTTGCTTAAAGGTGACTGGCGGGTGTCTGTCTCTCTCACTTTAGCTGAATCAAGTGTGGCTACGCCCGGTCCTTATGAAGGTTAAAACAGCACATACTTGACGAAACATCGTTGTGGTTTTGTATGCGTAGGTAAGAACGGTTCTTGCTAAGCCCATAGCAGCCACGTAAAACTTGCAACAACAAAGTAGAGGACGTCTAACTTGTTTTTGCAGGGCATGTTGTGATGTGATATGGTCAAGACATGATGAGTTATACCGTTTTGTATGAGATGATCATGTTTTGTAAAGTTATCGGCAACTGGTAGGAGCCATATGGTTGTCGCTTTATTGTATGAAATGCAATCGCCATGTAATTGCTTTACTTTATCACTAAGCGGTAGCGATAGTCGTAGAAGCAATAGTTGGTGAGACGACAACGATACTACGATGGAGATCAAGGTGTCACGCCGGTGACGAAGGTGATCATGAAGGTGCTTTGGAGATGGAGATAAAAAGCACAAGATGATGATGGCCATATCATCTCACATATTTTGATTGCATGTGATGTTTATCTTATTATGCTTCTTATTTTGCTTAGTTCGACGGTAGCATTATAAGATGATCCCTTACTAAATTTCAAGGTATAAGTGTTCTCCCTGAGTATGCACCGTTGCGAAAGTTCGTCGTGCCGAGACACCACGTGATGATCGGGTGTGATAAGCTCTACGTTCAAATACAACGGGTGTAAGCCAGTTTTGCACACGCAGAATACTCGGGTTAAACTTGACGAGCCTAGCATATGCAGATATGGCCTCGGAACGCTGGAGACCGAAAGGTCGAGCGTGAATCATATAGTAGATATGATCAACATAAGATGTTCACCATTGAAACTACTCCATCTCACGTGATGATCGGACATGGTTTAGTTGATTTGGATCACGTGATCATTTAGATGACCGGAGGGATGTCTATCTAAGTGGGAGTTCTTTAATTAATATGATTAAATTGAACTTTAACTTATCATGAACTTAGTCCTGATAGTTTTTGCATATCTATGTTGTTGTAGATCAATGGCCCGTGCTATCGTTCCTTTGAATTTTAATGCATTCCTAGAGAAAGCTAAGTTGAAAGATGATGGTAGCAATTACACGGATTGGGTCCGTAACCTGAGGATTATCCTCATTGCTGCACAGAAGAATTATGTCCTTGAAGCACCGCTAGGTGACAAGCCCCCTCCCGCTAATGTGGACGCTTTGAACGTCTGGCAATCGCGGTCTGATGACTACACGATAGTTCAGTGTGCCATGCTTTACGGCTTAGAACCGGGACTTCAACGACGTTTTGAACGTCATGGACCATATGAGATGTTCCAGGAGTTGAAGTTAATATTTCAAGCAAATGCCCGGATTGAGAAATATGAGATTTCCAATAAGTTCTACAGCTGCAAGATGGAGGAGAATAGTTCTATCAGTGAACACTTGCTCAGAATGTCTGGGTACTACAATCATATGACTCAACTTGGTTGCAAAGTTGACGAGGATAGTGTTATTGATAGAGTTCTTCAATCACTACCACCAAGCTATAAAAGCTTCGTGATGAACTATAATATGCAAGGGATGCAAAAGACAATTCCCGAGCTCCTCGCTATGCTCAAGGCTGCGGAGGTAGAAATCAAAAAGGAGCATCAAGTGTTGATGGTTAACAAGACCACTAGTTTCAAGAAAAAGGGCAAGGGAAAGAAGGGAAACTTCAAGAAGAATAGCAAGACAGTTGCTACTTCCACGAAGAAACCCAAGTCTGGAGCCAAGCCTGAAACTGAGTGCTTCTACTGCAAGGGGACTAGACACTGGAAGCGGAACTGCCCCAAGTATTTGGCGGATAAGAAGGATGGCAAGGTGAACAAAGGTATATGTGATATACATGTTATTGATGTGTACCTTACTAATGCTCGTAGTAGTACCTGGGTATTTGATACCGGTTCGGTTGCTAATATTTGTAACTCAAAACAGGGACTACGGATTAAACGAAAATTGGCTAAGGACGAGGTGACGATGCGCGTGGGAAACGGTTCCAAAGTCGATGTGATCGCCGTCGGCACGCTACCTCTACATCTACCTTCGGGATTAGTTTTAGACCTAAATAATTGTTATTTGGTGACAGCGTTGAGCATGAACATTATATCTGGATCTTGTTTGTTGCGAGACGGTTATTCATTTAAATCAGAGAATAATGGTTGTTCTATTTTTATGAATAATATCTTTTATGGTCATGCACCCTTAAAGAGTGGTCTATTCTTATTGGATCTCGATTGTAGTGATACACATATTCATAATATTGAAACCAAAAGATGCAAGGTTAATAATGATAGTGCAACTTATTTGTGGCACTGCCGTTTAGGTCATATTGGTGTAAAACGCATGAAGAAACTCCATAGTGATGGACTTTTGGAATCACTTGATTATGAATCACTTGGTGCTTGCGAACCATGCCTCATGGGCAAGATGACTAAAACTCCGTTCTCCGGAACTATGGAGCGAGCAACAGATTTGTTGGAAATCATACATACTGATGTATGTGGACCAATGAGTGTTGAAGCACGCGGCGGGTATCGTTATTTTTTTACCTTCACTGATGATTTGAGCAGATATGGGTATATCTACTTAATGAAACACAAGTCTGAAACATTTGAAAAGTTCAAAGAATTTCAGAGTGAAGTAGAGAATCATCGTAACAAGAAAATAAAGTTTCTACGATCTGATCGTGGAGGAGAATATTTGAGTTACGAGTTTGGTCTCCATTTGAAACAATGTGGAATAGTTTCACAACTCACGCCACCCGGAACACCACAGCGTAATGGTGTGTCTGAACGTCGTAACCGCACTTTATTGGATATGGTGCGATCTATGATGTCTCTTACCGATTTACCACTATCGTTTTGGGGTTATGCTTTAGAGACAGCTGCATTCACGTTAAATAGGGCACCATCTAAATCCGTTGATACGACACCTTATGAACTATGGTTTGGCAAGAAACCAAAGTTGTCGTTTCTTAAAGTTTGGGGCTGCGATGCTTATGTGAAAAAGCTTCAACCTGATAAGCTCGAACCCAAGTCGGAGAAATGTGTCTTCATAGGATACCCAAAAGAGACTGTTGGGTACACCTTCTATCACAGATCCGAAGGCAAGATATTCGTTGCTAAGAATGGATCCTTTCTAGAGAAGGAGTTTCTCTCGAAAGAAGTGAGTGGGAGGAAAGTAGAACTTGATGAGGTAATTGTACCTTCTCCCAGATTGGAAAGTAGTACATCACAGAAAACTGTTCCAGTGATTCCTACACCAATCAGTGAGGAAGTTAATGATGATGATCATGAAACTTCGGATCAAGTTTTTGCTGAACGTCGTAGATCAACCAGAGTACGTTCCGCACCAGAGTGGTACGGCAACCCAGTTCTGGAAATCATGTTACTAGACCATGATGAACCTACGAACTATGAGGAAGCGATGATGAGCCCAGATTCCGCAAAATGGCTTGAGGCCATGAAATCTGAGATGGGATCCATGTATGAGAACAAAGTGTGGACTTTGGTTGACTTGCCCGATGATCGGCAGGCCATCGAAAATAAATGGATCTTCAAGAGGAAGACCGACGCAGACGGTAATGTTTCTGTTTACAAAGCTCGACTTGTTGCGAAAGGGTTTCGACAAGTTCAAGGAGTTGACTACGATGAGACTTTCTCACCGGTAGCGATGCTTAAGTCTGTCTGAATCATGTTAGCAATTGCCGCATTTTATGATTATGAAATCTGGCAAATGGATGTCAAAACTGCATTCCTGAATGGATATCTCAAAGAAGAGTTGTATATGATGCAACCAGAAGGTTTTGTCGATCCAAAAGGTGCTAACAAAGTATGCAAGCTCCAGTGATCCATCTATGGACTGGTGCAAGCATCTCGGAGTTGGAATATACGCTTTGATGAGGTGATCAAAGCATATGGATTTATACAGACTTTTGGAGAAGCCTGTATTTACAAGAAAGTGAGTGGGAGCTCTGTAGCATTTCTAATATTATATGTGGATGACATATTGTTGATTGGAAATGATATAGAATTTCTGGATAGCATAAAAGGATACTTGAATAAGAGTTTTTCAATGAAAGACCTCGGTGAAGCTGCTTATATATTAGGCATCAAGATCTATAGAGATAGATCAAGATGCTTAATTGGACTTTCACAAAGCACATACCTTGATAAGATTTTGAAGAAGTTCAAAATGGATCAGTCAAAGAAAGGGTTCTTGCCTGTATTACAAGGTATGAAGTTGAGTAAGACTCAATGCCCGACCACTGCAGAAGATAGAGAGAAAATGAAAGTCATTCCCTATGCCTCAGCCATAGGATCTATCATGTATGCAATGCTGTGTACCAGACCTGATGTCTGCCTTGCTATAAGTCTAGCAAGGAGGTACCAAAGTAATCCAAGAGTGGATCACTGAACAGCGGTCAAGAACATCCTGAAGTATCTGAAAAGAACAAAGGATATGTTTCTCGTGTATGGAGGTGACAAAGAGCTCGTCGTAAACGGTTACGTCGATTCTAGCTTTGACACTGATCCGGATGACTCTAAGTCACAAACCGGATATGTATTTTTATTGAACGGTGGAGCTGTCAGTTGGTGCAGTTCCAAGCAGAGCGTCGTGGCGGGATCTACGTGTGAAGCGGAATACATAGCTGCTTCGGAAGCAGCAAATGAAGGAGTCTGGATGAAGGAGTTCATATCCGATCTAGGTGTAATACCTAGTGCATCGGGTCCAATGAAAATCTTTTGTGACAACACTGGAGCAATAGCCTTGGCGAAGGAATCCAGGTTTCACAAGAGAACAAAGCACATCAAAATACGCTTCAATTCCATCCGCGATCTAGTCAAGGAGGGAGACATAGAGATTTGCAAAATACATACGGATCTGAATGTTGCAGACCCGTTGACTAAGCCTCTTCCACGGGCAAAACATGATCAGCACCAGGACTCCATGGGTGTGAGGATCATCACTTTGTAATCTAGATTATTGACTCTAGTTCAAGTGGGAGACTGAAGGAAATATGCCCTAGAGGCAATAATAAAGATGTTATTTGTATTTCCTTATATAATGATAAAAGTCTTTTATTCATGCTAGAATTGTATTAACCGGAAACTTAGTACATGTGTGGATACATAGACAAAACAGTATGTCCCTAGTATGCCTCTACTAGACTAGCTCATTGATCAAAGATGGTTATGTTTCCTAGCCATAGACATGAGTTGTCATTTGATCAACGGGATCACATCATTAGGAGAATGATGTGATGGACAAGACCCATCCGTTAGCATAGCACCATGATCGTTTAGTTTTACTGCTATTGCTTTCTTCATGACTTATACATGTTCCTATGACTATGAGATTATGCAACTCCCGAATACCATAGGAACACCTTGTGTGCTATCAAACGTCACAACGTAACTGGGTGATCATAAAGATGCTCTACAGGTGTCTCCGAAAGTATTCGTGGTGTTGGCATAGATCAATATTAGGATTTGTCACTACGAGTGTCGGAGAGGTATCTCTGGGCCCTCTCGGTAACACACATCACAATAAGCCTTGCAAGCAAAAGACTAATGAGTTAGTCACGAGATGATGTGTTACGGAACGAGTAAAGAGACTTGCCGGTAACGAGATTGAACTAGGTATGGAGATACCGACGATCGAATCTCGGGCAAGTAACATACCGATGACAAAAGGAATAACGTATGTTGTTATGCGGTTTTGACCGATAAAAGATCTTCGTAGAATATGTAGGAGCCAATATGAACATCCAGGTTCCGCTATTGGTTATTGACCGGAGATGAGTCTCGGTCATGTCTACATAGTTCTCGAACCCGTAGGGTCCGCACGCTTAACGTTTGATGACGATCGGTATTATGAGTTTATGAGTTTTGATGTACCGAAGGTAGTTCGGAGTCCCGGATGAGATCACGGACATGACGAGGAGTCTCGGAATGTCCGAGACATAAAGATTGATATATTGGACGACTATATTCGGACACCGGAAGTGTTCCAGAAAAGTTTCGGATTTAACGGGATTGCCGGAGGGGGTTACCGGAACCCCCTACGAAGGGGGATGGTCCATAGTGGGCCTTAAGGGAAAGAGAGAGGCAGCCCATAGGGGCTGGCCGGCGCCCCACCTAGGGTTCCTAGTTGGACTAGGATTGGGGGGCGCCACCTCTCCCTCTTTTCCTTTCCCTCTCTTCCTTCTTTGGTGATTCCTACTAGGAATAGGATTGCAATCCTATTCCTAGTAGGATTGCACCCCTAGCCGCACCAAACAAGGGCCGGCCGGCCTCCCCCCTTGCTCCTTTATATACGGGGGCAGGGGGGCACCCAAAGACACACAAGTTGAATTGTTCCAGCCGTGTGCGGTGCCCCCCTCCACAGAAACACACCTCGGTCATACCGTCGCGGTGCTTAGGCGAAGCCCTGCGCCGGTGAATACATCATATCCGTCACCACGCCGTCGTGCTGACGAAACTCTCCTGTGAAGCTCAACTGGATCAAGAGCTCGTGGGACGTCATCAAGCTGAACGTGTGCTGAACGCGGAGGTGCCGTACGTTCGGTGCTTGATCGGTTGGATCGCGAAGAAGTTCGACAACATCAACCGCGTCACTTGACGCTTCCGCTCCCGGTCTACGAGGGTACGTAGACACACTCTTCCCTCTCGTTGCTATGCATCTGGTAGATAGATCTTGCGTGATCGTAGGAAAATTTTAAAATACTACGTTCCCCAACAACAGACACCCGCCAGCCACCTTATGCATCTAGTGCATGTCTATCGGTGGAACCAGTCTCACGTAAGCGTACGTGTAAGGTCGGTCCAGGCCGCTTCATCCCACAATACCACCGAATCAAGATTAGACTAGTAGCAGCAAGAAAGTTGAGCAAAAACAACGCCCACAACTGCTTTGTGTTCTACTCGTGCAAGATGCTACGCAAAAGACCTAGCTCAGATGCCACTGTTGGGGAACGTAGCAGAATTCAAAAAAGTTCTACGCTTTCACCAAGATCAATCTAAGGAGTCATCTAGCAATGAGCATACTGGAGTACATCTACATACCCTTTTGTAGATCGCGTGTGGAAGCGTTCGAAGAAGCGTGGATGAAGTAGTCGTACTCTTCGCGTTCTTCGTCACCGATGATCCTAGCGGCGAACGGACGGCACCTCCGCGTTCAACACATGTACGGTACAGCAACATCACCTCCTTCTTGATCCAGCAAGGGGGGAGGAGAGGTCGTCGGAGATCCAGCAGCACGACGGCGTGGTGGTGGATGCAGCAGGAAATCCTGCAAGGCTTCGTCGGCGCCCTGCGGAGGAGTTGGAGGTGTGACGAGAGGGGGGAGAGGCGCCAGAGACTTGGGTTCGGCTGCCCTCTCCCCCCCCACCACTATATATAGGGGCCAGGGGGGCACCGGCACTGGCAGATCCCATCTGCAAGGGGGGGCAGCGGCCTAAGGGGGAAACTTGCCCCCCAAGGCATAGGGGGCGCCCCCCTCCCCTAGGGTTTCAACCCTAGGCGCATGGAGGGGGGCCAAGTGGTGCGCCAGCCCACTAGGGGCTGGACCCTTCCCCTTTGCGGCCTAGGGGCCCCACCGGGATGGGTGGCCCCACCTGGTGGACCCCCGGGACCCCTTCGGTGGTCCCGGGACACCCCCGGTGACCCCCGGAGTTCACCCGATGGCCGAAACTGGACTTCCTATATATCATTCTTTACCTCCGGACCATTCCGGAACTCCTCGTCACGTCCGGGATCTCATCCGGGACTCCGAACAACATTCGGGTTTCCATGTGCACGTATCTCTACGACCCTAGCATCACCGAACCTTAAGTGTGTAGACCCTACGGGTTCGGGAGACACGCAGACATGATCGAGACGACTCTCCGGTCAATAACCAATAGTGGGATCTGGATACCCATGTTGGTTCCCACGTGTTCCTCGATGATCTTCATCGGATGAACCACTGTGTCAAGGATTCACTCAATCCCGTACGTTATTCCCTTTGTCTATCGGTACGGTACTTGCCCGAGATTCGATCGTCGGTATTCCCGATACCTTGTTCAATCTCATCATGGCAAGTCTATTTACTCATTCCGTAATCCATCATCCCGTGACTAACTCCTTAGTCACTTTGAGCTCATTATGATGATGTCTTACCGAGAGGGCCCAGAGGTACCTCTCCGTCACACGGAGTGACAATATCCCAGTCTCGGTTCGTGCCAACTCAACAGACACTTTCAGAGATACCCGATGCGTACCTTTAATGACCAGTTATTGCAGCACAGTGCGAAAGCTTGAAAAGAAGTTCGAAGGTTTAGAGCTCCATCACGTGACCAGAGCCAAGAATCAGCTTGCTGACGATCTCGCGAAGATAGGGTCCACTCGGAAGCCTATACCCAAGAATGTGTTTTTGGAGCATCTGCACACCCCCTCAGTCAAAGAAGATCCCTTCACGGAGGAACCCCCACAGCCAGTCAGTGCGTCTAATCCAACTGAAGTCGAAGTGCCTGCGGTGGTCGACCTAATCATGGCGATTTTGGTGATCACGCCCGACTGGACTATGCCGTACATAGCGTACCTGCTCAGTCAAGAACTCTTCTCCGAAGCCGAAGCAGAGCAAGCCCGTCAAGATGCAGTCGACCTCTTGGAGGAAGAACGTGAGATGGCTCTAATCCGGTCGACCATCTATCAACAGGACCTGTGCCGATTCCATGCTCGCAACGTCCGAAGCCGAGCATTCCAGGAAGGAGACCTAGTTCTTTGAGTGCATCAGAAACGACCGCACAAGCTCGCCCAGGCTTGGGAAGGCCCCTTCATCGTTACCAAGGTACTACACAACGGAGCGTATCACCTCTACAACATTGCCAAGAGGAGAGATGAACCCCGTTCGTGGAACGCGGACCTGCTCCGCCGCTTCTATACTTAAAGCACTCGATCAGTCGAGTTGTAATAAAGATTTTCCAGTTTGTTTCAAAGACAAGTTCACAACAATTCCTTAATGATTGTTGGTTTCTAAGATGCGGTCCTCAAATCCCCCAGTGGGTGCTTAGCCGCGAACCTGATTCACCTAAGTTACAAAAACTACTCCGAGTGAAGAGCAACCCTCTCACTCGGGGGCTTAGCCGCGAACCCGATTCGCCTAAGTTACAAAAACTACTCCGAGTGAAGAGCAGCCCTCTCACTCGGGGGCTTAGCCGCGAGCCCGATTCGCCTAAGTTACAAAAACTACTCCAAGTGAAGAGCAGCCCTCTCATTTGGGGGCTTAGCCGCGAACCCTATTCGCCTAAGT